>JAPTHN010000058.1:839652-1439652 GCA_026936325.1 Platynereis dumerilii | reverse complement strand
GCATGCGCATGTTTAAGAATAATGGATAGACAGATTGATATAGGAAGTGCATCCCTCTAAGCCCAGTTCTGGGCGCTCACAAGGGTTGATTTTTAAGATTGGAGAAAGCAATAGTCCTCAACATGTTCTCCTAGAAAATTATGATGTTGTTAATTTGTGGAGGGCTCGTCTGTTGTCATGTAGAAATTTATGGTTGAAATCATGTTACCACGATAAGAGGTGCTGTGGCCTAGTGCATAAGGTGTTCGCCTGGCAACTGAGACGTTGCAGGTTCGACTCCCACCCATGGCGCGGAGGAACTGAGCAGATCCTCCATAACTCTTTGCTTCATCTTAACACAGATGTAATAGGTACCTGGCTATAGGCAGTGATGGCGATTGTAGAGTGACTGAGCATTGTGTGCGCTGGAAACGGCTGCCTGTCTGTTATACTCCCGGGGAGTTGAGAAAGGCTCATGCTTGAACAGGCCTGCCAAGGGTGTAATTGTAAAGTCTGTTGAGACTGACTTCGTCGGTGTAATGGACTATAAAAAAAGGTATACATTTACATTTACATTGAACACAATGTTGAGATTTTTCACAATGCTGTGATAATGTTGCCACAACGCCCCATGCCAACGTCCCATGCCAACGTCTTATCTTCACAACATTAAGAAAACTTGTTCTACCGTACAATTCTACAGTTTACATTTAATTTACATCAACATTGTGACATTCTAACAATATTGATGCAAAAAAGAAGTTCCCTTTGTGCATAATATAATATTGTGATTACCGAAAT
This sequence comes from Platynereis dumerilii, assembly GCA_026936325.1. Taxonomy (NCBI): domain Eukaryota; kingdom Metazoa; phylum Annelida; class Polychaeta; order Phyllodocida; family Nereididae; genus Platynereis; species Platynereis dumerilii. The sequence goes on along the minus strand of JAPTHN010000058.1, from coordinate 1,438,872 downwards.
AAAACCTTTTATAGATTTGCCCTTTTTGCGCAAAGCCTGGTAATGAAAGAGTGCCAAAATCTGGCAACCAAGTGATCACATACATAGCTTTTTATTTAGCAATAGGCTAATAATAAACCAAGTAATCTGTTCCGAACCAATACAGTATATAATCATCAACTGATTATGCTGTCAAGCTTTTCAAAAAGTGGTATATACTGTCAATACCAAAATAATCTGATGACAATCACTCAGAAAAACTAATAGTCATGAACACTGTGTAATATTATGCTTTGGTCCAGATGTGCATGTTAAAACATTTGGACATGGCAAGTAATGCAGTTTGCTGGCCTACATTTTATGTCTGTATGTTTGATGTCAATGTTTCTGCTCAATCTCATATCATTGTATTCATTGCAGTATCTGCTTTGACTTCAAAGTTGAGAGAAAAACACAATTTTTTTCTTGAAAGTTTGTACAATTACAATTAGTTATAGACATTGATCCTTGAGAAAGCCAAAAGACTGACTTTGTCGGTGTGATGGACTATAAAAAAGTCTACATTTACATTTACATTTGACTGCTATATGATTACCACTCTAAGACTTGTGTACTTCCAAATAAGATTCTCATGGGGTGTATGTTTCCTTCAAATGTCCAAGCTACACACAGAAAAGGAACAAAATACTTGATAAGTCATGCTTAAGTAATATTGGAGTCTCAGTTAAATTATCCCGTTTGTGGTGCATGGCGGTGATTGCTACTTTTAGTATAAATTCTGCCCTATATGTAATTGATGGATTTGTGGCCAAAGGTCTTGCACAAATCTGCCATAATTCTTTCTTCGCTTTGAAAGAAGACAAATGTACCACACATTCCCACTCTGGAGGTCAGTTCTATGTATACTGCATGAAGTGAGACCATCTGCAGTAAAGGCCCAATAGTATTTTACAGATGGCAGAGTTCTGGATGAGGTGACAAATTGCATCCTGGTCCGACCTTCCATAGCAGCTGATATATCATCCCGCTGACCACAGCCATACAAGAACTACATTATATGTACTCCGACTTTCAGACTTTTAGTCTCCTCTGCAGGTAGTTTTCACGAATCAATGCCTGTGCAGGGGATTAGTCATGTGTTGCACTGCATGCAGAAGTATGACTTACCCGGCACTTTGGGGGTCACTAGGGTACATCACTTTTGACATGAAGTTCTACTCATCATCCATTTTCCAATTGATGGATTTTAATTCTGAATGTCAAATGGGTGGTAAGCAAAGAATTCTGGTAGTCACTGAGGGTACTGTGGACTTCCCCTAGAGCAGTCTACTACCGCTATGCAAGCAGAGCAGGCTCCAAAACACTCTGTATGAAAGTAGAAAAGTTCTGTTATCCAAGCGTTGAATAGTTGCAGGGTAAATCATTTATTATTAAGGAAATGGGAAGTCTTCATATTGCATCATATTTATTTCATATATGATTGCCACATATAGCACACAGGAGGGCATTGCAGGGTTAGAGATCAGGTAGTCGGCCATTAAGGCTGTGGAGGATTTGGTCTTGGTGCCCTAAAGAGAGCCATGATGGAACAGGATGAGACGTTTGATAGACCTCTGGCAAATAGCTTTCCTTATTGCATATCCCTGAGCGCCCGGAACAGAAGCACTGTTTTATGGTGGTTTTATCCACCGGTGATCTTGTGCTGACACTGCTGTTCTATAACCGTAATGCAACCACTCAGTTGTGTGCATCTTGCTACTCTTGGCATTGATAGCTCTGCACATTGCATAAGGCTGAGATGCAGAATCCAGTTGGAGACTTATAGCTTGCTTGAGAGAGCACATGGGACTGATAGAACCAATTCACCAACACATGGACTATCATGGCTTTTGCGTATCTGTGCACATCGTAGAAATTGTGTCATCAGCCAGGGACCTGACATCCACAATATCTCCATCCTTACACTGACGCTTCATGTGACGCATGGGCAGAAATAACTGAACCAACAGCTAAAGCAGAAAAGATCTGTTTCAAAACAAGAGCTGCTGGAGAAAGAAAGACCATGGTTTGGGTTTTCATCCACACTCATAGAAAAACTCACGGAGGCTCATTTTAAAGAAATTTCTCAGATCCTTGTGATTTTTGAAGAAGATGAGTGAAAAGAAAACTACAAAGAAATGCTGAGCGAAGCTGCTCAGATCCGTTGTGGACCAACCAGTACAAGCCTCCAACTTGCTATTGTGCATCTCATTCCAAGTAAGTTCTCATTTCTTCAAGAATAATGGCATGTCAGGACCACTTGTGCACTTCAGAAAAGTTTTTCTCGTCTAGTGGGGCTACTTGAAAATATTTGCTACAAGGTGTCCCTTTTCGGAAAACCCCATTATTATCTCCTTCTTGGAATAGTCTGAGTATAAGTGATATTATTCTTCTGAGCTCCCAGAGAAGCAATAAAAGAATATTAACCAATGGATGATATATTTGTTACAATTACCTCAGGTATCACCGCTTCTAAAACACTATGTCTTACAGCCAAATCATTTTCGTATTACTTGTAACTCAATATTTACCGATGAAATAATGGAGATGACCCAGCCCTTAAGGACTTATCAAGTACTATATAATTATAACATCAGTGAATTATATAAACAAGGCATCATTAAATAGTGTTTTCAACATGCAGCTGAACACGGTCGCTATGTTTACAAAATTCATGAATGAACTAATTAACTTCTTGATACAATATACTTTTCCTGATATTCCAGGCTTCATCTATATATTGGCTCAGTTTTTTATATTCAAATTTTACAAGATAAACAATTTTTTTCTATTATCATGGCATGAAAGTCTAAACTGTGCAAACAGCGACCTTTTCCCTCCATTTTTGATATTGACATAACTCTGCAATTTCTGTATTTCTTGGAAGGTAACATACCACACCATTCAGTATTCGTCATGCTAACACGTTTTCTTTCTATCATTCTTAATTTTTCAATTCACAGACAATTGATCTCTCAGACGAAAACTTAATTCAAATGAAATCAATGCCAAACTTTATAATAAGTGAGTCAAACAATGCTCTTTGTGGTACATGTTTATGAAGTTGCCATTTTCTTGTGGATGATAATTATGTAAGAGTGTTTTGTGACTTAATCAACCATACTTTACGCTAGCCTTTTGAGATTGCAGAAGATTGCTCAGATATTGTTGCGCTTATGATATGAAGTGTTCCTTGTCATTACCCCAGAACTGCAAAATGAACAAAAAAAAAAGAGATGAAATTCATGGTGGCATCACTCAACTCCGAAATATGAGAGTAAAACAAGTCTGCTCCAACAGGGCCGGATTATCCATAGGGCACAGTGGGCACTGTGCCCAGGGCCTCACATGGCAAGGGGGGCCTCACAAAATTTTGAAAAAGAAAATCGGAGGTCAAGGACAATGGCACTTCCGCACTTTTAAAGAGACAAAACAGTATCTGACTTCAACTGTCCACAGGGGTCGTCGGAGGCCCCCCTGAACTTTGGTGCTCTGCTGTTCAAACAACAATTGACTGTAAGTTTTGCAGGCATTATAGATGCTATTGAGAATTCAATTTTCTCTACGTGTAGGGCCAGCTTTTATTGCTAGTAACCGAAACACTGATGCACAAACGGGGCCTCTGAGCCCCAGTTTCCTCCTACTTTCTTTCACCAATACCACAGGGACCTGTCAGGCCCCTTCCGCTGCTCATTTTTCCATCTTTACCTGTTGATACTTCCAATCATTGATAGTTGATTAGAATATTTCTTAGGACTTATAAAACAAAATGAATAACAGACCTGTGCATAATATTATGTTGAATTCAATGAAATATAGCTGAAGATATCGACTTTGTAACTGAAATTGGGGATCAAACACATAAATAGACAGGGGTTTCTTAAACCCATGCACGTAGACTGTTTGCACCAAAAAACAAGTTGTACCCAAGGGCGGGTTGAAGTCATGATCATTATGTATGTAAATCATACATATATTCGCTTCCATTCTGATAAAGTTTCTCAGTATATCTTGAAAATTTGCAGTTTAATTTCGCTTGAAAATGCTCAAGATTCAAATTTGGCCAAATTTTTTAATGCTATTTTTGGATTGCCACCACTTTTACTAGAAGGCACTTTCTCCAGTCCGTTCATTGAGTGTGTTTCTCCTGCATGGCCATGGGTGCCTGAATGGTCATATGAAATTATACAACATGATAAATATTCAAAAAGGCCTTCACTTCAACAGTGAACAATGGTAGGGCAAGTGTGTGCACTTTATTGCTCTATTCAGTGTGACTGCTTAGGGCCTATCAAGTAACCTGCAGAGAACCGGTGATCTTGTGCTGACATTGCTGTTCTATAACTGCAATGCAGCCACTCCAATATGTGCGTCTTGGTAGTGCCAGCTCACATTGCATAAGTCTGAGAGGAATAGGAGAGATTTAGCTGACCTGAGAGAGTACATCAGACCGATAGCATCACTTTGCCAACACATGGACAATCATAGCTGTTTGCTTATCTGTGCTCTTCATAAAAATGATGTCATCAGCCTGGGTCCTTAGATCAACTATGTCTTTTTCCCTAACATCAACCCCTTCAATGGGCCTTCACGTGATCAATGGGTAAAGATTGCTGCCACAAAAGGACTTCACCAGAAAACTGTTTACATTGTGCTAACTTTGCTTGTTTCCAAGCTTGAGGCTAATGTTTGTCTGTCTCCCCAACATTGAAAACACACACATTTTAAATAGTTTCAAAATTAACTTATAATATAGATATTTCCATGTAACTTTACACTGACAATTTGACATCCATTTTGAGAGTCTAGAAAGTTTTAAAACGAAAAATATAAAATGGATGGATTTAGTCCAGTCATTCTACTGATGGACCCACCACAAATTGCAATAGTAATGATTCTGGTACCAAATTGATTGCCATATTCTAGAGCAACTTTTCTGAAGTTTACCCATAAATTTATGCATTGGAACATGACCTAATTAGCATAAATCCAAGATGGCGGCAGTGAAAATAATGTTTTCAGCAAATAACATGGAAACTATTAGGTTTAGGCCTCATATCTGTATGAAACATAAATATAAACTTGGGTATTACGAACATTTTGACACCATTCCCATGTCTCTATCTCTATTAGTATCCGAGATATGGAATATTCACATATCTCATATTTCACGAAATATATGTAAAACGGCCAAAAAACGTAATTATTGGCCTTGATTCCAAATGCTTAATGTATGATTTTGTTGTTTTATCCATTGAGGATTCAAAGGGAAATATAGTGGACCATTTTACACATTTACCATGTCTTTACCTCAATTCTATACCCCCACATCCCACGTATTGCATGTTGAAGACATACCTTGAAAATGCGTCATTCGTTGAAAATAGTGAATTATTTTGCCCAACCAGGACCAAAAATTGGGTCTGGTTATTATCATGCCTCTTAAGGATAGGATACCTTATGTGCATGCAGCCTATTTTAAACAACTACAATTATCTAGATGAGACTGCATGGGGTAAGTGGATCCCCAGACTAAGTAGATCCCCGGAATAAATTGATTTGTAGAAAATTGAAGGACATACACTTTTTCGAATATGGGTTACCCCCCCCCCCCCCGATTCTAGATTTGTGAAGTTTTCATAAGGAAAGTTATGAATTTATGAAGAAAAACACTTTCACTGTTGAAAAGTGAAACTGTGGTTTATGTTCAGGTTGCTGCCAATTTGTTTGCATATTAAACAAGTGCATGGATGAGACTCTCCAGATTGATCAATAGACAAAGAGTTGCATTGAGGTGCTGTTGTCTGATGGATAGGGCGCTATATTAGTTTTTCCTTAGAGCACATTGAATCAACTTAAAAGTGAAACTAAACAAGATTCTATTCAGTCAATATGGCTATATAATTAGACTAGCAGGAGGCTAGTCTCTAGAGACACTAGAGGTTGTCAGGATCCTGTTGCCACACTCAATGTTTGTACGTACACGCTTGTTGTCTGCTAACTCATCATCACATGAGCTCAAGTAGCAGCTGCAATCGTCGTATTTCCACATTGTCTACCTGTCAGTCAAGTGAACTAAACCTTGATAATGTGACATGCCACATTCTTAAACAATTATTTTACTTAGATTCGTATTAAATTGCTTTATTTCGACTGCAAATGCACAAATCTCCATGCACTGAAAGAATAGTTCATTGTGTATCCACTAGGTGGAGATTGACAGCATTGCATTTCAATTACGCTAGGTGGCATCTTGGGGCCAATATGGCTGCTCTCATCATGCTGTTGCACAGAACATTTTCAATCAAGCTATTTATTGTCATTAAAGATACAGGAAAGACATAAAAGTACATTGCAATGCTATTAAAGTTTTGTTTAGGGAAAAATCTACACTTCTGGTAAGATTTTAACAAAGCGACTCATTAGTTTTTCATAAATTTCATTCCAATTTCTTAATGGGTGATAATATGACTGTTTCTATGTTAATGATCTATTGACAAGGATACATTTCCAATCAGTGATGACCATCAATGATTACCATCAATGATGGCAGTCTATTCTGGCAATCAAGTGTAAGCTACCTGCTGATTGCCTTTGTTCTTCTTCTTCCATTTCTTGCCTTTTAATTACACTTGTCAGTGAGTGATAATTATTTATAATTCATTAATTACACATATGACTATTTCTCGGAATTTACTTGAAAAGTATAACACATTTTCAATCAATGCCCGCTATCACTCCCCTCAATGCTGCTAACCTGTTGAGGCCCTTTTGCTATCTTTCCCATGTTACTTTACCTTCACATTGGGAGGCAATGGCCCAAAAGCATCTCCGGGGCCTCCCTAAATATACCACGGCCTGCTAGTCTTGCTAATTTTAATTTGTCTTCATCTAGTTTGATCACTGCAACTGGTGCATTCTGTAGTTGTGTCGGCCACAGCACCAGTCGGCTTTCAAACCCAGTGACATAGCTCTTGGGATCTGGAAAGATCTGTAATGGAAACCCTTCTCAAAGGACAAAGTTGATCCCTGTGATAAAGACATGACTGGGGTTCAACTTAAGCTATAAACAACATTTCTGAGGATGATTGATTTATGATCATCAGAAGATTTGATTCTTTTTTTTTTCAACACTTACCCTAACAGTGACTTAAAGCACGTCTGTAAGGTAACCAAGGAAAGTCTTCAATATTTTTCTCTCACTCTGAGTGACAATGTTCCCCCAGGAGAAACTAGTTTAGTCAGATTGGTATTCAGAATCACAGAATACACTCGGGACATCATATTTTATTGTATCTTTATTTTTGGGACTTTTGTCGAAAAGGTTCAGGTATTAACTTGCACCTTGCCAGACATCAAATTGGGGTTGGTTAGATTTTAAAAATAAAAGTTAAACACATCAGAAGGATATTTTCATAATTAAGAGGAATTGACAGTCATTGAAGAGAATTAACCATTTTTGCTTTAACTTGACATCCAGAAAGTTGTTGAGCCATTGAAACTCTCATCCCCAGGGTACAAAATATGAAACAAACATCTATGTACTTCAATCTTCCCTATACTGCAATAATTGCTCAATTAATGCTGTTAAACATCAATGTATTGAAGAAATGTGAGATGCTGGCTCCAAAATTGGCATGCATAATTCGCAGATTGTAACATGACTGACTTTTGTTGTGCTTGTATACCCCGGATCAGCCGGGGCAGCTCAAACTCCATTTTGGCGGACTGAGCTGCATGCACTTTCATTTTTGGTGACCATCGTATGATGATGAGGTGAGAAGTCTTGGAATCTGGCAAATGCCCTATTGATTCAGGGATGCCGAAGGTCTTTCAGTTGCCCCAGCATAGAATACTGGATACAACCTGCCTCCATTTAAGTCCCTAAGGCCGTGGGGGAAATTAAAGAGGGGGCGGGGCAATTATAATGTATTAATATGATCTAGCATAATTAGAAAAGGCACAAGAGTTGGCTCAGATTTTATCCTGATAAATTTCCACAATATACCATGTTACTTGAACCCCACTGTCCAGGGCAGGATGACACTGACTCGGATCTTCTCTGACATTCAACATTGTTCAAGAAAACAGTTGATTGAAATCTGCCAGGTTGATGACCACAATTAATCACAACCATCTGCTGGCTTGCACTACTCAACTGTTGCTTGCCTTTCAGAGGCTCCAATAATGGAAAATTCTTCTTCCCAGTTCTGAGACACCACACAACTTCACTGATGACAGTCCTGTTTTGTGATGATGGGCAGAAGAAAGTTGTGGTGGCCAATGGTAGGAGTTAGGAGAAGCAGTAGTGGAATTCAGGCCAGTGTTGCAGTATCATGATTATAATGCCCTCAACAAGAGCAGTATTTACCATATTTAATAGATACCACCCGAATCTATTCCACTGTTAACTTTCTATTATAGTTACTAACCATGCTTGTAATAATTCAAAATAGGCAGAATTCAATGCAATTGACTACTTATATATACTTAAATGCTTAAGACAGCTGTTGAGAATCATGACCATTAAAAATAGACGCAATAGAAGTTATTTCTTTGCTGTAAAATGGACAATGTTCAACAAGGAATGCATTTTCATGCATGACTTTGACATGCAAATGATGGGATACAAGGGGACAGAATTGAGGTAAAGACATGGTAAATGTGTAAAATGGTCCACTATATTTCCCTTTGAATCCTCAATGGATAAAACAACAAAATCATACCTTAAGCATTTGGAATCAAGGCCAATAATTATGTTTTTTGGCCGTTTTACACATATTTCGTGAAATATGAGATATGTGAATATTCCATATCTCGGATACTAATAGAGATAGAGACATGGGAATGGTGTCAAATTGTCCGTAATACCCAAGTTTATATTCATGTTTCATACAGATATGAGGCCTAAACCAAATAGTTTCCATGTTATTTGCAGAAAACATTATTTTCACTGCCGCCATCTTGAATTTATGCTAATTAGGCCATGTTCCAATGCATAAATTTATGGGTAAACTTCAGGAAAGTTGCTCTAGAATATGGCAATCAATTTGGTACCAGAATCATTACTATTGCAATTTGTGGTGGGTTGACCCCCTTATTCTCCTAGAATGACTGGACTAATTAGGCCACTTCTTATTCAATATGTTCAGAATGCAAAGATAGTTCATCATAACATGTTGATGAAGATGCCATTATTTATGGATGGCAATTAAGTTAGAATGTTTTATGACTTAATCAACCATGCTTTACGTTGGCCCGTTGAGCTTACAGAAGATTGCTCAGATACAATACACTGTTTTGCTTTTAATAAAGTGTTCCTTGTCATTACCCTTGAACTGCAAAATGAACAAAGAGATAAAATTGATGGCAGCATCGCTCCAACATAATTTATCAGAGCAAGCTTGGTCTCACAATGCTTCTGCTGATCCTCTGGTGCCAAAAGCAGCTCTATGAAGTTCAGTGTGGTTCTCCGGGGAGAGCTGCAGAGCTATTCATATGTGACTCGTCTGCTCGCTGCTAAGATATCTGCACTTTTTGCCAGTCGGTTCTTGGAGTACATACCCTCTGCATGGAAATAGGTGCTTGAGTGGTCTTATGAAGTTATACAGCATAACTGTATGATATTCTGGACGACCTCCACCACAACAGTAAACAATGGTAGAGCAAGTGTAACCTTTTTCTCTTTTCAATGTGACAGCTTTTAAATGCTTAACAAATTACCTTTAGGAAACCATAATCTGCATGGGAGGGCAACCATGACCCTTCGAAGTGCCTTGGAAAACTCTCTTACTTCCCCCTTTTGGAGACCCGGTGTGGTAGTTGACAGTGTCCCAGTACAGAGTGTCCTTTGGACACATTTTCCTGGGAAAGAGTGTTCTCTGGACACTATTTTCCAGAACATAGTGTCCCTGGACAGTTTTTCCTAGGAAATTCTGTCCAGTGGACATTGGTTCCTTAGTTATGGTTGTCCACTTTAGGGATTAATGTCCCACGGAAAAAGGAAAATAATTTCTATGTCCTGGTTTCAAATGTCCCACCAAAATGTCCAGGATAATATATCCTAGGTTAGGCAGTCCTGGACATAATATACCAGTTATAATTGTCCAATGAAGGACAAATATCCCTGGTGTTTGTAGTCCTGGACACTATATCCTGGTTCTGGAAGTAACAAAATGTCCTTTGCTGGACAAATCTTCCTAGTTTTGCTGGTCCTGGTCACAACATCCCAGCTATGGATGTCCAGGACACTATATCCTGGTAACACAGGTCCTTTGTAGGAACAATATTTCCTGGTTTTACATGTCCTGGACATTACTTTCCACTTTTACAAGTCCTGAAGAGTATACTAGTAAAGTAAGTCATTTACAGAACTATTTTTTCCGATAACTGATAGGCCTTGACACCGTCCAGTGGACATCGGTTCCCTAGTTATGGTTGTCCACTTTAGGGATAAATGTCCCTCGGTTGCCAGTCATTAGTCATCAGTATTAACAGGGACTGCAAAAAACATTATTGTATAATGATTGAAAAGTTGATGTCCTGCCATAGGGTGGAGTCATCCATATCCAGCTAGTAATTCGGAGTGATAAGTATTTTTCCATTCATCACCACATTTCAACTTTATGAATATCTCACAAATAAATACAACAGATTAATAACTTGTGATTGTTAAAACATTCTCTCCTAATGATTATTTTCACATTCTGTGACAACCCTTCAGGTTATTGTCTGACATGGGCAAGATCCTTCGTAAGCCAAGTGAATAATGACTGGAACTAAGACTCAGACTTAAATCCAAGTTTAGCAACCTAAATATCTATTGTAGCATGACCATAATCATTGCTATATCAATTACATAAAATAGTCAGAGGAGGGACTTGAACCTGCAATGTTCTGAATTGAAGTCTGATCACTAGACCACTATGCTATGGGGGATGGCTGCCCAAGTTGGTGATCCCAAGCTTGGTCTTTTGATTACAGTATGTACAATGAGTACCTCAGTTCTATTTATAGCTACGGTCATAAATGCAGGGAGGACAGTAATGAATGTCCCGGGTAGAAATGTCTTGGACTATTTATACTAGTATAATATGCCCCAGGCTAATAGACCCAGGATAAGATGTCCCGGACAAAAGGACCTAGGATGATCTGTCCAGGACAAATGTAACCAGGATAAAATGTCCTGGACAAATCGATCCAGGATCAGATGACCAGGACAGCTACATCTAGGATCAGATGACCTGGGCAATGAATACCAGTTAATAATGTCCACCTGGACATCTGACACCAGGTAAAAATGTCCTGGACATTTGAATCCAGGTTCAAATGTCCTGGACAATTATTACTGGTCCATGCAAAAAAATGTCCTGGACATTTGAACCCAGAGAGCACATTATAAACCAAGGAATGTATGTCCACTGCACACTCATTCCTTAGTTTAAAGTGTCCCAGGACACTGGTCACTGGAGGACAATTATTCCTTTCACACCGGTTCAACCTCATGCCTCAGCAGGAAGTGAAAGAATTCTTATGATTATTTTCCTTGCCCACCATCGGATGTTGCAGAGTGTTTGTAGCAATTTAGAGTCAGACTTTTTATATGATGAGTTGTGTCAGAACATCCATCAATATTGATTGATAGTACACACAGACAAGAAAGCCAGTCGCAAAGAAGGAGAGAGGTCAGTGGGTGGACATTTTACTGCCGCATGATCACTGTGAAGCGGAAGAAATGTCTTGTAAACCAGAGTGAGGGTTCAGACAGTGCCCAACTGCATAGTTATCCCTTGACACATACAGTGATAATCTGTCACACACGTCAATTTGGATGATAGCTGACTGTGTGACTGCAATACATCATAAATGAATATGCCGCCAAATCACACATTCGCAAAAAACTTGTGGTTACTTTACAGATCACAGGTCTTTGTCTCTTCCTCTGAAGGCCATGACACTTGTAGTTTGTAATCTGTGATTTGGTCTTTGGATAATTGTTGATCTCTGTTTGTCTGATATTACTTTAATAAAACACTGTTGGACATTTGGTAGACTCGGGGCAACTGTGTTTGTCTTAATGACCTGGACAGAAGCGTCGTTTGCAGTGGGTTAATCCTCTGTCGATGTTATGCTGACTATAGAGAGTATAAATTATGGAACTGGAGCGTAGCACAGCTTACGCAATCGCTATGATAGCTTGTGCTCTTCATAAATTCATCAGCCTGACCACACATTATCAAAGTCGAAACCCCTCATATGCACCTCATTCATCTGAGGGTGAAAGTATCCACAGGAAGGCTTCATCACATACTGTTAACAGTTGCGTTTACTTTGCTTGTTTTCAAGCTCGAGACTGGTGTTTGTCTATGTGCACACATCTTCTTCTGCAATCCATTATTGGTTGAAATCCTATACAAAGACAACCTTGTGCTACAGGACACCTGTTTATGGCACTAAGAGCATTTTCACACGCTTGCCTCAGTATGGCAACAGTGGTGAAACTTTTTCCCTATACCTCAAGCAGCAAAGTTAAATTGGGAAACTGAAGTAGAAATTGGTCATATTACAAGAGTTCCTTTTGCCCTAATGGTTAAGAGATCTGGTGTCTGCAACCACCAGCTGTGAGGTCATGCTTTCGAATCCCACATTTTTATGATCTCGGTCTTGGATGCTCGATCCTCAGCCTTTGCATTGGTTTCTTAGCCTTTGGCCTTGGGAATATGTCTAGGTATGTTTGTGGCCTGCTAAAATGTAAAATTTTGCTACAGTTTAATCTAATTTCCTTTTAGTTTACCTTAACATATGGGACCAATTATCCAATATACAATATTAGCATCTGACAGAATAAGTTTAATTTATCTATGCCATGGTGACAAGTTATTATGTTGCGTCATTCTTATGGGTATCTCTTGAAGTTCCTGATTATTTTTAATTTTCCTACATATAATGGGCCTCAATGAGGTGCATTTGCTTTCTTTCAAGTAAATTCTGGCAATAATCTTTTGAAGATTAAAGTTTTTGTTAACATTTAACGTCTGATCGTGTTTGCAGCATGATTGTGCCTGATCACTCCACAGGCTAGAGAGTATATACCATAACTCGAAGTGGAATGGGACAAAATTTATGACAGAATCTCCAACCTTCATCCACACACCAAAAATGTTCCAAACGCTTTTTATACAACAAAAGGATGAAACTGACTAATAAATTAGAAATCAGAGTATCTATCTAAAGAGTGTGATCCTTAAAGCATTTACTTGAGCCTGTCATAATGAAACAAACCAGCTGCCTCTTAATTTAAAATAATTTTAAAATATTTGATTACTCGGTGAGATGAAAAAGATGACTTCTTTCCCAGCAGTTTTGAAATGAATTTTTGGTGGATGTTCCATCTAAGTCTGCAATGTTTGATTTTTGTTTGCTGGTCCCCTTCTTGGTCTCCCTCTTAATATGCCTCTGTCTCGGTCCTTGCAGGTCAGTGTGTCGGTCTTGGGTCTCGAAGACTCATGTCTTGATCTCAGTCTTGGATGTGCTGGCCTCGACTACAATAGTGGAACAAACCATAACCTTGTTTCGTAGGCACACCCCCACAATGCCCACATACGTGAAATGGCATTCTATATATTATACAGAAGTGATATATTTTGTGGATTTGCATATCTCTAACCATGTTTTCCTCTGTTTTCAGGTGAGTTCCTTTTCCAAATTCCTTGACGTTTCACATTTAAAAGTCCAGATAAGTGAAAATCTACTTTTTGTATACATTTGTCATTTGGGCAAAATTAATTCGTGTGTCTCAGCCATTTTAAGACCGGAAAATTCACATAAAGTTTACATACTTTTTGTCTGATGAATATGCAGCTTATCTTTAACAAGTTGGTTGTTTGGATGGAAGCCATGGCTTTACGCAAGCCATGTTCATGTAGCAAGAAGGCATGAGGTAAACTTCATGATACTGAAAAATGTATGTGCTTGAAATTGATACATGGTGATACAGTATCTATACACTTGAAAAATCAGATACTGAAATAACCATGATTTTCTTCAGGAATGAAATAATTTGATGGTTCTACATGTAGGTAGGGAAGGAAAATATTTGAAGGATTGTTTGTTCTAAAACAAAACCTGAAGGAGAAGGAAGGATCTTTAGTTGGATTTTCATGCATTCTTGTAAAAAAGGCTCTTTAAAAAAATTGTCTGATCCTTATGATTTTCAAGATAAATGGAAAGTACAACTACTAAGAAAAGCATTGGTTCTTTTGGGGCTATCCAGTATTAGTCTCCCAAATGATCTTCGTCATCTCAAGCCAACAGCCTCCAAAAAAAACAACTTGGTGATGCAACTGATTTCAATTCTTGCGAGTCCTCAACCATCCAAGTATGATGGCATGTCAGGGCCAATTGTGCATTCCACATTCTCCTCCATAGTAGCCGAGACTGTGTCTCATTAAAAGAAACTATTTGCCACAAGGTGTTGCTTTTCAAGAAGCAACATCCTGATCTCCTGCTCTGAATCTTATGAGGGAGCAAATTTCCACCAAGCACCCACAGAAGCTATAACAGTTACTGAAAAGGAACAAAGAGCCACCTTTCAATGAATAACCTGTAACATACCAGATGTAGAAGATTGCCACAGTGATGAAGTTCTGTTGTGTTACTGCTGAGTGGGTCCAATGGTGCTGATTGGTTTTTTGGCCAGGAATGGTCAAGGTCACAAGTTTAAGGTCATACCATTGCCATTGATCTCAGCTTCTTCCCATCCCAACCACTGACCAGGCTCGAATAAAAAATGGTATTTTGTGTTACTGTAAACATCCTCAGGGTTCTCAGAAATTTCTATAGGGACATTCAAGGTTATTCTAGGAAAGATGGGGTATTTTGCTTGTGACAAGTTGGGATACCTTTTTAGGCACTCTGGAGTGCTTTACGTTGTTAAAGTACATTCATTTACCATCAATACTATTTTGTGACTTTGCAGTCGAATCTCCCTTTTTAATGATGTTGAACCAAATTATGACAACTGGTCGGGTATAGGAGCTTGGTAAAATGGTGAGTTGTTAAATTTGATACTGTCTTTCTTTTTCATAAAGGAAATCCATTATCTACATGAGGTTGACCATGAGTCATCGCAATACCTTGAGAGCTCCTTGCAGACCCTCGGAGGCCTGAATGAGTTCTTAAGAAGTGAAAGGCTTCTCATGATTATTTGCGTTTGCAAAACCAACATGGGCAGCTATGAGCAATAACGGGAGAAGTGAGAAAAGCAGTTCACGCAAGTGAGCTCCTTTTATTATGGTCAGACTGCTGAAGATTGTTACAGCAATCAGGAGTCATACTTTTGATATGGTGAGCTATATCTGATGATCCATCAATATAGATTTATAGCTTTATAGTGAACGCAGACAAGCCAGCCTCAAAGAAGCAGAGAGGTCATTTGGTGGCCATTTTATTGCTCTATGATCAATACGGAGCAGTAGTGATGTCTTGCGACCCGCTTGTAAGAGTTCAGACAGTGCACATCTCTTGACCCATAGCAGTGATAATCTGTCACATATATCATTTTGGACAATATATGACTAGCAAATTGCCAGGTGTCATAAATGAATGGGTCATCAAGCCACAAATTTGTGACAACTAACGCCTACAGTCTTGGTCAGTAGCTACCTACCCACTAACACCTCCGTGATTTCCCCAAGGTGCATGCTTGTAACTTCATGGTATAAGCTTCAGTATCCGCAGTTCCATTGTATTTGTGTTTTTCAATTGGCATACATGTAGGCCTATTGGTTATACAAATTATATGAAAATCAATTCAAAATAAATCATGGGTACAATTTATTTAATTGAATACAGTATCTTTGGATATTTCATAGCCACTATGCTTTAGCAATTTGATGTTAGATACAGTCAGGACAACACCATAAAATGAAAGTTTCGTAGTAACTTAATTTTCAGTTTTAACAGTGACCATCGTCAGAATAGTTCGGCTTGGTGTATTCTCACAAGGCTTACACCATGTTTTCTGATGTATGGGAGTGTCATGAAAATGTTTGGTATATCTAGGCACACTGTAGGGACTGGTGGGTTTGGTGGTCCAAACGTTGTACCCAAGTTGTAGTCTTTATGTTGTAATCTCCTGTGTTAATATTGACAGTCCCAATTGCTCTCTGTTGTAATCTTCATGTTGTAATTTCCTTGTAATATTCCATAATACTTCTGTTACAAATAATCATTTCTCTTCATTCTGATGATGGTCACTGTGTGAACCGAAAATTAAATTTCTATGCAACTTTCCCTTAATGAACTAGTCTTGATCATATTTTACTAATCTCATTTTCTTGACAATTAACTTTTTCCATGACTCAGTATGTAAATTTCGTCCACTGGGAGAGTTATATGAGTTTGGATGTCGATCAAATAAAACATTCGTATTGATTAATTTTATTATGGCTGCAAATAGCACACAGGATGAAGCTAAGCAGTTTGTTACCTGTGATGCAGAGTATAAAACCTCCTAGATCTCTTGGAACCTAAAAACAGCCTTGACAAAAATAAATTTTGATGGACATGAGGCCCACATGCTCCCTTTCTCTCTTGGTATGTTTTATTGGTACGTGTAGTTATAATTTCAGTAATACACATCATTAGTGGCGTAACAAATGGGGGGCACAAGGACATAGGCGTATGGGACAGGCGTTTTATGGGGGGGCTGTCGCTATTTTGCCCTGCAATTTTAACGTGGCACAGATGTGACCAGGGCAGTGCATCTGCCCTGATTGGTCAGGATTTGCCCTGATATATGCCATATACCCTGATGCCAGGTGGGGCTGCAGACCCCCCTGACCCCACCCCCCCGAAATACGCCTATGCACAAGGAGATTTTGCCCGATACATTGGGATAACAACCTTGTTCCTAACAGCACCAAGAACATTTTTAGGCCTGCATGAGTATGGTAAGCTTTTCTTGTCGTCCTTATTATAGAGCTGGCAGCTTCTAATATTCCTCACCTGATAGTGCTCAGTGATTCGTGAAATTACTGCAGAAATTCTGCCAACTAACCAGGCTCCACCTAGACCTCTTTCAGCAAATCTTTTATACATTTTTATCACAGTCATTGTCATCAATATCTGAAACAATCCGGAATACCGCACAATCAGCCAACTGGCAGTTATAGGTTGGGTTTAACATGTTTAAAGTAAACATCCACCTTGTAGTTTACAGGATCTCATGTGAAATACTCTCAGATGTGGAGGTTGGGCCTTGGCTAAAATGTACCATTATTAATAGTGGATATCACTATGATCATTAATTGTGGGTATTACATATATTCACCAGGCTTTTTGGTACATGATTTGTAACATGGTAGTTAAAGCATGGATGCCTTGCTGTGGAGAAATGTTGAATTTCCTCAGTACTTGATTAATCCATGATCAATCACAGTAGACGATTCATGCTGTTCATGCGCTAGATTATTTTATCCCCCTGAGGACCAAGGACTGACAGAAGCTTGTTGGGTCAAAGGTGCAGCCCCCAGCATGATTTGCATTCATTACTGAGTTATTTTATTTATAGATGCATAATGTACATACAATGAACCTCAGATAATTTCATACAGTAGACGTGATAGTTTTACAACAAACAAATGCATCAAAGGGTAACAGCGGAGTTACTAGTAACTATAAGAATGCTGCCCCTACTTCTAATAAGTAAATTAATTATAAATCTTAAATAAATAGAACAAGATTGATGAAATGAAAATGAGGATGATCATGGATATGGATTGTAATCTTATATGATGAACTAACTCTAACTCTAACTCTAACTCTAACTCTAACTCTAACTCTAACTCTAACTTAACCTTAAATTGAATTCGGCAGGACAGAAATACTGGTGAAAAGAAACATAAGCGAACCATATTTTTTTAGGCTTCATAAATATGGTTTGTTGATCATAGGGCATTTCCATTCCAATACATCTTCAGATTCGGTTGGTATATTAAGTACAATATTGCATTTTCAGAATCTATTGATACTCGTAGATAAAACATTCCAAGCTCCGTGAAAGCTGTTGATATCCATGACGCCAGAGGAGCTACTTTAGAAACCTGAGGCCACAAGAGTGACAAGACCAACATTTCTTCATTGTGGAAAAAAATATTTAGTAAAGCAAACCTATTGCAATTGTAAAAGATAACAAGAATTGTGAAGAACGAAACTGCTTTCGTCGGTATCTGGATTTCCTATAGATTTGCCACACTGAATAGCATTCCTTTTGAGAGTAGAGCAACCTATAGGCCTACCTATAACTATCCGTCAGCTGCCATCAATTGTGCACATTGACATTAGGGGCCAACAACACTTGGAGAATTAAATCAAACAGAGTATCACCATGCAAGGTTATCAAGATATATACACAGACTAGAGTTGGATTTTTTATGAAGTTTGGCAAAAAAGAAGAAGATTTTCACATCAACATCAGAATTATGGATGTTGCAAATCTTTGGCTGAAGCTAACAAGACAGCAGCCAAGAAGCAGAGAGGTCACTGAGTGACCATTTTATTATGATATGATCGATGTGAAGCGGAATTGGCGTCATGCGACCAAGAAATTTGTGTTTTATCATCGCATGTCCGTTGAGTCATCTGAGCAATGGCTCGCATAAAAAAAGATTATATAAGCAGCAAACTGCCAAACACTATTAGTGAATGAATAACAAATCATCTTTATGACATCTCCCAGCTACAAATCAATCTAATGGGAAGTAGCTGTTTGGTCACTGCTGAATGCAATTTAATTGGGAGGTAGCCAGTTGGGATCATCTGGTGTGACAGTAGTGTCAGGAAAATCCACAAAGATGTCATGATATCAGAAACCAAAAATACAACTGTCTTACGGGTTATCGACTGCAGATCAGCTTTGGACCCTGCTGTTCAGGAAATTAGGCTATGTGTGCTGCACAAAGAAGTACATTGACCCACGGGCTACTACAGGTGCATGGGACCAACATGTACATAATTTTGGATGAAGACTAAGTCTTGTCCAAAGCATATATATATTGGACATTAATTCTTTAGGAGTACATTAATATTGTAATTTGTACCCTACATTTCCTGTGCATTTCATAAATATAACCTTGCAGCAAATCCCATCTGAGGAAACAAGTGTCACTTGAATGATGTGGTTAATAAACAGGCTCCATCTTGACCTGCTTCATGTAATGTCTATCACTTCTATTCACAAATTCCAGAGTCAAAAATGTTGCATGTCAGACAAAAGTAAAATGAACTCAGGCAAATGGAAATAAGGCAATTATTTTTCAAGATTGCCAATATTGACTTTCTGGAGAAAAGGAAGTTTGACAAATCGCAGATATTGCATGACAGAATATGATGATCGAACAACAACGAAATCGTCAAACACAGATTGCGATTCACATTAAAGAACTTTTTACTGAAATTTGAATGTGAATGATATGTTAATGTGCACTCA
The DNA here is from genome assembly GCA_026936325.1 of Platynereis dumerilii. Lineage (NCBI taxonomy): Eukaryota > Metazoa > Annelida > Polychaeta > Phyllodocida > Nereididae > Platynereis > Platynereis dumerilii. The sequence goes on along the minus strand of JAPTHN010000058.1, from coordinate 1,419,365 downwards.
TTTGAATAATTGAAAATACTAAATGTGATTGTAAATGAACTACGTCTTGAAAACTCCAAGACAGATTATACCTGAACCTCCTGAAGGATGGTCTGTATCAGAACAGAAGCTGAAGCATCTTTGGTTTTGGTCTTCATCACACACTTGTAAATTTGACACATCTGTATGATTTAACAAAATAAATAAATGAAAAAAAAAAACTGCAAAGAAATTCAATGCTCTTTCCTTTTCGGGAGGGGGGAGAGTATATGATGGCATGCCAGATTGCCAGAAGCAATTACCTGTACTCTTCAGATAATGATGAGTTTTCTCTCACTTTGTAAGTGAGACTATGTAGAAGGAACTATTTAGCGCAATGTGTTCCTTTTCAAAAAGCGCGATTGCAATATTCTGCTCAATTCCCTCCAAATACTGAAACAGAAAAGGAAAAAAGAGTTGCCAGTAATTTAAATGTTTTATACCGGAGTCTTGAGATTGCTGCAGTAATAAAGCATCATTGTGCCACTGGACAGCATTTGGTCATCCAAGCTAATTGCTTTTTCTTGTCAAAAAGGGTTGAGGTGACAAGATTATTACGGTCACTAAAAAAGTTGAATCTCATCAAAGGCTACTGTTGTGACTCTGATTGGACCCAGGAACTATCTGGTGCGATTGATCCTTCGCATGACACAACTCGCCCTGTGAATACCACAACAAACAGCCTTGTGTCACATTGACCACATCACGAAGTCTAAGCCAGAAATAAAAAGTCAGATAGGAAATTAATCAAATAACAAGTAATGGTGCATGCTTTTTTATGGGAAGTTTGCCAAAGATTCATTGTATGTGCCTGTTTAGAGGACTTACAAGTGTTTGAGCTGAGTCGGTTTCATTGATCTGTCTATATTTAATTTTCCGAAACAGTTGAAGAGGCCTATGCGTATTGAAAGAAAATGCAAGTTGGTGCATCGTAATACATAATTAGAGTTCCGGTTCAATAGCAATAAGTCATACTAATTTTTCCTTGAGTAAGCCTGAAGTCTGCCTTATTGAATGGACTTATGGTAAAAGGTCAAAAGAAATCTATATGAATTCTCTCAGGATTCATACAAATGACTCTTACGTTCCCACTTTGGAGGCCAGCTGTATGTGTATATTGCATGGACATGCAGAGACCATCTGTAGCAATGGCCCTGATAAGTCTTTTTGGTACAGCTGACTTTCCATGAAATACATCCCGCGGTCTGTCCATCTCACATACAAGCTTTATATACATCAAACTTGTTGTATAGACTTTACTTATTTTATCCCTGGAGGACAAAAGATAGACAGAACTTGTTTAGTCAGAGATGCCTTGTGCAGCCTCAAATATGATGAGATGAAAGTGAGTATACTCTAAGCCCTGAATGCTCCCATGCAGCAACGATTCCTTTACTTTTTTTAACCGCCCACAATGCAAACAACATAAACACTTTGTTTTCACTTTTGTCATGTGTACTCTTGGTGATTGGAAAAAATCATCATGTTTTGATTGAATGTGATTGCCATTTCGTTCCATTTCAATCAAGCAGCATGTGCATGATGGCTCAATGGTTACTGGTTTAAGTTGCTGGTAAGGAAACAACTAAATATCGATTCTATGATTTCCTGTATTGAATTTTGTGATGGCCAAAAAATGCAATATTTTTTATAGAATCAAGTGTTTTACATGTCAATGTTGGTTCATCATTATGTCATTTTGTAGTACAATATGTTAAAAAATGCATCACATGTGGTCAACATTAAGTTCAATATTGCAATTTCGGCATGTATGAATAGATGAAACATTTCAAGTTTCATGTTACAGAACCATATTCTTATCCAGAACAACAGATGACCTGTTTTTGAAAGCAGAGACGAGAATACTCATCCAGCACTTTCAGTTATCCACAACTATGTAAAGTGATTGTTTTTAAAAGATGAACAACTTACTGAAGGTCTGGAGCTACTGCAGAATGTATAGCATATATACACTCTTGATATATATGATAGAAGCCAAAAACAGGTTTAATCAGAGCCTCTTTTGAGGGTCTTTTTATCAGATAAGGATTGATGAATCTCGGCCCATGAATTGCATCACCCTTTAGGTCTTGAAATCTATTTGTGTGATGCACAATATTGGCTCTGGATGGTAGGCAGTGTTATCATTGGTGCCACAATTCTAAAGTATAGGGTGGGGAAAATTGGGTTTTCATATCAATCTGAAGTGAGGATGAAGGTTTTCATATGAAAATCATAAATATTGGCACAGACTGTAATATTGCCAAATTATTATTCATATTAATTGATTTATAAAATTTTAATTTATTTGTTTGTGTGAATGATTGAGTAGACATATGATTATTTATCGAAACAAAATGTGATGAAAACATGATAATACCTGAAGGATCATTGGTTTTAAGTATAAGAGTTGCTGCAAAAACAATCATTTTATGGTTAGCTGCTTACTTGAAAAAAGGGAGGAAAAAAATGTCAAAGCTCATTTTCTATGAAGTATTACCAAGCTCTGGTCTTTTTAGGGACTATTAAGCACATTATCAGCCCATGTCTCCAAAATCCTATAGTTCTTTTTCAGTACAAGGGAATCGCCAACGCTTCAGGTGTGATGGTATGCCATAAGCATGCAATTAGGCACTCCTGAAATTGCAAGGTTTTCTCTCTGTTGGTAGTTGAGACTGTATCTCATAAGATGACAAGAAGGAATCCATTTGCAACAATTAGTTCCATTTCAAAAAGCGCAATTACAATCTCCACCTCGAATCTTAGCAAGTAGAAAATTTCTTCAAAACACCGAAACCAGGACTAACAGAAAAGGAACAATGAGCAAGAATGACCAGCAATTTATGTGATGTATACTTGAGTTTTAAGATTGCTGCAGTGGTAGGACATCATTGTGCAACTGCACAGGAAGTGATATTCAGAGGTAATTGCCTTTTTTGGTCCAAACGGGTTGGGTTTACGATCACTGACCAAGTTGAATCTCATCAAGCCTTATTGCAGCGTCTCTGATTGGTCTCAGGAACTGTCTGTTGTGGTTGATCCTAAAGTTGCATGACAAACTCACCTTGTGCATGCCACAACAAACAGCCTTGTGTCACATTGACCACAACAGAAAGTCTCTGCAAGAACTGAGAAAACGAGATACCAAATAATGTGTATGGTCATTTTGTGTACATTTTACAGACTCATTGTATGAAGCAGAATATTGAACTCTTCATAAGTCAAATTGATTTATTGACCTGTCTGAAATCAATCTTTTATAGCTACAGTGGTACCTGTGTTGTAAGACACATGTTCTAAGACCGACTTGCTTTATGTGACCACCTTCCCTCAGCAGAAAGTAGTATTTTTAGCGCACTTAATACCTCCATGAGATACCGCACCCCCACGAAAGACCACCCCTCTCGGACATTGAGGTAGATCTAATGTTGGTCTAACGAAGCATTAAACCTCCAATCTACATCGGACCCAACGTTACGAAACTACGTAATTTGTCGACACATTTCTCAGACGTTAATACGTACTTTTAGACGTTGATACGAGTGATACAAGCCGTATCTGTCACTACGAAGTATTTTAACGTTGGTCTGACGGTCTTTGACCGTCTTCCCGCCTTCTAGGATCCAGCGTTTCATGCGCACTCGCGTACAAGAAGCCAAAATGGCGGGCTGACTCGAATCTGTGAAATTTCGGATGATGTTTTTGCTAATAACGAAGGATTTAACGCATTGACAAGCCTCATAATATGGTGTGCTCCATAGATTAACTACTTGGCTACCACTTGAGCATGTTTTGGACGGTCGGAATGCTTTATTGCGAAAGATTAAGGCCCGGCAATGTGAAAAATCGAACGGCATGGTCGGAGCGCCCCGGCCCAGGAATGACTCAATCAGCTGTTTTAGTATTTGTGATTCAATTATGGACTGATACTGGACATATATACCCCGTTCTGGATGGATATACCAGGTTACCAAACCCGGGAGGACGCATGGACGTGGATACGGCCAGAATTCATCGTTGGACTCCAGCGCTGGACTCACAGGTAAGTCTCTTCAAGATGTCGATTTTTTCCAGGGGCGGATCGTCTGATGGGAGGGGGGGTCTCAATTCTGTTCAGTTTAATTCTGTTTATTAGCTATTAAGCTCTTTTAGTTCAGTTCATCTCGTTTTCAGGTTGATTTATATATATATCGTGTTAGGGATCATTGTCCAGGTAGGGTTGGGTTGGGGGGGGGGGATGGAGAGCATCCCAGCCACTGGTTCGGAGGATTTAATTATTTTGATTGATTGAGATCTGCAAATATAAAACAAAAAATTAAAGCAGTACAAACAGAGCTATCCAAAAAGGATGGCTCCCAAAATTAATAGACTTTTCTTCCTCATTTTACTGAGCAGTCTACAAGTCCACTTAGGGACTATAAGATAAAATTACACAAAAAAACACTTACCTTGCATGGTGAAATTGAAAATGTTACTGCAATTTTACCTTGATAAAATTGGAACATTCTCGGCATCTAGGACAGTTGCAATGAGGCACCGTTAAACTTGGGTCTCACAAAATTCTCATATGCATCTTTGTGGGTGTGGAAAAAAATTAATTTTTTTAAAAACCAGGATAAGCTTTCACATTTTTAAAAGTACATATGTGGATTTAATTTTTGCTTGTGTATCAACTTTTTCTTCATGGCTTCATCTAATCGACAACAGCAAGCATCCTGTTGGAGTTTTTATATATTATAAAGTTACCAGATAGATTGGAATAGGTATGGAATAGATGGCGCTACAAGGCTCTCTGAGAATCAGGATCCTAGGTTCTGCAACTTTGTGCAAACCTTCAACAAACCTTTGGCAGATACGTATGATCAGAAGTTTGCCCTGAACATTACTTTCAAACGTTGTCCATACATATCAAAAACACGTTGGAGAAACCTTGGAACTTACGTATGACCAAACGTGTGACCATACCTTTGATAAACCAATGAATCAAAGGTGGTCATACGTAATAGTCCGAGGTTGCTAAAACCTCTCAGATGAATGTTCGACAAACCTATGAATCAAAGGTATGGTCATACGTAACAGTCAAACATTCTTCAAACCTCTCAACCAAAGGTATGACTTACGTAATAGTCTAAGGTTTCATAAACGTCTCAAATGAATGTTTGAAAAACCTTTGAATCAAAGGTATGGTCATACGTAACAGTCAAACGTTCTTCAAACCTGTCAACCAAAGGTATGACTTACGTATGACTGACACGTTTAGCCAAACGTTACAACCAAAAGGTTCTTCCAACCTCTCAACTAAAGGTATGACTTAGGCCAAACTATAAAACAAACTATCTGCCAACCTCTTACTAACGTTGCGACCTACGTTTGGTTTTCCATCTGAGTGCAACTTTTGGAAATTACATTTGCCCTACCTTTTTCATACGTTGTTCGGCCCAACGTTTGATTTTAACCTAAATAATTACGTAGTGAAAGGTTTGATTTACGTTGCTGCTCGGGAGGGACTGCATGACCTAAGAAGGGTTCGGTCCTATAATGCAGGGACCACTTTGTAGTGTATATACATATTGTCTCTAAATTCTGCCTTATCACAGCTTTGATATATGTTTCGGAATGAGCCTGTATCAAGTCTGCCCTGCCTGATGGATTTATGGACGAGAGCACAGGTCATGGCAAATCTGTCTGAATTTTCTCTACATTCCAAAGGAAGACAAATGTCTCCTGCTTTGTCACTTTGGAGGCCAGTCCTATGTATATTGCATGGACAGAGAGCATCTGTAGCGATGGCCCTGATATGAATTTTTTGTTGGTGGTGCTGTTTTGCCGTGAAACACATTATGGTTTGACCTTCTAACAAGAGATGTATCATACAACTGACTAGTGACCACAGCCTTGCCATGCAATGGCTATCGGATGACTTTCCTAGTGTTATTTGAATAACTGCTTCTATCTCTAAAGATGATATTAGCATTCTGTATTTAGAAAGTTCGACTGCCACCTTAACGAAACTTTGATATTCATGAAGTATAATTTCAGGCAATAATTTGTAGGCCTACCGTTTTTCTGCTGGTGGTCAGATGCAGGAGACAAAAACAAATATAAAGCAATGATTCAGATTTTTACTGTTTCTTTTTTTCATTCTCCTTTCTCCCCATCTTGTAACTATAGGTATGTCACTTTAGCTGAACTCAGATTCAAATTTTAAAGCATTAAATTACTGCTTCCTCTAAATGCACTGGGCAGCACAATCCTTCACAGTTCGATCTGCAGGATCCATACTGACAGAACAACCAATCTTTAACTTATTGTCAAGCTAAATAAAAGACTGGGCTGCTGGTCCGATACCGAGTGCTTCAGCAACTGTGAATTGTGGAATGCTGTTGGATTGGATGGCAGACTGATTTGACTTACGCATTGAGAATAAGAATAAGAATAAGAATAAGAATAAGTTTTATTTAGTCTCGAAAAAGTACAAAGGAAAAACGTTAGCTCAGGCGAGCTAGTATTCGAGGGATAAAACAATATAAAACAATATAAAATAACAAAAGGCACTACAACTAACAACTAGTATTACAACTAAATGAACTAATCAACTAAACTATATAATACTATAAGAAAAATTAAGATAAATTAAATAAAATAAATTGATAAAATAATATGGATGGTAACACTCTACATTCTAAGACATAGTAACATGCATCATATACAAGAATTAGAAAATCACAGAGTGAATGCAATCCACACTTATACATTAAATTCTTAAAAATCATTTCTCATTGATCATGCCAAACATTTTCATTACACTTTTCACAATTTGCTCCTTCAAAGCAGTTCCATCTGTTTACAATATCTATAAAATGTCCAATATCAATATCCCTTCCTTTAAACTTAAGGGGAATTGAGTTAAGTAATTTGGCCCCTGTAAACCTCAAGCTATTTTTGCCATATTTAATTGTCTTGAATCTTTCTAAATTTAAGATATGATTATTCCTCGTTGAGTATCCATTAGATTTCTCACTTACGAGATCATTCAAATGGCACGCATGGGTATTTTTCAAGCACTTAAACATAAATATGGCACTTTTTCTTAGTCTTACAAGAGCCATTGCACTCCGATTACTCATAACCAGTAACTTTTCAAATTTACACTCATAGTCCCTATATACATATCTCAAGCTTCTTTCTAGAATTTTTTCTATTCTCATCTTTAATGTCTTGCTGCAGAAATGCCATACTATGGCACAATAATTAAAATTTGATAATACAAAACTATCAACAAGCATCATCCTGTCCTTTTTTTCTTTAACATTCATTCGTAACAAAATTTTCAAATTCCTTATAGCTTTTCTGCAAATGCTTTCGACATGAAAGTCAAAACTAAGGTTTGAATCAATTTCAACTCCAAGTAGTTTTACTTTATCTACTGTATATATTTTGTTTTCTCCAATACTAATATTTAAATTATCATATGTCATGTGTCTTTTCCTGTCAAGGATTATCAATTGAAATTTGTCTGGATTGGCCTTAAGCATATTATCATTAAACCAGTTCATGCACACATTTACAGATTTCTTTAAAGTTTCTAAGATATCTGAGATATTTTCACCAATAACGGATATAGTATTATCATCAGCATAATTATAAAAATTTTCTTTAATCTTATAAAGAAGGTCATTTATAAAGATATTATACATAATTGGGCCAAGTACGCTTCCTTGGGGAATGCCTTTTATTATAGTTGACCAATCACTTCTAACTCCATGATATTTTATTCTTTGTTTTCGGTTTGTCAGATAGGTAGCAATCAGCTGACAAGCATCGACAGAGAAGCCGTATGCTTTCAGTTTAGCAATTAATAGTTTATGTGGAAGAGAGTCAAAGGCTTTACTGAGATCCATCAGTAAAGTACCTACTATCTGACCATTGTCTAATGCCTTCTTCCAATCTTCTATAACATTCACAATAACATTTTCGCACCCTGTACCCTGCCTATACGCAGAGAGTTTATCATGGTATAGGTTGGTAAAAAAGTTCTTCACCTGCCCTGCTATTAATTGTTCAATTATTTTTGATATAGCTGTGCTGCAGCCAACAGGTCTGTAATTGGTTTTCATTAGATGGTCTTTAGATTTGAAGATTGGTGAGATTTCATTTTTCTTATACACGTCAGGAAAATGATTTTGGGTAATGCATGAGTTGACCACATACGTGATTGGAGATGCCAGTTCCTTCGCTGCTATTTTCAGGAAATAGGGGGAAATATTATCGTAACCTATTGCCTTTTTGGCATCTATTTTCTTAATTTGTCTTCGTACATCTTCCGTACTAACATTTTTAAATTCAAAAGCATCGTGCTCTAGCTTCAGGCTTTCAATCTCCTTCACACTTATGTGTTCACCATATTCATTGATAGTGTCCTTTATACTATCAATGTCAGTATTGCTGAAATTATCAGGCTTGCCAATATTGTCAACCATTGTTCTGTAGTACTCGTTGAAAACTTCACAGACCTCGGATGGTTCTGTAATAATTTTGTCATTTTCTTTGAGGGTTATAGTTTGCGCATTGTCCTTGCATTTGTTACTTACAAATGGCTTGAAACATCTCCAAAACTCTTTGGAGTCTTTCACTGAACTTCTTTCCCGGAAAAAATTGATCTCAGACTGCCTTCGAATTTTGGTAGCAAGGTTTCTTACTTTTCTGTATTCCTCCCAATTTGCATTTGTTTTAAATTTCCAGTATCGATTTCTCAGCTGATTTCGTCTATGTATTATTTTTCTTAACTTGGAGTTCATGTAAGGAGGAGGATCTTTTTTCAACATCCTAGTTTTCAACGGGGCATGGGTTTGAACAAGTTCGGTGAAAATCTTTTCATGACACCATGCTATGTCTTCACTGTCCTCAAATATATGAGCTGTACTAAACGGGGCATTTTCAACATCTTTCCTAAACTGTGCTTCATCAAAGTTCTTGTAACTGCGATATATAATTTTTCTAGGTATTCTTCTGGGGGCAAATAGCTTCGTTGAGACGTTTACCATTTTATGGAAATCGCTTAGACCAGTGTCAAAGGCCATAGTCTCATTAAATCTTAATGGCTTTGATACCAGCATAACATCAATTAGGGATTCATTAGAGGACTTAAAACATGTAGTTTCTTTTACAATATTTTTTAGTCCTACAGTTTCACAAAATTCTTTGAGTTTGTTGTTGTTACTAGTATCCTTCATGTCAATATTCATGTCTCCCATATTAAGAATATCACTGCTTTCACTATAAAGTTTCTCACAAACCTTGAGCATTTCAGCAATAAAAATATCATTTTTCACTGATGGTGGTTTGTAAACAGACATGAAAAACCATTTCTGTTTTCTCATCCAGACTTCTAGAGTAATACTTTGTGCACCACAGTTAAAATTTTCTAAATCTTTTCTTCTACAATGTGTTATATCTGAGCGCACATATGTAACCAGGCCATGGGAATGCCTGGTACCGTCACACCTATGTAACCTATAATTTCTTACACCTATAATTGCGTCAAGAACAGTATCATCAATTTTTGTTTCAGCAATTGAGACAATGTCAGCTAGACCTTCAGTCATCACAATGGACATTTCATTGAATTTTGGAAGTAGACTGTTTATATTCAGGTAGCTTGCAATAAGACCTTTTGGAAATTTTACTTTATAATTCTTCAGAGACCTAAAAGTATCACCAGATTCTTCCTGTTCTCCTATTCCATCAGACCTTGTCTCATTGCTGTCACAACTATTTACACAATGAAAATTATCAGATATTGCATTGTTTCTATCATCTTTTGATTTCAATAGATCACTAGAATATGATTCATTATCGTCTGTTACACTGAGATTCCTCAAATAATTTTTCAAAAGGTCTGCGTCATTTTCTTGTGGACATTCAGTAATACTAGTAGAATTTTCAACATCGTTGACATTTCTATGATCATATTCTATAAAATCATCAGAATTACCAAAGTCATAATCAGTGACACGACTCACATCGTCATAGTCAGTAATACAGCTAATATTTCTATTAACAGAAGCAGTAATGTCATCAGTTGCATTTATATTATCATATTCAGTAGCACCATTTACATTTCTATTATCACATTCAGTGACCCCACCGAGGAATCCATTATCATACTCAGTAACATTGATGTATCTATTATCATATTCAGTAACACCACTGATATTTATATTACGATATTCGGTGACACCACCTACATTTCTATTATCATATTCAGTAACACCACTGATATTTATAATACCATATTCGGTGACACCTCCTACATTTCTATTATCATATTCAGTAACACCACTGATATTTATATTACCATATTCGGTGACACCACCTACATTTCTATTACCATATTCAGTCACACTGATGTTTCTATCTTCATATGCAGTAACACCACTGATATTTATATTATCATATTCGGTGACACCACCTACATTTCTATTATCATATTCAGTAACACCACTGATATTTATAATACCATATTTGGTGACACCTCCTACATTTCTATTATCATATTCAGTAACACCACTGATATTTATATTACCATATTCGGTGACACCACCTACATTTCTATTATCATATTCAGTAACACCACTGATATTTATAATACCATATTCGGTGACACCTCCTACATTTCTATTATCATATTCAGTAACACCACTGATATTTATATTACCATATTCGGTGACACCACCTACATTTCTATTATCATATTCAGTAACACCACTGATATTTATAATACCATATTCGGCGAAGCCACCAACATTTCTATTACCATATTCAGTCACACTGATGTTTCTATCTTCATATGCAGTAACACCACTGATATTTATATTATCTTCAGTAACACTACTAACATTTATATTATCATACTCAGTAACACCACTAATATTTATATTATCATATTCTGTAATACCACTGACATTTCTATTATCATATTCAGTAACACCACTGATATTTATATCATTGCAATCAACATGATCAATAAAACCTGTTCTGGGCTTTCCAATGGAGTGTGGCTGATGCCCCATCTTGTTTGAAGATCAAATTATCTCTAGCACTGTATTTCTTATCTATCCAGGGCTTTAGAAACACTTTCAAGAAGTTAATATGTACTTTTCATGTGATTTCAACATCCCGATCATCCACCTTCAGATGGCTTTGTTTTAAAATCTTATAATGGCCATAGTGAAGTCTGAACTAGCTCTAGCACCTTCTGGTTTGTGCTGAATTGTGCCTCTGTCTTCTCAATTTCATTTTATGTTGTATTTATTTTGTCCTGTGAAGCTCAGTAGCTTCAAAATTGCTGATGGGCCATGATCAACCCTGAGTAGTAAAAATGCAGGAGGACTCTCGGCTTCCATTTTGTCTACTATCAAAAAAGTAACTGTTAAGTTTTTTTGTGACCACCCTGTATGTGACTCGTCTGCTCGCTGCCAAGATATCTGCACTCTTTGCCAGTCGGTTCTTGGAGTATGTACCCTCTTCATGGAAATAGGTGCTTGAGTGGTCTTATGAAGTTATACAGCATAGTTAACTGTATGATATTCTGGACGACCTCCACCACAACAGTGAACAATGGTAGAGCAAGTGTAACCTTTTGCTCTTTTCAATGTGACAGCTTTTAAATGCCTAACAAATTACCTTTAGGAAACCATAATCCGCATGGGAGGGCAACCATGACCCTTCGAAGTGCCTTGGAAAACTCTCTTACTTCCCCCTTTTGGAGACCCTGTTCAACCTCATGCCTCAGCAGGAAGTGAAAGAATTCTTATGATTATTTTCCTTGCCCACCATCGGATGTTGCAGAGTGTTTGTAGCAATTTAGAGTCAGACTTTTTATATGATGAGTTGTGTCAGAACATCCATCAATATTGATTGATAGTACACACAGACAAGAAAGCCAGTCGCAAAGAAGGAGAGAGGTCAGTGGGTGGACATTTTACTGCCGCATGATCACTGTGAAGCGGAAGAAATGTCTTGTAACCCAGAGTGAGGGTTCAGACAGTGCCCAACTGCGTAGTTATCTCTTGACACATAGCAGTGATAATCTGTCACACATGTCAATTTGGATGATAGCTGACTGTCTGACTGCAATACATCATAAATGAATATGCCGCCAAATCACACATTTGCAAAAACTTGTGGTTACTTTACAGATCACAGATCTTTGTCTCTTCCTCTGAAGGCCATGACACTTGTAGTTTGTAATCTGTGATTTGGTCTTTGGATAATTGTTGATCTCTGTTTTTCTGATATTACTTCAATAAAAGACTGTTGGACATTTGGTAGACTTGGGGCAACTGTGTTTGTCTTAATGACCTGGGCAGAAGCATCAATTACAGTGGGTTAATCCTCTGTCGATGTTATGCTGACTGTAGAGAGCACATGGAACTGGAGCGTAGCACAGCTTACGCAATAGCTATGATAGCTTGTGCTCTTCATAAATTCTCTCATCAGCCTGATCCCACATTATCGAAGTCGCAACCCCTCATATGCACCTCATTCATCTGAGGTTGAAAGTATCCACAGGAAGGCTTCATCACATACTGTTAACAGTTGTGTTTACTTAGCTTGTTTCCAAGCTCGAGACTGATGTTTGTCTATGTAGCACATCTTCTTCTGCAATCCATTATTGGTTGAAATCCTATACAAAGACAACCTTGTGCTACAGGATACCTGTTTATGGCCATAAGAGCATTTTCACACGCTTGCCTCAGTAGCCTATGGCAACAGTGGTGAAACTTTCCCTATACCTCAAGCAGCAAAGTTAAATTGTGAAACTGTAGTAGAAATGGGTCATATCTGGTTTCTGCAACCACCAGCTGTGAGGTCATGGTTTCGAATCCCACATTTTTATGATCTCGGTTTCGGATGCTCAGTCCTCAGCCTTGGCATCGGTTTCTTAACCTTGAAAATACGTCTAGGTATGTTTGCGGACTGCTAAAAATGTAAAATTTTGCTATATAGTTTAATCTAATTTCCTTTTTAGTTCACCTTAATCTACAGGACCCGTTATCCAATAATATACACATTAGCATCTGACAGAATAAGTTTAATTTATCTATGCCATGGTGACAAGTTATTATGTTGCGTCTTTCTTTTGGGTATCTCTTGAAGTACCTGATTATTTTTAATTTTCCTATATTATAATTGGCCTCAATGAGGTGCATTTGCTTTGAAAATTCTTTCAAGTAAATTCTGGCAATAATCTTTTGAAGATTAATGTTTTTGTTAAAATTTAACGTCTGATCCTGTTTTGCAACGTGAGTGTGCCTGGTCAGAAACTCTGCAGAGAGTATATTCCATTTATAACTCAAAGTGGAATGGGACAAAATTTATGACCATAGGCGTATGGGAGGGGGGGTAGGGGGGGCAGGGGGGGCGGTCGCCCCCCAAAAGTTTGGGAAACCGTAAGATTCGGGCAAAAAGGCTAAAAAATTTGGGCAGATGATCAGGTAAAAACTATTTAAAATTAGTGATTTCTTGGCTATTTCATTTGAAATTGCATTAAATTTAAATCTCGAAATTCGGGCAAATGTCGCTCGCCCCCCTAAAAATAGCGTGTCCCGTACGCCTATGTTTATGACAGAATCTCGAACCCTCATCCAAACCCCAAAATATTCCAAATCATTTTCATACAACAAAAGAATGACACTGCCTAATAAATTAGAACTCAGAGTATCTAAAGAGTTTGATTCTGAAAGCATTTACTTGAGCTTGCCATAATGAAACACACCAGCTGCCTGCGAATTTAAAATAATTAATAATTTGTTGTGCTCGGTCAGATGAAAAAGATGAATTCTTTACCAGCAGTTTTGAAGTAATTTCTGGTGGATGTTCCAAGTCTAAGATGTTTGAATTTTGTTTGCTGGTCTCCGTCTCGGTCTCCTTCTCAATAAGCCTCTGTCTCGGTCCTGGCGGGTCAGTGTCTCGGTCTTGGGTCTCGAAGGCTCATGCCTTGATCTCGGTGTTGGATGTCCTGGCCTCGACCACAACACTGGAACAAACCATAACCCTGCTGCATAGGCACACCCCCGCAAAATTGATATGGTATTCCATATATTATACTGAAGTGATAAATTTTATGGATTTGCATATCTCTGACCATGTTTCCTCTCTTTTCAGGTGAGTTCCTTTTCAAAATCCCTTGACATTTCACAGTGGAAAGTCCAGATAAGTGAAAATCTTCTTTTCATATAGATTTGTCATTTGGACAAAATTAATTCATCTTTGTCTCAGCCATTTTAGAATCTGAAAATTCACATAAAAGTTCCAAACATTTTGATTTATGAATATACAGCTTAACTCACAAGATGGGTGTGGGGATGAAAACCACGGCTTTACGCAAACTGAAGTCTTTCAAGAAGGCATGAGGTCAACTTCAAGATTCTGAAATATGTATATGTGTAAATTTCATATGGTGATACAGTAGGGGAGAGCGGGGCACAGTGAGACACTTTTTTTATTTTCAGGTGTTCCAAAATGTTGGCAGTAACGAGTTAAATGAGATCAGGTCCACATTTTAGATAATGACGTTGGGTACTTTGTACAGTAGTTTCAGGTTCCTACCTTTTACAGGTTTGGATAAATTGTGAGTTACGTCCATGCTCGTTAAGTGTCTCACTGTGCCCCGTGGGCGGGGCACAGTGAGACAGCAGGCGGGGCACAGTGAGACAGGGCATCTGCTGTCATAACCGTCGATCCTCAGGACCTGCGGAATTGTTCTATCAATTATTGCTACACGAACTAGTGTATTCTAATAAAAGCAGCACAGGACACATGCACGACTTATTTAACCTACCGCGCCTGTTACATACTAATCAAAATTCTTCTCTGATGCTTCCCTTTCGGATATGACTCACTAAAATCAGTAGTTTGTAGCAGGCATTTTGTTTTTAATAGTGAATTGTGAGCTATACATTACATTCAGGTCTTCTGGAGTGTAATTTGGCATGTCTCACTGTGCCCCGCCTCAAACTGTCTCACTGTGCCCCACGCAGCTCTCTTTATACAATTGTTGAATCCTGCGGACTGGATTCCTCAATTGTGGTTCATCATCTCACTAAACTAAGACAAATAATCAAGGTTTGAATCCCTGGCAATTGATTTGCATTATACCATTTTTCTTGGGAATTATAACAAAAAGTTGTTTAGCAAAATTATTTACTTTTACTGGTTAAAAACCAAAATATTGAAATTCCACTCTCGATATGCTGCGTAGGCATTCAGGATATAGGACAGTATCTCACTTACTTACTTTTTGTACTACACAAAAGAGGGTTGATCTGTAAACAGTACCAATTAGACGCTACGGGCTTTGTCTCACTGTGCCCGCCGTCTCACTGTGCCCCGCTCTCCCCTATATATATACACTTCATGAATTAGATGTTGGAATTACCATGATTGTCTTCAGAAATGAAATAATTTGATGGTTTTAGGCAGGAAAGGAAAACATTTGAAAGACTGTTTGTTTCAAAACAAGACCCGAAGGAGAAGGAAGAATTTTTAGTTGGATTTTCATGCATTCTTTTAAGAAAGGGCTCTTGTCAAATCCTTGTGATTTTCAAGAAAGATGAATGGAAAGTACAACTACTAAGAAAAGGATTTAATCTTTCCAGCTATCCAGCATGAGTGTCCCAAATGATCTTCATAAAAAAAACTTGGTGATGCAACTGATCTCAATTCTTGCAAGTCCTCAACCATCCAAGTATGATGGCATGGCAGGGCCAATTGTGCATTCCTCCATAGTAGCTGAGACTGTGTCTCATTAAAAGAAAGTATTTACCACATGGTGTTCTTTTTTAAGAAGCTCAATCCTGATCTCCTGCTCTGAATCTTATGAGGGAGCAAATTTCCACCAAGCACCCACTGAAGCAATAACAGTTACTGAAAAGGAACAAAGAGTCACCTTTCAATGAACAGAGGTAGAAGATTGCCTCAGTGGTGAAGTTCTGTTGTGTTACTTCTGAGTGGGTCCAATGGTGCTGATTGGTTTTTGGCCAGGAAAGGTCAGGGTCACAAGTTTAAGGTTATACCATTGCCATTGATCTCAGTTTCTTCACGTCACACCCACTGACCATGCTCTTTATTAGAAAAAAATAGTATTTTGTGTTACTGTAATCATCCTCAGGGTTCTCAGAAATTTCTATAGGGACATTCAAGGTTATTCTTGCTAAGATGGGTACTTTGTGTGTGACAAGCTGGGATACCTTTTTAGGCACTTTGGAGTGCTTGATGTTGTCAGAGTACATTCATTTACCATCATTACTATTTTGCGACTTTGCAGTCGAATCTCCCTTGTTAATGATGTTGAACCAAATTATGACAAGTGGTTGGGTAAAGGAGCTTGGTAAAATGGTGAGTTGTTAAATTTAATACTGTCTTTCTTTTTCATAAAGGAAATCCATTATCTACATGAGGTTGACCATGAGTCATCGCAATACCTTGAGAGCTCCTTGCAGACCCTCGGAGACATGAGTGAGTTCTTAAGAAGTGACAGGCTTCTCAGGATTATTTGTCTTTGCGAAACCAACATGGTCAGCCATGAGCAATAATGGGAGAAGTGAGAAAAGCAGTTCATGCAAGTGAGCTCCTTTTATTGTGGTCAGACTGCTTGCTGTAGATTGTTTGTAGCCATCAAGAGTAACACTTTTGATATGGTGAGCTATAGCTGATGATCCATCAATATAGATTTATAGCTTATAGTGAATGCTGACAAGCCAGCCCCAAAGAAGCAGCGAGGTCATTTGGTGGCCATTTTATTGCCCTATGATCAATACGGAGCAGTAGTGATGTCTTTTGACCCACAAGTTAGGGTTCAGACAGTGTAAATCTCTTGACCCATGGCAATGCTAATCTGTCACATTTATCGATTTGGACAATATATGGACTAGCAAATTGCCAGGCGTCATAAATAAATGGGTCATCAAGCCACAAATTTGTGACAACTAATGCCTACAGTTTTGCTCAATAGTAACCTACCTACTAACACCTCCCTGATTTCCCATGGAGCACGCTTTTAACTTCATGGTATTAGCTTCAGTATCTGCTACAGTTCTATTGTATGGGTGTTCTTCAAATGGCATACATGCAGGCCTATTGGTAAAAAAAATTATATAATAATCACTCGAAAGAAATCATGTGTAAAATTTATCTAACTTGGAGGGTACAGTGTCTTTGGATATTTCATAACCACTATGCTTATAGCAATTTTATGTAACATACGATAATGACTACCCCACAAAGTGAGAGTTTCATAGTAACTTAATTTTTCGGGCCACTGTGTTAACATCAGAATAGTTTGGCTTGGAGTATTCTGACAAGGCTTACACCATGTTTCCTTATGTTTTTGGTGTCATGAAAATGTTTGGGATATCTTGGTAAGTACACCGTAGGGAGTGGTGGGGTTTGGTGGTCCAGACTTAGTACCAAAGTTGTAATCTTTATGTTGTAATTTCCTCTGTCAATATTCCGTAATACTTCTGTTACATGTAGTCACTTCATTTCATTCTGATAATGGTCACTGTGTGAAGCAAAAATTAAATTACTATGAAACTTTCCCTTTATGGAAGATAAGTGAATTATAAATATCATACTGGATTTTCAACTTACATACAACGTTTCATCTGCAACCTGCAGACTTCATCAGGTGAATGGCAAAATCAAGGATGTTTCATTGTTTGATGTTTCACCGTTTGATGTAGATTTCACGTAGATTTTGCCTGATATATAGCGCAATAACAACCTTTTTCCAAACAGCACCTGTTTTGGCCCTAAGAGCATTTTTAGGCCTGCACCAATATGGTAATCTTATCTTAACATCACTAATATAGAGCTGGCAGCTTCTACTATGCCTCACCTGATAGTGCTCAGTAGGGTGCTCCTTCTGCCCCCAAAAATTGAATTTTTTTCTGGATCCAACCTTACTTTTTTTTGGTGGTGAGGTTATCAATGTAGACCATTTTTCTGAAATTTCATGAAATTTGAAGAATTCCTAGGTGTAGCACATTGCAATTGAAATTTTGTCGTTTTTCGTAATTTCGAGAGAAAAGCAAAGAAATAGCTTATCAAGAGATAACATGGTTTGCATGATAAATCAGATTTAAACATACATAATGAAGTACAGACACCATTTGGGAAAGATACAGGTCAGCTAAGTGCTAGGTACCACTTGCCAAGTTCATCAATATGATAGGTGTACAACATCAAGATTTTGCTGTTTTCTGTGATTTTGGCGATAATTCGGAGAAGTTCATTTTGAAATCGTTCTTCCTTTCTTGAATGATCTTAATAATCTGCTTCCAATTTTATCCGCTTTCTGCACAGTAATTTGTAACCCTAAAGGCACTGGAGATCTTTTTCCCTGTCATCATATTGTCATTCAGAAGGTTCGGATGTGTACATCAATCTCCAAAAAAGGGTGGTTCAATGATGATTTTTTAATCATAAGTCTGCAATCACTGACCCACAGTTTCATATTTTCCCTGAATCCAGGAAAGGAATTTAAGGCTTTTGATGTTGGACATTTTATGGCTGTTTTAATATTTCTTGAACTAACTTACTGTATGCGTTTTTCTCATCAGTACGCAAGTGATAATCAAACAGTGTTCCCATAGTCTAATGGTTATAGCGCTTGACTGCGAATCCAATGGCACTTGAGGACGCGGGTTCGAATCCCGCTCCTGGAACTCAATTGGAGTGAGTTGGTTGTGGCTGTGGCCGGGGAGGGTGGCCACTTGTGAAGGCAGGAGTTCACCCTCCTGTCAGGTGTGATCAGCAACACCTCCAGCCAGACTCCCCTGGACTGGATGACTGGACAAGCATGGAAATGAATGCCTCTACAAGGAAAGCTGTCACCAGGAGCGCTGAAGACAGCCAGTCATCACAGATTGTACATTTCCATTACTCTGTAAAGTGCCATAGCATGTGACTGTTACATTGATGTGCACTATAAAATATGAATAAACTTAAACTTAAACTTAAACAGTGTCAAAGCAATCATGTCAGGAACAAGAAAACAGAGACGATGTTTCAGTACTTTCAGCTCAGCTTCCCAAATTGTGGAGTGAGTTGTTAATAACTTGATGATATTATTGCATAGTACAAGGTCATTGCTTGGGTTGTAGTTGAATTCAACCAAGGTGCATACACAAATACCTCACATTTGACGAATCATTTAATTTTTTGAATTCTGCGAGCACAGGCAAAAGCCTGGAGTCTTGTCTTAATTGTCACTATTTATTTATAATTGTCAAATAAAGACTAGACTCTATTCAAGCAACAGCTAACTAGAGTGCATAAGAAGCTTTGCCATCCAAGTTGCACCCTCCTTTTCAAGTGATTGCTAGTCACAATTGAAGAGTAGAAATACAGCAAGACAAGATCAAGTATCAATACATCATCAGAATTAGGGTACCTTCTGAAGTTTTACAAAAGGTCTGCCACAATCTCTTTCAGCTCACTGAGGAAAGGCTGCAAACCACTATCCGCCATTGACAATGAATTTAAATCACTGAATGACATTTTTTGGGGTAAATTTACTCCTAATTTCGACATTTAATGGTGAACATATTCATGATCCTGTGCCCAGCCACTGTGGCAGGAGTCCAAAGTCATCTTATTTGGGGCTGACAGGAAATATGTGCTCTCTCACAGAAAGATAAAACAAGTTCAGAGTATTTTTTTTCCAAATATCTTCTCTATAAGCTATGAAGCTCAACAAGACCTGCTTCCTTTGGGAAGAATTGTAGACACAGTTTCTTGTAAAACAAATACCTTGATCCTAGTGCCTTGGCATGACTAAGAATGCTGCGCAAAAGGACTATCCCAAGGATCTGCTGAATTTGATGATTGACATCTTTGTAGGCCTTTAAAACTTCAGAAATGTCCTTCACACTTTTACCATGTGAGGTACTGTGCAGCTGGTCACATTACAAAACTTTAAATAAGTCACTACTAGTGTCACAAGTAAATGATTTAATGTGTAAATAAACACTGCATCTTGAAACTCTTGGCAACTTCTTATTTTTAAACTCATTTAAATGATCGAAATTCTAGTTTCCATCAAGATGTAGCCTTATTTTGTTAAGGCATTCAAAGAAGTGAAAAAGTTTGATTTCTAACAAAGGTTACCATGTAATCAGGGGGAAAATTATTTTATTTGTTTGATAATATCCTATATATACTAAACCAGCCTTTTTATCAACAATTAATTATAATATTATGACATTAATAGACGACGCAATCAGTGTTGCCACCTACAGTACGTTCCTGAACCTAAATTGAGCCTTTAATCTGATTTTAAATTTAGAAATAAGTAAGATATGGAAAATGCTGTTTTGACCCAGAAATCTTAATAAACAATATAAAGCTATTGAAAAAAATATGATAGATAACCTAGTAATTCACAAGAAATCGCACAGTTTTAAGGAAATTTATTAAATTTCAATCCAAATGTGCTACACCTAGGCATCAATAAAATTTCTTGAAATTTGGCATGATTACTTCTATTGACTAACCTCACCCATAAAAAAAAGTATACAGGGTTCTGAGCAAGTTGGGGCAAAAGGAGCACCCTAGTGCTCAGTGAATCGTGAAATTACTGCAGAAATTCTGGCAACTAACCAGGCTCCACCTAGACCTGTTTCAGCAAATCTTTTATACATTTTTATCACAGTCATTGTCCTCAATATCTGAAACAACCAAGAATATGGCACCATCAGCCAACTGGCAGTTACAGTTTGGGTGTAAAGTAAACATCCACCTTGTGGTTTACCTCAGGATCTCATGTGAAACGCTCTCCGATGTGGAGGTTTGGCCTGAGCTTAAATGTATCATTATTAATAGTGGATATCACTGCGATTGTTAATCATGGGTATTACATATTCACCAGGCTTTTGGTACATGATTTGTAACATGGTAGTTAAAGCATGGATGCCTTGCTGTGGAGAAATGTTGAATTTCCTCAGTACTTAATTAATCCATGATCAATCACAGTAGACGATTCATGCTGTTCATGCGTTAGATTATTTTATCCCCCTGAGGACCGAAGACTGACAGAAGCTTGTTGGGTCAAAGGTGCAACCTCCAGCATAATTTGCATTCATTACTGGTCACCCCACATCTCTTCTCACACAAACCAGCTTTTGTAACTTTGACATTTCATGAACCACATTGCACAAGATGCATCTATCATAAGGCATTATTGTTTTGCTCTTGCATGTGCATAGCTAACTAATTGGATGCAGCCTTACTAAAGTACTTAAAAGGGACATTTTCAAATCTCCAGCATTGTTGGTTTAAATTATCAGTCCTTAAAAATGCATCATTCACAAGACTGTGTGTTAATTAAATGGGATAATCAATTGTGATTCAAATCAGATGAGAGTGAATAATCTAAGCAGCGATTTCTCCAACTCAAAGATTTCTAAAGATTTTTTTGAAACCGCCCACAATCCAAACAGAATAAATATTATGAAATGTCCCTCTTTTTTTGTAATGTGTACTTTTGGTGAATGGAAAAAAAAATTATCATGTGTTGATTGCATGTGAAATGCCTTTTCCATTTCAATCGAGCAGGTTGTGTGCGTGATGGTTCAATGGTTACTGGTTAATGATTTCAGTGAGAAAAACTCACTGTCGGTTCGGCTTAACCTTAAATTGAATTCGGCAGGACAGAAATGAGGTATATATTTTTCACTATTAGGCATGTACACGAATTTGTAAAGCTGCAAAAACGAAGATGTACACGAATTTTGCATTCGTGTAAGCGATAAATATTGCTATTCACGAGTTTGTGTATGTGTAATTACGAACATTGCAACCTTAACTTGGCTAAAACTACCTCTAAACCTAATTTTAACACTAAACCCTAATTATATGGCACTTCCACGAATGTTAGTATTGGCAGATACGCGAATTAATAATAAAGCACATTCACGAGTGTTAGTTTTTACATGTACACGAGCACCTATGCTCGTTTTTTCATGTCCACGAATTCGTACATGCTCGTTTTTACACCTCCAAGAATTCGTGAACATGCCAAATAATGAAAAATATATACATGCAGAAATACTGCTGAAAAGATACATTAGAGAACCATATTTTTCTAGGCTTTATAAATATGGTTTGTTGATCGTAGGGCATTTCCATTCCAATACATCTTCATATGCGGTTGGTATTAAGTATGATATTGCATTTTCAGAATCTATTGATTCTAGTAGATAAAACATTCCAAGCTCCATTCGAAAGCTGTTGTTATATCCACGACGCCAGAGGAGCTACTTAAGAAACCAGAGGCCACAAGACTAAAAGTTCATTGTAAAAAATGTATTTAGTAAAGCAAACCTATTACAAATGTTAACGATAACAAGAATTGAGAGGAAAGAAACTGCTTTAGTCTGTATCTGGGTAGCCTATAGATTTGCCACACTGAAAAGCATTCCTTTTCAGAGTAGCGCAGCCTATATACCTATAGCTTTCCGTCAGCTGTCATCAATTGTGCGCATCAACATTAAGGGAACAACACTTGGAGAATTAAATCAAACAGAGCATCACCATGCAAAGTTATCAAGATATATATATATACTTAGACTAGAGATCGACTGATGATGAAGTTTGGCAAAAAAAAAGAAGATGATTTTCATATAAACATCAGAATTATGGATGTTACAAATCTTTGGCTGAAGCTATCAAGACAGCCACCAAGAAGCAGAGAGGTCACTGAGTGACCATTTTATTATGATATGATCGATGTGAAGCGGAATTGGCGTCATGCGACCAAGAAATTTGTGTTTTATCATCGCATGTCCGTTGAGTCATCTGAGCAATAACCCGCATGAAATAAAGATTATATAAGCAGCAAACTGCCATACACTATTAGTGAATGAATAACAAATCATCTTTGTGACATCTCACAGCTACAAATCAATCTGATGGGAAATTAGTTTTTGGTCACCCCTGAGTGCAATTGGGAGGTAGCCAGTTGGGATCATCTGGTGTCAGGAAAATCCACAAAGATGTCATGATATCAGAAACTAAAAATACAACTGTCTTACAGGTTATCGACTGCAGATCAGCTTTGGACCCTGCTGTTCAGGAAATTAGGCTATGTGTGCTGCACAAAGAAGTACATTGACAAATGGGCTACAATCCTGGGTAAAAAAAAAATGGACGACCTAGAATTCAACTTCCATTTTGTTAGGCTCTGATTTTTACAGGATATAAACATCGAAAAAGCTTCATTTCCCTTCAGTTAATCAACAGAATCATGTAGCATTTTCGATGTGTATATCCTGTAAAAATCCAAGCCTAAAGAAGTGAAGTCGAATTCTAGGGTGGTCCATTGTTTTTGCCCAGGAGTGCACTGAGGTGCATGGGAACTACAGGTACATACTTGTTGATGAAGACTAAGTCTTGTCCAAAGCATATATATATTGGGCATTAATTCTTTAGGAGTACATTAATATTGTCATTTGTACCCTACATTTCCTGTGCATTTCATAAATATAACCTTGCAGCAAATCCCATCTGAGGAACCAGTGTCACTTGAATGGTGTGGTTAATAAACAGGCTCGTTCTTAACCTGCTTCATGTAATGTCCATCAAATCGTCAAACACAGATTGTGATTCACATTAAAGAACTTTTTTCTGAAATTTGAATGTGAATGATATGTTAATGTGCACTCATTTGAATAATTGAAAATACTGTGATTGTAAATGAACTACGTCTTGAAAACTCCAAGACAGATTATACCTGAACCTCCTGAAGGATGGTCTGTATCAGAACAGAAGCTGAAGCATCTTTGGTTTTGGTCTTCATCACACACTTGTAAATTTGACAGATCTGTATGATTTCACAAAATAAATAAATGAAAAATAAAATGGAACAAAATGGCAATCACATTCAATCAAAACATGATGATTTTTTCCAATCACCAAGAGTACACATGACAAAAGTGAAAACAAAGTGTTTATGTTGTTTGCATTGTGGGCGGTTAAAAAAAGTAAAGGAATCGTTGCTGCATGGGAGCATTCAGGGCTTAGAGAATACTCACTTTCATCTCATCATATTTGAGGCTGCACAAGGCATCTCTGACTAAACAAGTTCTGTCGATCTTTTGTCCTCCAGGGATAAAATAAGTAAAGTCTATACAACAAGTTTGATGTATATAAAGCTTGTATGTGAGATGGACAGACCGCGGGACGTATTTCATAGAAAGTCAGCTTCACCAAAAAATATTGCAATTTCAGCATGTGTGAATATAGATGAAACATTTCAAGTTTCATGTTACAGAACCATATTCTTATCCAGAACAACAGATGACCTGTTTTTGAAAGCAGAGACGAGAATACTCATCCAGCACTTTCAGTTATCCACAACTATGTAAAGTGATTGTTTTTAAAAGATGAACAACTTACTGAAGGTCTGGAGCTACTGCAGAATATATACACTCTTGATATATATGATAGAAGCCAAAAACAGGTTTAATCAGAGCCTCTTTTGAGGGTCTTTTTATCAGATAAGGATTGATGAATCTCGGCCCATGAATTGCATCACCCTTTAGGTCTTGAAATCTATTTGTGTGATGCACAATATTGGCTCTGGATGGTAGGCAGTGTTATCATTGGTGCCACAATTCTAAAGTATAGGGTGGGGAAAATTGGGTTTTCATATCAATCTGAAGTGAGGATGAAGGTTTTCATATGAAAATCATAAATATTGGCACAGACTGTGATATTGCCAATTATTATTCATATTAATTGATTTATAAAATTTTAATTTATTTGTTTGTGTGAATGATTGAGTAGACATATGATTATTTATCGAAACAAAATGTGATGAAAACATGATAATACCTGAAGGATCATTGGTTTTAAGTATAAGAGTTGCTGCAAAAACAATCATTTTATGGTTAGCTGCTTACTTGAAAAAAGAGAGGAAAAAAGTGTCAAAGCTCATTTTCTATGAAGTATTACCAAGCTCTGGTCTTTTTAGGGACTATTAAGCACATTATCAGCCCAGGTCTCCAAAATCCTATAGTTCTTTTTCAGTACAAGGGAATCGCCAACTCTTCAGGTGTGATGGTATGCCAGGAGCATGCAATTAGGCACTCCTGAAATTGCAAGGTTTTCTCTCTGTTGGTAGTTGAGACTGTACAGTATCTCATAAGATGATAAGAAGGAACATTTGCAACAAAGAGTTCCTTTTCAAAAAGCGTAATTACAATCTCCACCTCAAATCTTAGGAAGGTGAACATTTCTTCAAAACACCGAAACCAGGACTAACAGAAAAGGAACAATGAGCAAGAATGACCAGCAATTTATGTGATGTATACTTGAGTTTTAAGATTGCTGCAGTGGTAGGACATCATTGTGCAACTGTGAAGGAGGTGATTTTCAGAGCTAGTGCATTTTTATTTGTCAAGACGGGTTGGGGTTACACCGTTACAAGACCAACATGATCACTGACCAAGTTGAATCTCATCAAGCCTAATGCCTAGATCACACGGAGACGTAACAGGAGGTATATATTTTTCAATATTTTGCATGTGGACGAATTTGTAAACCTGTAAAAACGAACATATACACGAATTTGGCATTCGTGTAAGTGCAAGATATTGTTTTTCAAGAATTTGTACAGGTGCAATTACGAACATTGCAATCAGAAAATTGGCTAAAACCTACTCTAAACCTAATTTTAACACTAAACCCTAATGATATTGCACTTCCACGAATGTTAGTTTTAGCAGATACACGAATGAATAATAAAGCACATTCACGAGTGTTAGTTATAACATGTACACGAGCACCTATGCTCGTTTTTTCAGGTCCACAAATTCGTACATGCTCGTTTTTACACCTCCACGAATTCGTGAAGATGCCAAATAATGAAAAATATATACATGGTAACAGAGGGTTCTTGTCGCGTCGCTTCTTGCTTTTCCAGGAAAGAGGGAGGTTTTTACACTACATTCAACAACTCGGCGACGATATTTTTGTCTACGGCGCTCCTTAAACTTCCTCGCCACAAGTTCCTAGAAATCACGTGACCTTATGGTGAAGCAAGAACTTGCTTCACCAAAGATTCAACCTGTTGAATCTTGACGAAGCAAGAAGTCACGATGCAAAAGACCTGAAAGACCCCCAAAATGATTGGGCGAAGTTAGAGACAGCTTGGGCGAAGTTAGAGGCAGGTTGGGCGAATTTAGAGACAGCTTGGGCGAGGCTACTTATCATTGAGTCAATGGAACTTCGGCGAAAAAAGAGAACAACTCGCCGACACAAACAGGCTGTTGAAACGCCGAAACAGCTACTTGCTTGGCCGTAACAGGTATTTGCTTGGGCGTAATTGAAGATTAGGACGAAGTAAGAGGATGCTAGGGCGAAGCAAGAGCATGCTAGGGCGAAGAAAGAGACTCCTTGGGCGAATCTAGTTTAACATTGAAGCAATGGAACTGCGTCGAGGCTCCTGAAAACTCGCCGACACAAGTCTCTTCTTGCCTCGTCCGTAATTACGAGCGATTTGGCATAAAAAACGAGTGCCTCGTCGTCCTAGGATCAATCTACGACGATGAATAACCTTTAATTGATTATATAATTGTCCAAAAATGGCTTGAAACGCCGAAATTTGGCGAAAATGAAGTTCCTGGCACCTCTACAACTTCGCCGTCACTTAACCACTCTCGTGAGACACTAGCATTATTGTAGTGTCTCTGATTGGTCTCAGGAACTGTCTGTTGTGGTTGATCCTAAAGTTGCATGACAAACTCACCTTGTGCATGCCACAACAAACAGCCTTGTGTCACATTGACCACAACAGAAAGTCTCTGCAAGAACTGAGAAAAGAGATACCAAATAATGTGTATGGTCATTGAGTGTACATTGCCATAGACTCATTGTATGAAGCAGAATATTGAACTCTTTATAAGTCAAATTGATTTATTGACCTATCTGAAATCAATCTCTAATAGCTACAGTGGTACCTGTGTTGTAAGACCCCTGTTCTAAGACCGACTTGCCTTATGTGACCACCTTCCTTCATAAAGTAGTATTTTTAGCGCATTTAATACCTCCATGAGATACCACACCCCCACGAGAGACCACTGCATGACCACAGAAGGGGCGGTCTTATAATGCAGGGACCACTGTATATGCATATTGTCTCTAAATTCTGCATTATCACTGCTTTGATATGTTTCTGAATGAGCCTGTATCAATTCTGCCCTGTCTGATGGATTTGTGGACGAGAGCAAAGGTCTTGGCAAATCTGTCTGAATTCTCTCTGCATTCCAAAGGAAGACAAATGTCTCCTGCTTTGTCACTTTGGAGGCCAGTCCTATGTATATTGCATGGACTGAGAACATCTGTAGCAATGGCCCTGATATGATTTTTTTGGTGGTGCTGTTGTGCCATGAAACACATTATGGTTTGACCTTCTTACAAGAGATGTATCATACAACTGACCACAGCCTTGAATATTTGAATAACTGCTTCTATCTCTAAAGATGATATTAGCATTCTGTATTTAGAAATTTAGACTGCCTCTTAATTCAAGCATTCAACGAAACTTTGATATTCATGAAGTATAATTTCAGGCAATAATTTGTAGGCCTACCGTTTTTCTGCTGGTGGTCAGATGCAGGAGACAAAAACAAATATAAAGCAATGATTCAGATTTTTACTGTTTCCTTTTTTCATTCTCCTTTCTCCCCATCTTGTAACTATAGGTATATGTCACTTTAGCTGAACTCATGCAAGATTCAAGTTTTAAAGCATTAAATTACTGCTTCCACTACATGCACTGGGCAGCACAATCCTTCACAGTTCGATCTGCAGGATCCATACTGACAGACCAACCAATCTTATTGTCAAGCTAAAGACTGGGCTGCTGGTCTGACACCGAGTGCTTCAGTAGCTGTGAAATGTGGAATGCTGTTGGATTGGATGGCAGACTGATTTGACTTACACATTGAAACACGACCACAGGCACTCCCCTTCATTAAGGGCAAAGGGGACCTGACAAACATTGCAGTACTAAGAGGAGGGGAGAATCACGAGACTGATTATGCTCGTCATGTATCAATGGCGTAAAGAATAGAAAGGACAATGTGTAGAGGTCAAGGCCTGAAGCTAAATTAATCTGAATGCTGGCATGACAAGTTACTTTCAGTTTCTGAGGCTCAATGTGCAAATATTCACTTCGAAATTTCCTTGGCAGTATTGTGTGTAGGCCTAGGCATTGGGAGAAAATTATGCAGTACTTGATTAACCCACGAGTTATCCCAGCATGCAGTTCATGAGCTAGATTATTTCATCTCCCTGAGGACCAAAGTCTGATTAAAGCTGGTTGGGTCAAAGGTGCACCATGACACGATTTTCATTCATTGCTAGTATTCCCAACTTCTCAATGGGATATTCTGAACTTCAATGCAAACTACTTTTTGTTAGTAACATTGGCCTTTGACGAATATTGTTGCTTTGCCCACAAATGTAATCTACCATTGTTCATTTGACTCCTGCATTTATGACAACCAAAATAACACTACAAACCACTTCAAAATCTGATTTTACTACTTTTAATTTTCATGATAAAAAATATTTCAAAACCCCAATGTAATTTGCAAAACAGAATAATCGAACACCTGCAACATGATATTTAAAATGAAATAATAATACATTTATGGTGAATACATTAGAGATCTTTAGAGATTAGCAGCCCATTGGTAATCTTGTTTGACTTCCAAACTAGCTTTCCCATGTCATTTACAGTTATCTGTTTTATTTTAATCTTCTTATTGGGTACACGTGTCCGCCTGCTGTCCTAATTATCCTACCATGTGCATAAATACAGGATGTAAAGCCCGAATCATCCATCCATCTTATTGGGTACATAATCTTGAAAAGGTTGATGGTTTGTTTATTGACACCTATGCTTATGTGACACATTCTGCCTGAGCTTACATATACATGACTGACACAAACAAATCACTAAAACACTCCAAGTCAGTGACATCATATTAAGCATACAGTTATGGCCAGCTTGAATGTTCATTTTGTTATGGACCGCTAATCTGAAAAGAGCTGTAATAAGATCAGTCTGATCCTGTTGCGTCATTCATTGAGCAACCTGCTGACATGTTATAAATATCCAGCAAATTTGATTGTTTTCTGCTATTCGCAACTCCTTTCTGTCAAGATTGCTTGACTTCTTTTTTTCATAACATTTCTTTGAAATCTGTAGCAGGATTAATGGAAATACATATTATACTACTGAATTTCCAAGCGTATTTGGTCATACTTAAAAAAATTCAGATCGACAAACTTGAAATTCCGATAACAAAATGACTGAATTATTCAGTGGCATTAGCTGGTCTATCGTTGGAGTGCTGGGACAACACAATTCCACTCAGGAAAATAGACTCTGGAAGAAGTGCACAGACTGAATATTTCCATAATCCATGGGGAAATTTGAAATAAACATGTTTTGATTGGATGGCTTGTAATCAGTCACTTTTGAGACATTCCAACAGGAGGAGTTATCTCTGAACAAAAGACACACTGGCTCTGGAGAAACAACTGGTCAGTCATAGTCTCAAAGACAAGCCTCATTCTGTTTTCTAATTACCATACTCTCCAACTAACTTGTATGTAATTGGTTTAGAACATGGCCATTCTCAACAAATGTGATTAGGTCTTTTTTTATGAGGTGCACAATTCCTGCTTCATTGGAAAAATGTATTGTGGTAGTATTTGAAACAAGAGAGATGTGGATCTCTGAGCTCTTTCTGTAGGCATCTGGTGATCATCCCAAAAGTAAATTCTTGTACAAGAGACTCATATATAAAGAATACAAATATGACATGTTTACACTTTCTCTTAGGACAGACCGATAAATCATAATCAACACCAATCAGGGGCTCGTTATTCATATGCTCAATGGTAGCCTGCAGGGCTGCTAATCGCTGGGTCCCGGGTTTGAATCTAGCTCTTAGGCAGATTTCACGAAAAAGCTGCAAAATCTCTTACCACAACTTGTCCACAAGTTACATTAGCACAATACTAATAAGGCCAGACATAGTCGATTCGTAGATTCTCAGATTTTCTCAGGGTGCTTCTTCTGAGGATAGCTGGCAGGAAAAAAAAAAGCTGAAATCTAAATCTTTTATTGTGTCAATCCATTAAATAAAATCATGGGTAAACAATCTTTTCTGTTGGATTGGTAGGTCAGAGTAGCTAAAATTATGGCCTTGTGCTAATGTAACAGTGATGAATGATGTAGGACAGAATTTTTTATGCTGATCCTACTGCAACATAAATGAAGTCACCAGCAGGGTACCACCCCTGGCCTGCTCTTGGGAGACCTGGCTTTCAGTTCAGAAAAAATATGAGATCTAATCATGTGTTTTTTAACGTAATTTTTATGTACACATTTTGCTAATGTAACACTATGAAATGGACGGATGCAAAATTGCAGTTACATTAGCAATAAAGAAACAGGTACCAAACCCAGTCGTTTCTGTTTTTGGTGATGTAAATAGGCAAATAAGACACGTTTTTCAATAATATATTATAATTTCATGTTTTAAATTGGCATAAGTAGCTAGAACACAGAAAAATTTCCATGTAAAAGTTGCTAATGTAACCTCAGTGTCCTGAGACGGAATCGAGTTACATTAGCAGTCTTTTTTTATTTTTCATTTTTTTCAAGTTTTATAATGACCAAGACAATTAAAAATGGTTCCAAAATAATTTTCAAGATGTTTTTTATCAATCACATGCCATTACATTTTCCTGAATTGGTTTTAGCAGATTCCACAGAGTGCCAAAGTAAGCATGTCTGATCACCAGTAAGTTTGGTCGTCCAAAATTGTCCTCCTGAGTCATAAAAAGATATCTTTTCAAGAGGAAAAAGCTACATATTTGAGGAATACTTTATTGATATTTATTCATTAACTCACCGATATACTTAGTAATAGGTTTACTTGCTTCAGGAAGCAAAAGAGAGATAACAAAAGGGTTGGAAAGTTTAAGGTACCTTTTAAGAGCACTTTTCGTGAAATCTGCCCTTACTGGGTCACCTGGGCCTATGTTGGATGGCTGTTTCAATCATCTTTCGCCTCATTGCTGTATCCTCATGTCTTGATTGGCCTACCAGGTGCATAAAATACAAGAAATAAAGCCCAAATCATCATTCAAACATGCAGCATAAACTACCGGGCCAGTGATTAAAATTGTTACTGTGGCCCAGCATGAACTGATATGCAGCAAATATACAGTATACATTGACGCCCATATAAGCCTCTATTGTCACTCTGCATACTTCATTTTAAATATCAGACTATCAGTACTATTATTGCCATAAACACTAGCCCAATGTTAGAGGGTAGGCAGTTTAAATAAAGAATTGAATGCACTCATGCGTAATTGAAAATCCCCAGCAAACGAGTAGAAACAAAAAGGGATGAATTGCCCTTTTCATTTATTTTTTCGAATGAAGTAGCTTCCATGCACGATGGCTCAATGTAGACCGAGGTCACAGTCTTCACGTTGCTGTAGGCATTGCATTTGCTGAGCTCTCTTGAAAATCATTGGAAACAAAACGTGATAAAAACAAACAATCAAACATGAACACAAACAGAAAACAGCAATCTGCAAACAGAAAGCAACATAAGCGGTGATCTTGTTTTGTCTCCAGTCCTGAGGTGTTTTCAACACAAAGAACAGTCGAGATATTTAAAAAGTGGGAGGGAACATTTATTTCTGGATGTCACTTTTAAAAATATCAGAATATGTGTCAGTTTTCATCAATTTATCAATCTGTCAATGTATCGATCAGGATTTACAATTGAGACGTATTTCGGGGAATTTAATTTCTTGAACTACACTGAGCGCCATTAAAAAATGCAACATCGCAAAATGGCTCAAAAATGGTACTATCTCAGAATATATCAAGATGAAATTTTGCACACACTTAGCAGTTGCAATTAGGTGTATCCTCTGATCATTAATTTCAACAACCTTGCAGTTCTTTCCATAACATTTTTGATTTGTCAGGAAAGTTTACAATTTTACTTGCTTGATGGGAGGAAAAAAAGTAATATTTGACCGAACCAAAATTACAGATGATGAAATTAATAAAATTTTAGTGTCAATGCTTTTTGCTAAAATATTAAAAAAATAAGTTTTATTCAGATTTTTAGAGTTTTGTTATGGAATCATTGTCTGTGTTTCCATCCTGCCAAGAGGCCTGCAAACTTTATTCAATCTAAATGCGATCTGAATTTGTCAAATGTGGTCTGAGTCAATCACTGTTCACCAAAGTGTGTTTAGAATGAACCAATTAGATCATACATGCAATGCTTGACTGAGTATGATTGACTGCTGAATGTAATAGTCCAATGTCATTATTTGGAAAACAATAGACATAGAAACTGAAATAGCAAATTATGAACAACAAAATGATTAACAGCTATTAGATTTGCAAAGCCTCCCTCTCTTCAGTCTGAAACTCCTTGGATTTTTTAGTGGTAAATTGTAGAAAATAGGCCGATTTTGACACTTTAAAGTACAGGAAAGTTCTGAAAATCGCACACAATACATTTTAAACCATTTCCTATCAGCCCATACCTTTATTTTTGATGGGAATAGGCCCTAAACTGCCGCGACACGCTCCTTGTCGGAAGTTATAGTTCTCAACCTGTCTTTTGTCTCCCATCCTTCTCAGCTACACTGAGAAGGTGGGTCTTCCTATTAGTCCGGCGGCCAAACCCCAGATTTCATGGGAACCTCGCAGTATGGTCTGGACAATGTTTTTTTGTTGATTCTATATCTCTGAGAGGTGCTCTTTCAGAATCTGAACGATGCCACTCTGTCATCTTTGGGCAATTTGCATAATATGCAAATTAAGGCGGCCATTACCAAAAATCTTGTTCTCGCCTGTATCTCAGTAACTATGCATGATAGCAACATAATTTTGGTGTCTATCCCCATGTTTTGAGGGGTAAATAACCCAACTAGGCTATTTCCATAAATTTCACACCAATAGTTTTTGCAGAATTGACATATTGAGGCCGCCACTACTGAAAATATTGTTTCTGACGATATCTCTGAAACTACAGGTGGTATCAAAATAATTTTGGTATCTACCACCGTGTTTTGAGGGTTAAATAATGAGATGAAGCCATTTCAGTTAACATCACACCAATATTTTGTATTTAACAGGCATGTAACAAAGCTGCCATTACTGAAAATTTGGTTTCCGCCAATATCTTATTACTTCATATGGTGTCAAAACACTATTGGTGCCTATCACCATGTTTTGAGGGATAAAGAAACATATTAAGTTATTTTTATAATGATTAAACAAATATTTTATACTGTATCTCACAACAACCTAAGAAGTTTAGCTGAAAAACCATGCGATTTACACCATGTGGTTCATCGTTGCGAACCACATGAATAATTATCTGACCTTGGCATGTACACAATGAGTAGTGCAGTGATTATGTCACAATGTTTTTGGGGCTCTGATTGCACAGTGTGGTTGCCAAGAATGTACTTGGGCCTTCAAGCAAAATAATGCCATATGAAATGACTCAATATTTTTGACTGCTGGTTCTATTTTTGTTGTGAGATATAACTTATTATCACTGATTATTTTGTTATTCTGCAATCTAACATTCAAAAGATTCACTGTTGTGAACCACATCCCTTTATGTTTTATCAAAGAATGAGCATATGTATATCAAAATAATTGTTGGGGAACTAAATAAGCCATTTCAGAAAGGACCAAGCAAATACGTTTGGATGAAGGTGCAAAGTCATTACAGAACAATTATTGCGCTGATGCATCTTGCCATTATTGATTTTTCCTGTGTACGGAAACAAGTCACTTTCAACAATTTTGTCCCTGGGATCTGAACAGTGAACACCACCATATGTAATGTCCGCACTTCCATTTATTTTTATTCAAGACTAATTAAGTGCTGAGGAAAGAGTTTGAATGCTCCAGGCTGCGAGCATATAACATCTTGGGTGAAACAGCCAAATAAATGTCATACCAAATTACAAACATTGACACAGTAATCACCTTATCAGGTATACTTGTTCTCGCAGTGTGCTTCCCCATGAAATCTGTAAAACATTGATCAAGTAAGCTATTAAACAGGTCTAACAGGATGTGTCCATAGCAAAATCACACCTTATCATTTCCAGCACCTCTGGAACAGCAACATTGTCGCTTGGTCCTAATTATACTGAATTAAGCATTTACCACATCAATCATGTTTCCTTAACAGACCTGATGGAATGCAAGATATTGTGAGTGTGAGCCAGTCTCTAAATGGCAGTCGAAATATACCATCATCACTCTCAAAGAGTGGACACTGTTGAAGCTCTCAAGGCCAGATTTGTCCTCAAGGCCGGCCTCGAGGTCATATTCTGATGGCCATGGCCTTGGATGCCCAATTCTCTGCCTTGGACTCGGTCTCGGGTGCCTTTGGCCAGTGATGGAAGTCTCTGGACCTGCCTTGAGGCCACATTTTGATGATGGCCTTGGCCTTGGTCTCATGCCTCTGTTTGGGCGGCGAATGTCTCAGCCTCAACTGCAACACTGAAAGTGGAGCTTTTGTCACATTTTTCTACTTTGCCAAGGACCGGAGCAATATTCAATGTCAACTATGGCTGTTGATCCCCTGACAGGCACCCATGAGTGTTGGGCTGTTGGCCTTCTCCTGTGATGTCAGCTACTGAATGGGAGTGCATAAGAGGAGAACTTGGTCCTTCTATAGTAAGATGAGAGGTTAGGTTCAACTTCTATGAAGCATAAAAGTTAGGCAAGAGGAGAAAAGTAGCTCTGGAGCTGTCCCCCAATCAGGGAAGTGGACTCATGCAGAATTGTAAAGAATGACATTTATATCCCTATACAATGCAAAATTTGAAAAAACATTTGAATTTTTATTTTTAAAGCTTCTTTCCTGTACCCTCAGGATCTTCCAATGGGAGTAATTAACATTGAAAAAGTAGTGCATCGACATGGTAAAAGCATGAGGACAGTTTCAGAACAATTCCTACAGTTTATGATTACCACTCCTGGTCACTGACCAGCCCAGAATTGGCTATTCTCCACAAATAATTGTTAAGAAGTTAATTTCCTTTTGATATACAACAACTTTATTAACCTATTAATTTTTTCTTGGGAGATAATTATTTGCTAGCCTTTCAATGAGCTTCAGTAGCAAGCATTGGTTACATTGAATATTATTTTGGCAGTTGGAGAAGTTTTATTCTTGACAGATTGTTAGCAAAATGTGACACAAGCTCCACTTCCAGTTTTGTAGTTGAGGCCAAGACATCCGCCACCCAGACTGAGGCATGAGCCTCTGAGACTGAGGCCAAGGCCATCAAAAAGTGGCCTTGGGGCAAGTCCAGAGGCTTCCATCACTGGCCAAATGCACCCAAGACCGAGTCCAAGGCAGAGAATTGGGCATCCAAGGCCATTTTCATCGGAATATGACCTCGAGGCCAACCTTGAGGACAAATCCGGACTCGAGAGCTTCAACACTGTCCACTCTGTGAAAAATAATTGAAATGAAAAGTGATGATGGTATATTTTGACTGCCATTTGGAGACTGGCTCACACTCACAATATCTTGCATTCCATCAGGTCTGTTAAGGAGACATGATTGATGTGGTAAATGCCTAATTCAGTATAATTAGGACCAAGCGACAATGTTGCTGTTCCAGAGGTGCTGGAAATGATAAGGTGTGATTTTGCTATGGACACATCTTGTTTAATAGCTTACTTGATCAATGTTTTACACACTGCGAGAACAAGTATACCTGATAAGGTGATTACTGTGTCAATGTTTGTAATTTGGAATGACATTTATTTCGCTATTTCACCCAAGATGTTCTATGCTCACAGACTGGAGCATTCGAACTCTTTCCTCAGCACTTTTAAATTAGCCTTGAATAAAAATAAATGGGTGGTGTTCACTGTTCAGTTCCCAGGGACAAAATTGTTGAAAGTGACTTGTTTTCATACACAGGAAAATCAATAATGGCAAGATGCATCAGCGCAATAATTGTTCTGTAATGACTTTGCACCTTTATCCAAACGTATTTGCTTGGTCCTTTCTTAGTTTGTTTCCCAACAATTATTTTGATATACATATGCTCATTCTTTGATAAAACATAAAGGGATGTGGTTCACAACAGTGAATCTTTTGAATGTCAGATTGCAGAATAACACAATAATCAGTGATAATAAGTTATATCTCACAACAAAAATAGAACCAGCAGTCAAAAATATTGAGTCATTTCATATGGCATTACTTTGCTTGAAGGCCCAAGAACATTCTTGGCAACCACACCGACCAATCAGAGCCCCAAAACATTGTGACATCATGACTTCACTACTCATTGTCTACATGACAAGGTCAGATAATTATTCATGTGATTCACAACGATGGCAAAGTTGAACCACATGGTGTAAATCACATGGTTTTTCAGCTTAACTTCTCAGGTTGTTGTGAGATACAGTATAGGATATTTGTTTAATCATTATAAAAATAACTTAATATGTTTCTTTATCCCTCAAAACATGGTGATAGGCACCAATAGAGTTTTGACACCATATGAAGTAATAAGATATTGTCTGAAACCAGATTTTCAGTAATGGCAGCTTTGTTAACATGCCTGTTAAATACAAAATATTGGTGTGATGTTTACTGAAATGGCTTCATCTCATTATTTAACCCTCAAAACATGGTGGTAGATACCAAAATTATTTTGATACCACCTGTAGTTTCGGAGATATCGTCAGAAACAAGATATCGTCAGAAACAAGATTTTCAGTAATGGCGGCCTCAATATGTCAATTCTGCAAAAAATATTGGTTTGAAATTTATGGAAATGGCCTAGTTAGATTATTTACCCCTCAAAACATGGGGATAGACACCAAAATTATGTTGATATCATGCATAGTTATTGAGATACAGGCGAGAACAAGATTTTTGGTAATGGCCGCCTTAATTTGCATATTATGCAAATTGCCCAACGATGACAGAGTGGCATCGTTCAGATTCTGAAAGAGCACATCTCAGAGATATAGAATCAACGAAAAAACGCTGTCCAGACCCTACTGCGAGGTTGAAGCTCACCGCCGCCGGACTATATCTAGGCTCAATGGTCATTAGTTGCAGCTCTTGCGTAAAAAGCAAAAAAACAAAAAACTCCTCAGCTGCTTTGAGTCAGCAAGAGGGACTTGAATTTAGCATATCTCAACACATATCAGGTACATGATAAGCATCAAGTATAATGAATCAATATTACCATGCAGGGACAGAGGGATCCAGTCATTCTGGATCCTCGGCCTACATATTTATATACCAGAGGCCACTGGAGAGATAATTGCAATTCTAACTGGCAAATAACACGAGGAAAAAGGCATCAGTAGATAAAAGATACAATTTGCAAAGTCAACAACATTGCATTAGAAGTCACCACTTTTGTGATTACATTTTTTGCTTATTGAAATCTTCATGGTGATGGACTCATTGCTTTTCTCTCAGAAAACCGTTTTGGCCTTTTTTCATTGTTAAGTGCATTTCCAATGTGCCAATATGACACGCTAAAAAAAAGGGGGGGGAGGGGAAATCTGATTTTTGCTGCAGGCACATATTTGAGCTTGTTGTCTGATTGATTAAGTTCTTCTGTGAGAGGATTTTTAGAACACAAATCATATAATATCTTGAATCACGAATTGCCTGTTAGCCACATTCAGCTCTTTATCGCTGTATTTGTTCGTTTCTCTATATTACTCGTGCTAGTAAAATGTTCCGTAGAATCAACCAACTCATGCATCAGGAAGGGAGATAAGCTCAGTTGGTAGTGCTCTTGCTATATCTACTCACTGGATCCATGCAGGGTTTGATTCCAGATCTGTAAATGCAAAACCCCCAGTTTGTTTACAAATCAAGCAATGCAGGCTTCTTCACAAAATTTAATTAAACATGATTTAATTGTGCACAACATACAATTCAAGTTGAATTTAACACCAAATTGCCTTATTACTTACTAGCTTTAATCCACTGACCTGGAGATCAGCAATTGATGAGAAGTGTCTGTGGAAAAAAAATCATCAATATTGATTTCAAGCTTCTGCTGATTGACTCAAACAAAAAACGCCAGCCTCAAAGAAGCAGGGAGGTCATGAGTGGCCATTTTATTGTGATAGGATCGATGTGAGGCGGAAGTGGCATCATGTGACCCAGAAATCATGGTTTGGACAGTGCACATCTCCTGACCCGTTGG
This sequence comes from Platynereis dumerilii, assembly GCA_026936325.1. Classification (NCBI taxonomy): domain Eukaryota; kingdom Metazoa; phylum Annelida; class Polychaeta; order Phyllodocida; family Nereididae; genus Platynereis; species Platynereis dumerilii. The sequence continues at coordinate 1,380,989 of JAPTHN010000058.1, read as the reverse complement.
AGCAATAATCCATGGTTTATCTATTTTATGAAGAATGACTGTCTGACATCATAGATTCTTGCTGTTTGCTCAGACCAAACATAGAATCTAGATCTTGACAAAAGTCAACTGAAGTCAGGTGGCTGGAAATTAGATCATTAATTTTTATTGTCAAGCTCTTTGTCTTGGAAAGTTTTTGAGAAATAAAGTTTAATGGGTATCAAATCTCCCACGACTGAATATGGTGAATGGCTATAAACTTTGTCTGGTCTTCGACTGTGAATGACATGCATATTGACTGAATGACATGCATATTGAATAGTTTTATGTGAAACAAATATTCGTTGCATTGTTTGTCCTATAATAAAAGTGTTTAGCAATGGTTTTGAAAACAAGTGAATAAGAATATGATTATCTTTGGGATAAATAAAATATGACAGATTAAAACAAGAAAAATCAGAAGAGGAAAACTCATGAAAGACAGAGAGTGGCACAATTTTAAATACGTCGAAAGCTGGGGGTTTTCATCCACTTGAAAAAAGACAGCTCGTTCTGGAAAGAAATTGTTTTAGATGCTTGTAATTTTTCAGAGAAAATGAATAAAAAGACGACTAGAAAGAAATGGTAAGTCTTTGCCTTTTGTTATCGTTCTGGGACAAATCTCCAAAATGCTATAGTGAATCTCACCCTTTCAAGTATGATGGCATGTCAGGACCAATTGTGCACTTCAGAAAACAGCAGAGTTTTCTCTTGCCTGGTAAGTGAGACTGTGTTTCATTAGAAGGAACTGTCTGTTACAAGGTGTTCCTTTTCAAAAACGCCATTCCAATCACCAACTCTGAATCTTACGAAGGGGTAAATTTCCTCTAAGCACTCAATCCAGCCATAACAGAAAGGACACAAAGAGTCACAAACAGTTTGTGTGTTGTAATCTAGAATCTGAGTTTGCCACAGTGGTCAAGTGTTGTGTCCAGCAGACCTGTATGTAGTTATTGGGAAAAGTATTATTTTGGAATAGAGGGGAGAGATAAAGAATATTATATAGCTCTCCAGTCACTGTGGTCTTTTGTGTCTCTGAATAAGAATCCTCATTGAGATTACATCTTGTCCAAAATTACTGTGTTGTCTCCAAAATCACACTGCAGGGACCAAAATAAGTGATGTGAGTGATCCTTTGCATGACAATCCTGTCCTGATCTGCAGACAAAAACAAACAACTTCGGTCCACACACTTGAACAAGGGATTTGATTAAAACTGTATGAAGTCATTGCCCACGGTAATTATGGGCGAGTATTCCTTGCCTTGCACATTTGCTCAAGAGACTTTTAATGTCATAATTATGTCTTCATACCTAAATTTATATGTCTATTCATGGGCCTATCTTTATCACAATTCCTAAAATATTTTTGGAAATGGTTTCAGTACTGTGTATTAGGCTGCTCAAGTATTCAAAAGTGAAATATATAGATCTCTTCTTCTTGATGGTTGTGGTGAAAGACCTGAAAAATCTGCCTAAATTCTCTCTGAATTCTCTACAATGACAAATGACTCTTGCATTCTCGCTTGGAGGCCAGTCCTATGTATATTGCATGGGAAAAGACCATCGTAGCAATGGCCCTGATAAGTCTTTTTTGCTGGTGCTGACTTCGAAGGCAACACATCTGAGGCTGACCTTCTTGCAGCTGATGTATCATCCCTCTGACCAAAACCATACTCAGAAAAGCCAAATATACTTCCCTCGACATTCTACATGGGGATTCTGAATTTGAAATGACTGAAGCAACAATTTGAATTCATTGACCATCTCTCGAATAAAGTTGCAAACCGATATTCGGAAACACTTCTCAATGGATTGGTTGGCTGACACATTAATTTGTACAATATGTATATGAAGCTTTCGTTGAATTTTCACCATAGAATTGTTTTGATGGGAAATACTCTTTAATTTTCTCTCTTGCATGACAAATACAAGTCATCTATGGAAATATTTATAAGGCAATTATTTATTATCTATATTCTGTTTTTCCAATAGCATGGATGCTAATTGAGTTACATGACCAATGTTTGAACCCACATGCTCCTGTGCCGGTGGCTTAAAAACTTGATGCTTTAAAGTTAAAACCACTAGTCTCTTCTTGCAATTCTTATTGCCAAACTTTACATCAATGCTGCTTCATATGGAATTGACTTACACTACATGCACTCGGCAGCACAGACTTACACGGATTGATCTACAGGAACCACATCGACTGACCAACCAATCTTATTGTCATGCTAAAGGTAGGCTGCTGGACAGTGATTGTTCAGTTCTGGGTGCTCTGTCAGCTGTGGATTGCAAATGCTGTCAGATCGGATGGCAGACTGACTTGACTCACACATTGAAACAGGACCACTGGCACTCCCCTTCATTAAGAGCAAAGGGGATCTGACAGGCATGCAAGTGCAAAGTGAAATCATTACGAGCACCATGTACATGTACCTAAAGAATGTAAAACCTTTAACACATTGCAATCGGTGAGCTGAAGGGTATTGATGAAAGGTTATTATCAAAAGTGTTTCTGGTTGTTTTATTTGTATGCATTGGTTGGTTTCTTTTCTATGGTATTTGACTTACCTATAATCAATCACAGAAAGCAGTTTGTGTCTTTTATCAGCTAGATTATTTCATCCCCCTGAGGACTAAAGACTGACAGAAAGCGCTGGCGCAAAGGTGCAGCCCCAAGCTTGATTTGCATTTATTACTGGTCTTCCGCACTTCACAATGAGTTCACAATTCTTATACAAGCCAGTCCTTTCACCTTTTGCCTTTGTTGAGCAAAATTAAACCAGATGCTAGTGCAATCTATTATTGTTCATTTGACTCAAGTATCAGTATCTGTATCAAGTATCAAGTGAACGCAGGTCCACATTAGGTCCTCTATTCAGATCTTCTTTATGCTGCAGAGAACACAAATAAGAATCAAAACAAGTATCAAATAGGATTTATATATATGTTATATCAATAACAATTTCCAAAATGGAATAATCTAAAACTATAGATGTGAGGAACAAAAGTATCAGTAGTATGTTTTGGATGCATAATTCCGATGACTTTGACCTGTCCTCTGACCGATCTTACATAGGCTTGTAAATTTTATTCCAGGATTTGTATGCCTTTCTTCTTGGATCAAAATGGCTTCCATTACTGTAACGTTTTTGAAAGCTTGCATGGGGCAGGAAAGATAAGAATTAAGATTATGCAATCTAAATTGGAGCTAAAATAAATTTGGTCTGTTAAATATTCTGGTGGACTTACTTGAAATTCAGATTGCACAACTGTTGCATATTGAATAGCATTAGGCAGAGTATCATTGTAGTGCTGTGAAAACACAGTTTCTGCTTCATCGGGGAAATGGATTGCATATTATTCTCAGAAACAAGAGAGAAATTGGCCTCTGAGCTCTTTCCATAGGCATGAAACAATCATCTCAAGAGTAAATGTCCAAATAAGAGACTCCAATATATGGACTACAAAAATGACTAACATGTTTGAGCCCACTCTTGGGATATTTTCCAGACTCATAATTAATCTTCCACACACAAAATAGGGCTGAAAAAAGTCATTTGTCTCTTCTAATCCTGCTGTAATGTGCATTTGTTATGCTTCATCTTGTTGCATCTCTATATCTGTGTTTGCACAAAGGACCCGAAATACAAAACTTTGTGCAGCAATGACGTCTTTTCATAGGTTTCAGTGAGTGGCCGATAAGGAACCGGTATATACATGTACACATCATAGTATGATTATCATGCTCAATGTATATTTATTATAAGATATAGGATATTGTAGAAAACAGTTTCTGTTTGACCTGTCCATCAATCTGTCTGTAGATTTACCTGATTATATGTTTTCTGCAGATGTCTGTTTGGCAGTATTTGCCTCTTGTGTACAGCCTTTCATCTTATATTTTGGGATGGCTACCATTGCAAAACAAGTACAATGTAATAATTAACTTTCCTGTCTTCTGTTGCATTATCTTGCAACAAACATACTCTGACTCACGCTTCAAATATATACATTTTATTTATGAAACTTCTTGCGATGATATAATGCAATATTGACTTCCTTTGTAACTGCTGGTGGCTTGCCTAGTCGCAAAATATTTTTTTCTGCAGGATATGGCATGGAGGCAACTAAAGTGTTGACAATTTTCAACAGATGAATCACAGTTTGAAATATTGACTGAAACCCTGAACACAAAGCTAAATGAGGGCTGCAGGCAGACTGTGAATGTCATTGTTGATAATGCAATGGCAATGCCTTGATAAAATGAGGCTTCATTAACCGCCTGTGAACCCATTCTGTGTTTGTCAGGGTTCTGCAGACATTCTTTTCGAGGTATTGATTGGTTTTTCAAATACAGGACTTGTACTGCAACAGGAATAGATAGGGTTTTACTGCTTAACTGTAAATGCACAAAGTGGTGTGACTTATTTACATTTGTTGCTATCTTAAGGCTCATCAGGGTCCTTTTGTAGCATTCATTACCATGCATCAAAACATATGACTAAGCAGTCATGAAGTCAACATTATCTATTTGAGTATTACAAGAAACACAATGACTGCAGATTATATGAGGAGCTACAAAGATGATTATCATCACAATGAGAATTAATGAAATATTGGTAATATACTGAACCAGTTTTGTCATCTCCAATTGACATGCATTTCTTTCTCTTTTGCAGGTGAGTGAAATGACTGGTTTACTTGAAGTTGTAAGTAAAATAAAATCATCTTAATTTTTCTACCATTTTCAAACTCTTGCACTCCAGTGATTCATTGATTCGTTTGATAGAGCAAAATTTTGCGAATCAGGATGTACAGTACAACCATCTTAAAATGGCTCAACATAGTGATCCATAGCGATCCATAGCGGTCCGGATAAAGAGTGATCTGTAGTGATCTGAGATGATATAACACTATCTGTATATATATATATAATCTTTATTCACTGTAGAAAAACAGTACATACATACAGAAAAATACAAAAACAGTTGAATAAACAAGAGTAAAAGGTTATAAAAAATAAAATATTAGCACGTACTAATAAAAACAATGAGATCTAAAATCTCTTGGTGGCTAAAACCTTCTAAGATTTTAAACCCATCTCTAATACTGAGCAGGTCTATTAAAATTTTAACGTCATCACTGACACAGGTGTTAAACCTCAAGTTAACAACATTCAAGAAATGTCTAGCACCATCAATATGTAATTGTGTATTGTAATTAAAATATATAAAATTCAAATTTCTTTTCATATGACTTCTGCCATTATGCATACAATTCTTCATCATAAAATTCACAAAGTCATTTTTGCTCTGCACAAGTCGTTCATAAAATCGAGCAAATCTACAGAACAATTGTTCAGAGATATGGGGCTGCCCACTAATGGGACCCAGTACACTGGTGTGCGTAGTATAAGGTAGACGCCAAATCTTTCTTATTGCCTTGTTCCAGGCTACAAATAATTCATTTATACTTGGACAATCTAAATTCCAAAGTGTACAACCATAAAAGCTTGTACAATATGTCTGAAATAATTTAAACAGAATATGAGACTGCACGAAGCTAAAATTTGCTAACATCTTATTAACACTGCCAATAAGATGACCAATTTTAGATCTAATGTCATCAGCATCAGATAAGCAACAATTTAAAATATTACCCAGATGAGAGACTTTGTCAACCCATAGTAAAACATTTCCATTTAAAAACAATTCTTTACATTTCTTGTATCCGCTAGGATGTCGAAAAAGTATACACTGAGTTTTCTTAGCATTAAAATTGACATTAAACTCAAGACTAAACTCTTCACATATTTTCAACATGCTCTGCATGCCACTACGGCTAGGACATAATAATGTGACATCGTCTGCATATGCTACAGCCCCTGCATAGTACGTACCAACCTTACAGCCAATACCGCTATTTCTAAGTTTATCAATTAATTCATCGAAATAAATGTTAAAAAGGAGTGGAGATAAATCTCCGCCCTGCCTAACACCGTTAATACAATTAAACTCATGAGAGGTAGCATTATTCCATGAAGTTTTAATACGCTGTCTTGTATAATTGTCAAATAACAGCCTAATTACAACAGCTGGTAATTTGCGCTTGATAAGCAACCTAAAAAGTTTACCGAAGTGTACACGATCAAATGCCTTACTGGCATCTAACAGGCATCCTATGACATTAGATTGTTTACTAAAATAGTGTGAAACTATGGAAGAACACATTACAGTGTCATGACCTTCATCAAATGCAAATTGTAAATTACAACTTTTAAATTTACTCCTGAACTTTATGATAAACACATAATCAATAACCTTGCACAAAGATGAGCAGAGGGCTATACCTCTATAGTTATCACTGGAATTCATGCTTGATCTTAAACACTTAGGAATTGACACAATCACAGATGTTAACAAGTCACCTGGGTTATACCCATGAATAAGCATACAATTCAACAGCATTGCAAATAAACATTTAAACTTATCAGTGGACATGATAACATGATCTGACACAAGGTGTAAACTACCATCATCTTTACCTTTTTTAAGGTTTTTAATAGCCATATTAATATCAACAGCCTGAATTTTACAATCAGAGAATGAACGCTCACGTACCATCAAGTTGTTAATATCATCTAATAAAGTTGTCATTTCATCAGGACATGTTGGAACGCTATGATACAAAGATTCATACTTATTTGCAAACACCTCAGCAATATCTCTGGCCTCAGTTTTATCATCAACAACATTAGTAATCACTTTGTTACCAGGACTGATCTTTTTAATTTCATCCCATAAATTTCTATCACTCTTATTTACAATTGCTTGAGCCATCTTGGTCTTCCGCAATTCATAATCATTCTTTTTAGCATCTTTAATGGCTTTATGATAAGCTGCTCTGCTACACCTCATAATCTGTGCAATAACACCATCTTTAGGTCTACCACAGTCAATCCAAATATGATGCCAAAAAAGTGATTTATCCTTTAGAGGTCTTATATTCTCATTCCAGAAAGGAATAACATGTTTACCAGAGTTAACATGAGGTAGTGATCTACTAATCCACTTTTAGTGAAAATCAATTATGTCAATTATTTAGGATTATAAGTCAGAGAACAGATAAAATCCATCTAACAATTGAACATGTTGATTAAGGAAACATATCCATAAGTTATTTGATACAGAAAAGTACATTTATCAATATTAATTTTGATTAATAGATACAGATCATAACAGATCACCCCAGATCAATCACTTCATATCAACCAAGATCGCCATGGATCACTACGGATCGATAGATAAGTGTCGATCCAAACTGGGAGCCATTTTATGATGGTTGTACTGTACATTTTCAAACTAAAATGCATTTTAATAACTCCATGGCTACAAGAATGTACAGTTTGTCACATCATAGCAGAAGACAGTTTTTTGACACTAGGGACGCTGCAGTCAAGTTGTGACGTCATCTCTTGTGACATCATAGCATTGCAATGGTTTGCTACATTGTCGCGTCACCAGATCTTTTCAGACGTAAACAAATCGACTGCAATGTAATTCTAAAGGGAGCAAAAAAAATCTTGTCAAATCAATCTGGAAATGTACCACGATTATTCCAAATGAGGTACCATTGAGGTGAGTGTTTGAATTTTGCCCGTACAAGGCCTACAGGCTGAGCTATCCAGCCAAACGTTTGTCCTCTGCTTTACGTGACAAAGAGTAATGCCAAATTTAAAAGGAAAGTCAATACACAGCATATTTTCATATAATCTTGCTGTACTTTGAGATGATGGTAGCCTTCTTCTGTAAACTTAATTCTTGCAACAGTCTTCGTTTATCTACAGTTGTGCTTGAAAATTAGTGAACCCATAGAGATTTACCATTGAAGACAATGATAAAGTTGTCTCACCGTACTTGCCATAACATAAATGATATTGCACGAATCATTGAACCAATGACTGTATTATACCATTGAGGTTTCTCACTACATGTACCAGCCTGGCCATTGGATTTGTATCAGGGGTCTTTGCGCTAGATAGGGGTTATAATTGTGCAAAAGTAAGTGCACCCTCTGCTCCTATCTTTTAACATTACGCTTAGGGTTCACTTACTTTTGCACAATTATAACCCCTATCAAGCACAAAAACCCCTGATACAAATTCAATGGCCAGGCTGGTACATGTAGTGAGAAATCTCAATGGTATAATACAGTCATTGGTTCAATGATTCGTTCAGTATCATTTATGTTATGGCCAGCACGGTGAGACAACTTTATCATTGTCTTCAATGGTAAATCTCTATGGGTTCGCTAATTTTCAAGCACAACTGTACATATCTATTAAGCTGCACTGTTTCTAGCTGGTTGAAAGTAGAATGAAAAGTCACTGCCATACATTCTTTTCTAACCTTTGCACTTGATGTCAGAGGCCAGGTCCAGCAGATCATTGGCTCCCCATTTTTGTCTAGTGCATTATTTCTGAGATGGTCACAAAAATTCACTCTACGATTTCGCTCTGTTTTTCCTCAGGGCTATTTATATAAAACACAACAATTCATTGATCAATGGTGAATGTTTTCGACATTTTGTGGGCTCATAATGGAATGAAATATTAAGTATGCCTTCCCTCAAGTACCTACAATAGTGTACAATGCCACAGCTTATTTATGGTGTAAACTTTCTGATCAGAGAAGCCCCAATATTCTTGTGAGTCCCTCGAAAGCTTGTTGCTGTAAAAAGAGTCTTTTGTCGATGAAAAGGAGGGGAGGGTGGCCATAGAACAAGTTTCTCACATTATTCTAGGTGATTATGGATAGCTTACCAGTATTAGTTATGTTACCATGACTAGTGTGCACCCAGTTTGCCTGTAATTGACATTCATAGAAAGACAATGCCTAGGTTCCTAGCCACTCAAGATTTCATGTGGCCTGTTGGACTGAAACATAAAACTGGCTAATGCCCATCAGTGAGTGCCAATGGGCTTTTGGGATGTGCGGGATGGCTTGATATGTGTGCAGGCAGACATTTGTTATTTCGCATGGCAGATGCTCATCATCAAAATCCTTACCCCTTCTACTTGCCCTAATGTTGCCATGCAGCATGGTAAGCAAAGACAGCACCACCACTATATTATTTGTATTAAAGAAAACCTCAGAATAATTTTTGAACTGCCATTTGAGCATCACAATAATCTAGCTTTTCCAAAAAATAATTACATGTGCAGCTCTTTTTAATATCCCATGAAGTCAAAAGTTGAATCAAGACATAATACGTAGTTTCAATGCACCAATCCATAGTCATAACCAAAGCTTATTGTTGCATAATTATAAGCTTATATATCATAAAGTCATAAATTGCTAGTTTGAATAGTGTTCTGCCCTATCAACTTAATCAAAATAACATTCAAACAGATTCTGGTTTAATCATTCTTTGTAGTAACTCCAGCCATTATTTTCTTGCCTGGATGAAATATGAGTTAAGCCTAAGAGGGCAATGATGTGTCCTTGGGCTCAGAATGTTCTAAAGGTATCATGTATATAGCACTGTGCCTGAGAGACTTGACTCCCACACACTTTTGATGGCCAAAGCTGGTTGTATTGGCAGAGCTGGACACTATCAAAAGAACCTTGAGCAAAGAAGACATAAGAAGCCAGAGCATTCAGGGTACTGAAACCTTAAAATCCAGCCTACTGTGGAAATTAGCAGCCTTTGGACAGCCAGGTGAAGTCTGTACAAAGAAAAAAGACACCATCAAAAAACGGAAAGCTGTGGTTGGCCATGGCATTGTGGGTTACCCTCCTTAGAGTCAGGTTACAACAGAGCATAAAGCTTCTTATATCTACTGGTGCCATCTACTGCATCGTCAACACATCTACCCTGCCTGTAGGCAAACTGAAATTTATCACATAGATGATCAACCTCTGTACAGAGGTTGATCATCTATGTGATAAATTTCAGTTTGGCTACAGGCAGGGTAGATGTGTTGACGATGCAGTATTAACTTTGTTACATAGCATATGTTCGCATTTAGATAAGACAAATGTGTATTCTCGCATACTCTTTATTGATTTCTCTAGTGCTTTCAATACTATCAAGCCACACATTTTACTACGCAAATTGTATAATATGCAGGTAAATTCCAATTTAATCAAATGGATATACAGTTATCTTACAAATAGACCTCAGTTTGTCAAATTTCAGAATATCAGATCTAATTGTATATACACCAACACAGGTGCACCTCAAGGTTGCGTTTTATCTCCCCTCTTGTTTACTTTATATACAAATGATTGTGTGAGTAGTTTTGATAAATGTGAAGTGATCAAATATGCTGATGACACTGTGATTATTGGTAATATTATGAATGATGATATCAGCCAGTACAGGCAACAAGTCAGTACCTTTGTCGAATGGTGTGATTCTAACCATCTTAACCTAAATGTGAAAAAGACCATGGAACTTATATTTGACTTCAGGAAGGCTTCAGGTATTGCTCATGACGCCCTGAGTATTAAGAATGAAAATGTACAGATAGTTAACAGCTACAAATATCTTGGTGTTTACATCGATAATAAGTTGACTTTTACAGAGAATGTTCAACATCTGTATAGAAAAAGCTGTATTAGAGTATGTTATCTGAGGCGTCTAGCTAACCTGAAGATGGACTCTGTTATTCTTAGCCTTTTCTATCGTTCCATCATAGAATCAGTCATGTCCTTTTGTATTATAGCATGGTTTGGTATGTCAAGTAAAAAAGATCACAAGAAATTGAGTAAGATTATTAAGATCGCTAAGAAACTCGGCTTGGACAATCAATGTTTATTAACCATATACAATAATAAATTATATCAAATGTCAACTAAGATCATGAAAGATAAAGAACATCCATTGTATAATTGTTATCAACTGCTACGCTCTGGTAAAAGACTATCAATACCTAAACAGAGAACAAGCCAATGCAGAAACAGTTTCATTCCGTCAAGTATTAGATACTACAACTATAGGTCATCAAAGCATGTACATAAAGTTAATTGATGTAAATATTTTGTAATCTTTAATTATTTACTATTACGCACATATAATTGTTTTAATGTGATGAGCTTGCCTGTACCACAAGAGTTTCCATATGGATTAAATAAAGTATATCGTTATCGTTATCGTTTGTTATGTAGGCATGTCTGTTTGTGCCATAGAAATACATAGAACGGACATGAGGCTGTATTACGCCACCACTGGAGGAGGTCACCAAATCCGCCATATTGGAACTGCCCTGAAACATGATGTCACAATAGACTAATTATGATGTGACGTCATTAAGTGACATCACTGTTATTGGTGACGTCACGGTTACATTGTGCCAGGATACAGGGCAGTTCCAAGATGGTGGATTTGGTTGCTTCATCTGCCAGAGCCTCATGTCCGTTCTATGTATTTCTATGGTTTGTGCCTTTCACTTGTAAATGAAAAGCTTTTTTTAAACTCATTTTTTAAAACCTCTGTCTTGATTTTGTTGTAATTTGGTTGTCACAATCAAGTTTTTGTTCAAAGGAAACAATTATTTATTTGACCTAACCTATGATTTAGATTGACAACTGACCAGATGGATTGATTGGACAGATGTCAACAAATAATTGGTTATCATGACCATACTTTCTTTGTGTGGTGAATACATCTTTTAGTGTTTCAAAATAATTTCGTTGATGCAAAGAAATTATATATTTCAGCCAAATCCTCTGACTTCCATTTTTTTGGCCATGTTGATTCATATTACTTTTCCATGCCTTCGTTTTAAGTGGCATATGATACCGGTCTATGACCCACTTGCAAAAGAAATATCAATTCTTTTGTAATCTGAAACAAAAGAATAAAATAATAGGAAAATTCCACAAGCGAACAAACAAGAAGTGCCAGAAATCTGGTAGTTTGGAAGCGAAGTGTCAACTCATGAATATTCCTAGGAGTAGAATCTGGCATTTCTCGAGGGTGTGACTCTAGTCATTTTTCATGAGCAAGGTGAACATTGTGCTTAGCAGGTGACACAATCAGTGCTCTGTATGCAAATCAAACCTTTGGTGGCTGGTGGGAATTTCAGGGTTAATCAGAAAAGCATTAGCCTGTCATCAAATGAAACATGTAAAGCATAACAAGGTGGTTGTCATCCAGAAAATCTTAAATAGAGTGTAAGTTAAGTGTGAGCCACATTGTGAGTAGAACTAGTTTAATTGGTGACAATTTTCTTTCTGTGATCGAACAGTGCTTCAATAAATCCTCTTGCACTATTTCAAATATGCAGCACTTGTATTATTACATTTCTCATATTAAAGTGTCTTGTTCTTTTCAATTGCCACAGAGCACATGTGATTTCAGTATGAGCATAATGATTTCGCAGTTGGTATATTCACAGTTTCAGCGGTGTCACCTGGAACCCACCCTGATCAGGTCATTTCTGTATATTATATATAAAATGTACCTTTTATTTACACAATTAATGTTATTACACTTCTCATATTAGTGTGGCATCTCACACATGAATTTTATGCTGAGTTGATGTCAGTATTCCTATACTGACATCACTGTTGGCACTCCCAGCTGAAGTGTTGACTCCAACTGCTACCAACAAATGACGCTTACTGGCTGTCAAAGTGTGAATAACAACTGATTCATATGCATTTATGGTTTATGGTTGTTTGGATTCAGTTAGAGGGGTGAAATTGACATATTTGAGCCCTTTGCTTCATCCATCAAGGTGTCGCTGATGTGATATCCAATTCCTCATGAGGGCAGCACCTTGCAGCTCTTCAGCCTTTTTGTGAGATCGAGGCCTCAGGGACCATTTTGGAAATCATGACTGGAAGGAATGGTGGGCCCATTGTTGGGTAGTTTTTTTGGAAGTGTTAAAAAAATTGGTTTCCTGGAAATTTCAATTGACAGACAGACAGACAGACAAATTCTTTATTGACCTGTGTAAAATATATACACCCAGCCCTATATGGGCTTACAAGTCATCAAAATAATTCAAAAGTAACTTTAACAACAAATTGACATTGCAAGAAATAATAATCATGAAATTCTGGCAATTGTCGCTTGCCCCCGAAATTTTGCATGCAGTACACCTACATGTATCATTTCAAGACTGTATCTTTTTGTTAATTGGTCCTTTGGACAATAAACTACATACATACATACATACATATGATGAGGTGTACAGTGTACGTTTGTTTTATGAAGATTTTCTACATTGAAATTCCAAGCAACCTTTCTTAGGAATTTTGTAAAAAAGAGTACCTCCCTCTCTTGAAATACTTTCAGAAAGCTATATAGTATGGTGAACCGCTATGAACTTTCTTTGGATTCCAACTCTGAGTGTCATTGAGTTGTTTTCGGAGAAAGGAATATAATGATACAGATGTACATTGTATGTGTTTTTATATGATACATTTGGCACTGTTTGCATAAACCATTGAATGAAAATACAATTTTCTTTGGAAATCAATGTACTATAAGAGACCTAAAAAGAAAAATAAGCGAAGGATGGCATTCATAAATTTTAAGAAACAAAATGCAGGATCAGTTCTGAAAAGAACCTATTCAGACCCTTGTGATTTTCGAGTCATGAATGGGGAGAAAAGAACTACAAGGAAATAACAAGTTCTGGCCTTTTGTTGCCTATCTTGGGATATGTATCCAAATTGCTCATGTGTATCTCAGTTCTAGTGTGTCCCCACCCTTTCAGGTATGATGGCATGACAGGACCAATTGTGCACTTCAGAAAATTTTTCTCTCGCCTGATAACTGAGACTGTCTCATCAGAAAGAAATGTCTGCCACATGGTTTTCCCTTTCAAAAACACAATTACAATCACCAAATCTAAATCACATGAATAGGTAAATTTCCTCAACCATCCAATCCAGCCATAACAGGAAGGACAAAGTTTGTATAATGTAAACTAGAAATAAGATTACTTCAGTGGTCAAACTTTGTTTTTGTCCAGCAGAAGTCATTGGGAAAAGTCTATTATTTTTAATGGAAAGGGTCAATGTTACCAGATGAAGGAAATGACATAGAGCCGGTTACTACATGTAGGACCTTTTGTGTCTCCATATCGCCATCCTCGATCAAAAGAAGTCTTGTCCAAAATTACTTCAGTGATTCCACACTTCCTTTGCGAAGAAGGAATTGTTTGGTGTGTGTGATCCCTTGCATGACAATATCACCCTTGTCTGCGGACCACACCAATTAGCCTTGGGTCACACTGATTGCAGCATGCATTTCTAACGCTCAACTAGTAACATCTTTGATTCAGACCTACTACCAATGAAATTTTGTCTCAACCTATCTATGTGTGAGCATTTCTTTCCTTTTGTACGAGAGACTTTTATGTACATGATTTTGTTTTCATACCAGAATCTGTCTATGTATCAATTCTCAGATCTATCTTTACCACAATTACTGACCTATTTTTTCTTGTTTCGGCATTGTATATTAGGCTTCTCAAATATTAGCGCAGGTTTCCTCTCATTCATTGTAACATAGACCATTTCTGCGCCTCTTGATGAATTTGCAGTCAAAGGACTTGAAAAATATGCCTGATTTCTCTTTGAATTCTTTACGAAGATAAATGTCTCTTGCATTCTCACTGTGGAGGCCAGTCCTATGTATATTGCATGGAAAGAGACCATGATAAGTCTTTTTTGGTGGTGCTGACTTGCAAGGCAACACTTCTGAGGCTGACCTTCTTGCAGCTGATGTATCATTCCGTTGAAAAAAATCATACTCAGAATAGCCCGAGATAACTTTCATACCATACATACAGTAAGGTTGGCATATGAAATGATTGAAGCAATAATTTCAATTTATTGGCCACCTCTCACATTAATCTGCAAACTAACATGAAGAAAAATTTCTCAATCGATTGGTTTGTCAAATATGAAACGTTTGTTGAGAAAGATAATATGGAGGTGAAGTTTCCCTACGGAAGTTTTCTCTTCTACACATTTTTTCAGCTTGTCAAATGCAAGAATTAATTGACATATAAAGCACAACTTTATTTTATTTCTACCATCATAGGACTGCATGTATGCCGTGCTGTAGAATGCTTGACTGTGTAATTAGCAATATAGCTGATTTGTTATGTTCCTTCTGGCAGTGTGGCTGATGGATTCAATGCAGTGCAGCATGTTGTCAAATCTCTTTTTTAATGCATGTCATTCTGTCATAGATGGAGTCTACCTGGAGTGTTCAACCGGATTACACCAGACAGAAGGTGGCGATGCCTGCCACATGGCTAACACTTCCGTATACAACCATGCACAATCAATGCACTCCAATGTTGGAATCCACGTTATTTTGTGTCATTGGATTCCAAACTTGCTTGATGCTTTCAAAGATATAACCATTTACAACATCATGGCTTAACTCTTCATGTATACAATTACAAGCCAAGGAATTGGTGTGCACTATGGTACACGTACATGCACCAGGCAGCACCGACTTACCAGATTGATCTACAGGAACCACACCAACTGACCAACCAATCATATTGTCATGCTAAAGATAGGCTCTACTGGGCACTGGGTTCTCTGTCAGCTGTGGATTGTGGAATGCTGTTGGATTGGATGGCAGACTGATTTGACTTACACATTGAAACAGGACCACTGGCACTCCCCTTCATTTTGGGCAAGGGGGATCTGACAAACATTCCAGTTAAAAGAGGAGAGAAAAATCAGGGAAATGATTATAGCACCAAGTAATAGATAAATCTTGAAGCTCAATGAAGCACTTTTAACACTGTTGTATTTGGTGGGGTGAAGGGTATTGCGGTAGACTTCCTCCAGACATTTATGTGATTGTTCTATCTGTATGCATTGATTTAAGAAAGGTTTAATTTCTATAGTACTTGGTTAACCAATGATCAATCACAGAAAGCAGTTCATGCAGTTATGAGCTAGATTATTTCATCTGCCTGAGGTGCTGCTACAGCCCCAAGCATAATTTTCATTTATTACTGCATGGTCCTCAGTACTTCACAATGAGTTCTCATTTCTCAAACATACCAGTCTTTACAACTTTTGCCTTTGATGAACAACATTAAACCAGATGCTAGTGCAATCTACCATTGTTCATCTGACTCATGCATTTATGAAGACACAAGTAAGATTCAAAACAGTTTTGAAATATGATTAGTAAATATTCTGTTCTATCAAAGCCGTTTTCCAAAATGGAATAATCTAAAACTAGATTACTATAATATTATTGAAAGCTTGGGGCACCTAAGGGCAGTTTTACCAGAGCTGACACAAGTTATTAGGCTTGTTAAAACATCAATGGTCTTACTTTAAATTCAGATTGCGCAACTGCTGCACATGAAGAAGCATTCAGCAGTGTGTCATTGTGGTGCTGTGAGAACATAGTTGCTGCTTCATCGGGAAAATGGATTGCGCATTATTCTCAGAAACAAGGGAAAAAGGAGTCTCTGAGCTCGTTTCATAGGCATGAAGCAATTATCTCAAGAGTAAATGTCCGCATAAGAAGCCCCCATGAAAGGACTACAAATATGACAAACACATTTAAGCTTACTCTCGGGATATTTTGAGACTCATAATTACTCTTCTGCAAAATAGTGCTGGAGAAAATACATTGGTCTCTTTTGTCCTGCCACAATGTTTATTTGTTGTTCTTCATCGTGATGTGTATCTCGGCTGATGCATCTTGGCTGTATAATTATGTCTTGGTCCATGGAGGACCTGAAAAATAGAGAAGGCCACAGTGTTGGGCAAGATGGAGACCAATATAACTTCTGCTATCTTTGACAATCAATAGATCCATATCATATATTATGGAAAATACATTTCTATCTTTTTTTAATCTTTGTAACGCATCCTTGTCTAAAAGGTGCATTCCAAAACTTTCCTTTTTAAACAGTCAGACTTTTTTAAAATGCTTAGCAAAACAAACACAACTTTGCTACACTAGGCTTATAAGCAAATACCAGTGTGTTCTTGCTTGAACTTCATACTATCGTGATTGCATGTTATGTTTATTGAATTTCTGGATGTCTATCTTACGATTTTTTCAGCCCTCTCATTATCTCTCACCTTGATTCCTTGCCGCTCTTCTGTTCCGATGTGCCAGACAAACACTTTGAAAGTTGGATAATCCGATTTCTAGGAGGACACATCTTTGACACTCCTGCTCCTGCCTGATTGATAAACTTCCTCTGAGGGATCACTCTTTAAGAGGCCCAGCTCTTACAAGGAGTCACAGAAATCTGACATCATGAACATTTCCCTACATACAGTAACCTCATCTTCAACTTTGTCTAAGCAGTACTAAGCTTTTGAAAAACATCTGACTGTATGAAATGCTTTCACTATGTCAATTTTTTTATTGGCTATCTGTCAATATAAGGTATAGTTTGTCTTCGGAAATCTCTCTGTGTCACTATCTTTTGTTTGGTCTGTCTATCTATCTGTGTGTCTCTAGATTAATAAATTTATGTTTTTCTACAGATATGTATTTGTCTCCTTAATATATTTCCAATCTGTCACTTTATATTTTGAGATAAAGCAACCATTACTAAATAAAATTTAACTTTCCTGTTTTCTATCACATTCTGTTACATCAAATTTGCTGCGATTGATGCCCTCATAACTTTTTCTTTGTAATGGCAACTTCTAGCAGTGATATAATGCTGTATTGACTTTCTTTGTGACTGTCGGTGGTGCACAGAGTCTGCAGTATATAGACTGCAGGATGTGGTATGGAGGCAACTTGAGTGTTGGCAGTTTTCAACATATGAACCACAGTTTAAAATATTGACTGAAACCCTGAACACAAAGCTAAATGAGGGCTGCAGGCAGACTCTGGATGTCATTGTCAATATCTCAGAGGCACTGGCCTGACAAAATGAGGCTTCATTAACTGCCTGCGAACCCATCCTGTGTCTGTTAGGGTTCTGTAGACATCTTTTTGAGGTATTGATTGGTTTTGCAAATAAGAACAACCACTATTTCAGCAATCACCAGGATTGTATTGCTTCACTGCGAATGTAGAAAGTGGCTAGACTTACCGTCCTTTACTATAAAAGCACTGAAAACATACACTATATCAGGAGCTGCATAAATGATTATCATAAGTTCTAATGAGAATTAGTGAAATATTGATAGTAGGATACATAGGATAACCGTTTTGTCATCTCTAATAATTGTGCATTTCATTCTCTTTTTCAGGTGAGTGAAATGACTGGTTTACTTGAAGATGTAAGTAAAATAAAATTACTTCTGTTTTTCTCTCAATTTTGCAATACAACCATGCTAGTAGCTCACAGACTCCAGTGATGAATTGTTTGATTGATTGCCAATACCTATACTTTTTCGCATATCAGAATGGAAGCTTACTGTAATAACTTTATTGTTGTTATCATGTGAAGCCGACTTCAAAAGGAAAGTTTGAAATAAGGTAGCTGTACCTTGGAGTTGACTATAGCCTTGAAAGGTTTGTTAACTTTACACTTGCAACAAGTCAGAGCTCCATCTGCATATATCTTTGCTGCACCATTTCTAGTTAGTATACAAGTACGTGTATATGTGAAGAGACTGTCATACATCTTCTGGAGTCTAACCTTTGCCCTTGATGCCAGGAGCCTGGTCCACAAGCTCATTGGCTCCCCATAATGGACACTTCTATCTCCTGCCCATTATCTCTTGGAGGCTCATGAAAATACACTCCTAAACTAGATTTCTGGCTGTGTTTTCAATGGTGCATGCTTCTCTTAACTTTGCGCTGGGGTTCAGAGTTTGATAAAATGGTTTGGGAATTTAAGGGAATGAAATATTAAAGATGGCTTTCCGCAAGGACTTACAATGCCACAGCTTCTTTACGGTAGATATGTTGGGATTTAAGAAGATTTAATATTCATGCGACAAAGTGGCCCGGTCTTATGAGTCTCTTGAAAGCTTATTGCCATGAAGGGAGTCAGGGGCAACCCAAAAGAGGGGGAGGGTTGTCCTAGAACAAGTTTCTCACATTACTCAGGGTGATTGTGGAAAGCTTATCACTAGTGTTAGTTATGTTACCAGAACTTGGGTGCACTAAGTTGGCCTATAATTGACATTCATAGGAAGACAACGTCCTGCTTCCTAGCCACTTTAGATCTTGAGGGTCCAGTTGCACTGTGACATAAAACTTACTAAATGCCCATCAGTGAGTGCTATTGGATTATAAAGGAAAGCTTGGGATGTGTGCAGACAGACATTTGTTATTTGCATGGAAGACGCTCGTCATCAGAATTCTAGCCTTTTCCATGTGAGCCTAAATCGGTCATGTTGTAAAGAAAGCATCACCATCACCGATGTTGTTTGTTTGGCATACAACCCCAGAAACATTAGGGAAAGCTGCATTTGCATTTGTCATCACAAACAGTGGCCTGGGATGGCCAATAACAACATTATAATTCATATGAACAACTCTTGTTACATCATGAGAAATCAACAGTTTGATTATTGCTTATGGCACCTAAGCGTGCCAGATCCTTTCAACTGCTCACTTGCTCAGTGGCTCTGATGACGATGCAAAACTGCATGCTTGACTGAGCACACTCAATACCAGACATCTCAGGGATTAAGAAATCAGAAACCATCAATGCCAGAGGAGGAGCTAGATTTAATTGTCAGGGAGGGAATTGCTAAAGAAAAATAATATTCGCGCAGCGAAACGGCCGCTGGTCGTTTCGCGAAGCGAAACTTAGCACAAGAAAGGTTTCAAAATTCTCTGCAGTGATGGTCTCAACATCAATGGTCGACAGCAGGAAATTAGGTCAAGTGGGACCAGCTTCTTATCAATGATTTAGGTTTGAATTTAACAAAACATGACATATTCATATTCTAAAGTGTCTTAAAAATTCCATATTCTCCAGTAATATTCCCTGTATCTATAATTTTTATGGAATAGTTAATTATAAGCCTTAAAAAGCTAAATTATATTATTAACATGTGATTCATTTCATTTCAAAACAGACAACAAAGAAACACAACAAAATTAAAGTTACATAATTTTTGTCAACTGATGATTATGTAACAGTGAGCAATTAATCTACATACAGATCATGTTATTGTTTTTGTTATCACTATTATGTAATATCAACAATCTAGCATAGACTTAAATTTGACAGCTTTCAGTGTTGTCTTCCTTTTTACTATTTAACTGATTATCTATAAATTTATTTATCCTTAATCCTATTTATTTGCTATCCTATGTATGTATGTATGTATGTATGTATGTATGTATGTAAGTATGTATGTATGTATGTATGTATGTATGTATGTATGTATGTATGTATGTATGTATGTATGTATGTATGTATGTATGTATGTATGTATGTATGTATGTATGTATGTATGTATGTATGTATGTATGTATGTATCTATCTATCTATCTATCTATCTATCTATCTATCTATCTATCTATCTATCCATATATTCTTTTTTTAAAATCTATTTTATCTTTCTAATAGTTTCTAGTATAGGTAAATTTCTGTCTATTTTTTAATATATCCGTCTTTCAATTTCTTTGAAACAGTAGCATAACTGCCTTTCATACATTGAATATTAAACAAATTTAATGAAAGTTATGGTAAAACCATAAGTCCTAAAAGAAGTGCTGCGCGAATTTCATGGCTGTGTCATTTACATATTATTGGTTTTATGACATGCAAAATGATCATCCATGTATCTATGAATCTGTCTGTCAGTATTTTTTTTTCATATATATAATATACATGTATTTACTTGCTGCCTGGCTGGCTGGTTGATTGACTGATGGTCTGAATGACTGGGTTGAATGACTGCCTGAATGCTGAATGAATGGTGGAATGAATTCAGTAGTCGACTAACTGGTTGACTGGCTGGCTGACTGGATGACTAATTGGCTAACTGACTGGTTGACCCACTGAGGTTTATTCACGATTGTTCATATGGCCAAAAGCACAGATTAACACCTTCAGGTGTTGACAACAGCCTGATCACTCCCCTACATCAATGCTTTTCTTTTGTGTTTGACCACTTCTGACTCAGACGCCTCACCAACCAGCAAGTGGTCAAAGGCAATCCTACTCTTTGAGAAATAGTCCCCTTTTGGCCTAGGTATTAATGCAGAATTATGAACTCAAAAAGGCATAACAAATTTATGTGCAGTTACAACTAATTCAAAGTGCATATTTATGAAATAAAAGAGAGAAGAAAGGCCAATTTAAAAAGACAACTTACATGCATTTTAAAGTCTGATAACAATGTTTGGATTGGATGTGCAATGGAGCAAAACTCAAAACAATTATATTGTCTTGTAAGCGTTACTTGGTGTATCACACCAATTCTGACAGTTTTGCTGGATAATCAAAATAGGATCAACTGAAGTACACTTTATTAATCTATATGAAAGCCAGCCAAATATAAAGTGACATTTGAAAGAAGATGGGAGTTTAATATTATGTATAATTGAAAAAAGAAAAGATCGACAGATAGAAAGATAGAACTATAGATAGATAGATATAATACGTTGGGTGGCTGAGTGCTTAAGGTGCCAACCTGCTCCGCTGAGGGTCTTTGCCTGTATGGGTTCGAACCCAGCGTGGGGAACCCAACATTTTCAGTGAACCTTCATGAGCAAAATCCCAGCTGAATGTTGTTCTGATGAGACGTTAAATTGGCAGTCCCTTGTATCAGTGTCTGTGCTGGGCAAGTAAAAGATCCCTCATATAGGGTAAATGTGTAACTTGTTGAGGACTCACTGCTCACTCTCCCATCTCATCAATCAAACCTCGTGAGTGCCCAGAAGTGGGCTTAGAGAACTGCAATTACCATATTTATCCGTCTATCTATCTATAACAGATATGATAGATAGATATTGAAAATAGATATTATATATAGATATATAGATAATAGGTAGATAGATAGATAGATGGATGGATATGATAGATGGATAGACAGATAGATGATAGAAAAAATAAAAGATTGATTATAAATGACCGATTGATGTGCTGGTAGAGACCATTTAATATCCGGGGTGCTTGGAGGAGCTTTTTTTAAAATAATTTTTTTGTGAGATAACTACATTTTTTTGCAAAATTTTGTTAATAAAATTTGGGGACTTTGCAGGCTTAATATAAATAATTATTTGTGCCGCGTAAAATAAAACTCCAAATCCCCCTCATATTATCTAGTGTAATGTGAATATGAGCATGTGTTTGAAATGTTCAGTGCATATTTCGGCCCAAAATTAACATGAGAAAGATAGGAAAAGCCGCAGAGCACCGCGTATTCACTCCCATATTATGCCCCCCCCCTCAGGACATTTCTAGATACGCCCCTGGGAATGTTATGGCTTCTGGGAGAATAAAATGTGTATATATAAAGTGTGCCAGCTCGATGCAGATTTTTAAATTAAAATTTGAGAAAGCATTTTACTGGGATGGGAAGGCTAAATACCAATGTCAGTGACAATTCACTTCTCTTCAACAGTTTACATAAACAAACAAAGGCTTGGACCTAATCCTTGAGTTTGCAAATCAAGTGAAAGTTCTCATGTTGCTTGCACTCTCTCAAGGTTGCAACTGTTGTACACTTCTGCCGGACTACTACTGGTCAAAAACAAAAGGGAGTTTTGAAACAGTGGTCAAATACAATAGAATTGCAATAACTGTGACACAACTTCAAAAGGTGTCTGGCCATATGGTCAATCGTGAATAAACCTCACTGAGTGACTGGTTGCTCAACTTGCTAACTCACTGGCCACGTTCGCAAAATCAACCAAGCCTGACCAGATGCAGCGTCACAAGTCCTCCTAACCACTTGACAGTTGATTGGCACGTCTAGGTGAATGAAGCAATAACAGTTTCAACACACACTGTAAAGAAGGTCAAAATTACCTATGTGTCATACAGAAAATAATATCAAAATATCAAAAAACATTTCGTCAAACAATACACATACATAAACATATATTGTTCTGTCAGACAATCAAGTTTAAGGACAATGAAATAATATGGAAATACTGACAACTGAACTAAAAAATTACATTATTAATTCACATAAGATCAATTGTAATTCTTTTTTTATACAATGATGAACATAATTATCATTTACCTATGACACCAATGAAAACGCCATCATTATTCATCATAATAAATCTTAACTCCTTCTCATGTTGCTAAACTGTCCAAATGTTATATAATATCTCTAATTTGTGGCAACATCATTGTTATTTCTGTATTATAATTTGTACATTTTAACAAGAAATGTTTTTCATCTTCTATTACAACCGAGTCACAATATAAGCATTTCATGCTATCTGCCAGTTTAAAGGTCCCTCGACCTGTAACAAACCAATCAAATGCCTTTAAAATGTGACATATGTGACATATTAAGCTCTTCTCCCATTACAGTTTTACTAGAATCTGTCCTTTTGACTTTGGCTGTAAAAAAGATTTTAGTATAAACACACTTTGTAGCTTCCCAAAACATGATTTATTGAGTTAGCAATGATGTTTTCTTCAGAAAGAGTAGGTTATCTAGGTATGTGTGGTGCCTTAGGGGAAGAAACCCCATGTATTTGACGGCCAAAGCTGGCTGTATGGACAGAGCTTGAAACTATAAAAAGAACCTTGAGCAAAGAAGACACAAGAAGCCAGGGCATTTAGGGTACTGAAGCCTTTCAATCCACCCTTCTGTGGGAATTAGCAGCCATTGGACAGTCAGGTGTGGTCTGTAGCAAATGAAGTGCAGGAAAAAGAGACCATGAGACAAGGAAAACTGTGGTTGGCCCTGGAATTGTGGAAGAATGAAACAATTGCTCTTAATATAAGCCTACAACAGAGGATTAGATGTGACCTTTGAAAACAACATTCACCTTTAAAAATGTTAAGACCTGAAACACTGCTTCTATCCACTGCTATTTTTATAAATCTGAACGTTACTACACTGTATCTGCACAGTTGCTTTGTATAGGGTGATGCAAAAAAGTGAAGTTTTGAAATGTTAATGGGGCACCCCCTGAAGTTGTTCCAATATATGAAAAAAAATTCAGTAAAAATTTGAGCTCAATCGGACAAAAATTAGAGGGTGCTACCGCATCATCAAAATTAACATTAGTATTCAATACAAAAATATCCAATTATTTGGCATGTAGCGAGTTCAACTATACCCGGTGCACCAAACCAATGCGGCATGGTCATAATTTTTGGGTCTGGTTGTCAGAACAGCGGATCAATGCAAATTTGGATTATTTTTGACTTCTCCATGCTGCTACCACCAGACTAACGAAGATAAAATAGTCAAAATAT
Source organism: Platynereis dumerilii (assembly GCA_026936325.1). NCBI lineage: Eukaryota > Metazoa > Annelida > Polychaeta > Phyllodocida > Nereididae > Platynereis > Platynereis dumerilii. Next base: position 1,356,632 of record JAPTHN010000058.1, on the reverse strand, counting down.
ACCGAATTTGCGGTATTTAATCACATTACGAGTTTCAATCTCACATAAATGAAAGTTACTTCATTAGATGGAGCATGAAAAGAGCTTTAATTTGAATACCAACACTGCTATATTCTGACCATCTGACCCCGTTGAATTAGCTTATTTGTCATTAATAATTATTTGCGAAATTTCCCAATATTCAAAGCACTGTCGTAATACTGTAGAATATAGCAACATAGTAATGTTGGTATTCAAATGAAAGCTCTTTTCCTGCTTAATAAGATGGTGTAACTTATATTTGTGTACCTTTATTGCTGGTTATGTTATTCAATACCGCGTCTAACCTTAATGCTGTAAAAATCGGGTAAAATTTGTTGCTTTAGGAGTGCCCTGTAGCCTGAAATGACTGGATATTGGCAAAATATGAATGGATTTGTGATGAGAATAGTGGAAAACTTAAATAGGAAAAACATTTCCATCGCTCTAATGGTTATAGAACTTCCTTCACCCAGCACCCATAAAACTGGGATTTCGCCCATTGCAATACAATGTTATATTTCAAATTGCGGTAGCACCCTCTAAAATTTGTCCGTTTTGGCTAAAATTTTTACTGCATTTTTTTTTCATATATTGGAACATATTTGGGGGGGTGCCCCATTGAAAATTCAAAAGTTTATTTTTTTGTGTGCAATCTGCATCACCCTAATGTACAATTCAAACCAAACTATTTCTACCAGTTTTACACTTGTCATTGTATGTGCCAGTTGATAAGACTTAATCAAGACCGAAAATCTGCTATCCCGGTGTAACATTTTTGAGATCTCTCGGTCTTAACTTCGTTGCTGTTTGTTTGTCACAACAAAGATACTGTCAAGAAATAACAAATATTTGGTCATCATGACCTATGATTTTTGGTTGACCAGTTACCAGATGGATTGATCAGACGCAATACCAACATAAATTAGTTATCATAGGCAATATTTTTAAAAGTGTGGTATATGCATCTTTATAGTGTTTAAAAAAAAGACGCCCTTGCTGCAAAAAATTATATAAAATTCAGCCAAATGAAATGACTACTTGTTCACAATGGTGATTCATATTGCTTTTCTATGCCTTCCTTTTAAGTGGCATATGATACTGGTCTATGACCCAGTTGCCCAAGAAATGTTAATTCTTTTGTTGTTGGAAACAAAGCAAAAAAAGAAGAACATTTCATGGGATAGCAAACAAGAACTGCCAGAAATCTGGTAGTTGGGAAGCGAAGTGTCAACTCATGAATATTCCTATGATGTAGCATACCTCGAGGGTGTGACTCTAGTCATTTTTCATGAGCAAGGTGAACATTGTGCTTAGCAGGTGACACAATCAGTGCTCTGTATGCAAATCAAACTTTTGACGGCTGGTGGGAATTTCAGGGTTAATCAGAAAAGCATTAGCCTGTCATCAAATGAAACGTGTAAAGCGTAACAAGGTGGTATTCATCCGGAAAATCTTAAATGGAGTGTCAGTGAGGGAGACACATTGTGAATGGAACTGGTTTAATTGGCAACAATTATCTTCTTCCTAAAATGCACCCAGATTGATCACCAATGCCATGTAAGTTTTCCTATACATTATTTGCGTCATCACAATGAAAGTGGCTGTTTACAGATTTCAGATCTTTTGGCTGCAAAAGAGTTAACAAAAGATCAGAAGACCAGTTATGTCAAATGCTGAGCTAAATGGAACATTCATACGATTCATCTAGCGTTGCAATTAGAAATGGTATAACAGACAATACTAAATACAAAGTCACCCTACCAAAATGATTGAGCTGTGCTTGAATAAATCCTTTTTTTCGTGTTCAAATAAGTATATAGCTCTTGTTATGATGAATATTGATTATAATGATATTATTATGTAAGACTTTTTTCAATCACTGTCATTTCGTCATATATCTTTTAATCAAAATAAAATATATATGCAGTGTCAAGCAGATACTGGTGCGAGAAGGAATTTTGCAACCCAGACATTTTTCGTCTGACTGCAGTCTAGTCTGTCTCCAGGGCAAGTGTGTAGTGTTTGTCACCCAGGAAACTCTGACTAAGCAATCCAACTTCTGAGCGTTCTGCAGAAGATTTAGAAAGGGTTTTCTCTTTAGACTCATCAAAAAAAATCCATATTGAATACCTGCAAATACATTTGGGTCTCCACAGTGATAGTCTCAGGGATTGTGAAACTACGTTCCTCAATATATGAGGAATACATTTTAAAATCACCACAACAAATTTTCGACTGTTTTCCTGTTTTTGCAAATTATTTTTCAATGTAGAACTTCAGGAATGTATAGTGAAAGACACTCCGGTGGTCTGCGTGGAATATCACAGGTTAGACTCAAGGTAGGTTATAATCAACTAATATATTCATTTTGGACATTTCCAAACTAGTCTTTATTCATTTGAAAATTGAAAAGTGAAAATTGAAAATTATTTATTTGATATAGTGCTATCTACAATAATAAAAAAAAAATTTTCAGAAGCGCTGTAAATAACAACAGAGACATGTATGACATTAAAATCGATTAAATAGGAATGTCTTTAATTTTCTCTTAAAGAGTTCACTTGATTCTGCTGCCTTGATGTCATGTGGCAGATCATTCCACCAGCGTGGAGCCATTTCACTAAAAGAACATGCAGCAAATATGTGTTTCCTTATTCTTGGGACTTTGAGCTTGAAAGTTTGCACAGAACTTTACATACAATAGCCTATCCACATATTGGATGACCTTTTATCCATTATACTGATTGTAGCGAAGTTGTGAATGGTTCATTGGCTGTTATCGCTGCGATTTAACAACACAGACCTGAGATACCACCTCTTGAGCCAAAAATATTTTTCTCCTTTATGGGACCCATCTCAAGTTACTTCTCTTTGTAATAAGAACCAAGTTGCTTCAGAGCCAATGAAGACAATTGTGGATGCTTTTACACTGTAGGGCGTAAAATATACCGAAATGATACTGAGACAAGTTGGACACTTCATCTAAGAGATACTTCATCTGGAAATCATGCCAATAAAGTCAAACCCACTACAGGACCTATTCACCAATATTCTCCGTTAAAAAAAAATAGATCTGCTATTTTTAGACTTGATCCGACTCCGGTGGAGTATAGTGGAGCACATCCACCTTGGCAAGCTAGAGACCCCAAAAATAAGATCAAACAGTGCTTTGTACAGAATGCCTGATCAATATAACCATGCAGGTAATCAATATTTCTTCTTCAATGGTCTCAAGTATGATATTTGTCTACATTTTAGGAGGTAGTGTTATTATACACCTCATACATCTTAAGTAAGTTTTTCATGACAAAATGTAATATATTAGGAAATTTTTCCTTTTGTTAAAAGAACCTGCTGTGTCATGGCATAACAAAGGTGAATATACACTATAAAAAATGTCGGGACAAAATTGGTTTTTTAGATTCAAAATTTCAATGCAAAAAACCAACATGGATTTTTTTTTAAAATCCATGTTGGTTTTGCATTGAAATTTGGTTTTTCAAAAAACCATTTTGAATCTAAAAAACCAATTTTGTCTGAAATTTTTTAGGGTGAAAGATAATTTGAGCCCTTTCCAAGTTTAAAGCTATAAAAGAAGTGATTGGTGGGCAAAGAGCAGTAGAGTTATCAGATGCCAAGGTGCTTATCAGTACTTTTAAAAGATGATTATGGAAAGCGTATACCACTAATTCTTGTCACAATGCTAAAGCAAAGTTAGCTTCTGGCCGTCATTCATGAAGAGAGAAAACACCAAGGCTCCTTGCCAATCAAGATTACATGCACCTTTTTTCACAATGCCCCACTGTAAGCTTTGAATTTTGAGTCAGCTTAGTAAATGATTGAGTGAGATGGTTGCACAATTTCTTTCAGCTAAAACAAATTGTGCTACCATCTCACATGCGCAAAATTTCAAATTTTACAATGCATTTATGAAACTTACTGATCAATACAAATTACTGCCAATGAGCCATTGGGACACTGAGGGATGACTTGGTATATACAAGGAAGATATATTAGTTAAATGTAGTGTGGCAGACACTGGTCCTTCATAACTTTTTTCCCACTTAATTTAGTTTTAGCAGCAGTAGCATTAGTGGTTTGATCAACAGAACCAGCTACATATTCTATTATGACATAAAAGATGAAAAGAAAAATCTTGAAAGCTTTGGTTCAAGCCATAGAGCAAAAGGAACATATTATCATATTGATGGGTAATCTATTATCATCAAGAACAGCGTCAGTAAAATTCTAGATAAATGAAGTAGCAATATAGTTCATTACACAATGCACACCAATATCGAGATCAACAGCAACAATTGCGCTGACACACCCACATATTTAATTACAAATAAAACCTTGTTTCAGAAAGTTATGTTATAGTGTTTTTTTCTTTGTGCTGACTTGGTATGTATTGAGAAATAACAGTCATGAAAAAATAACAAACTTCTTTGTGTTTTATTATTCATTTATATAAGTGCCAATTTCTTTTTCTGTCAAAATAAACAACATTTGGACATAATAATATGATGTGGAGAGAACACTGATGCTGCTTACTAATGGAATTGCAAAGATGAAACATAATTTGAAGGCAATATCAGCATAAGAAGCCTCAGGGGATAAAGTATAGTGTCCTTTGCAGCCGCAAAGTTCTCAAGGTGGCGCTCCTTCCACAAACTACGGAGTGCCTAAGGGGAAAGACTTGACCTCTAAATGTTTGATGGCCAAAGCTGGTTCTGTTAGCAGAGCTGGACACTATCAAAAGAACCAGGAGAAGAGAACACACAAGAAACCAGGACACTCAGGGCACTGAAACCTTTTTCAGTCCAGCCTACTGAGGGAATTAGCTGCCTTTGACAGCCAGGTGAAGTCTGCGGCCACCGAAATAACAGGGGCATGTTGTTTAGTTAGACAGAAGAAAAATTGCTTTACACTGGCATACCATATCCCCGGATGCACCAAACTTTAGTGTCACCAACAGTGCGATCTCAGATAATTGACTTTTACATATCTAAACCATAAATTTTTTTGTCGAAATTTGGTGGATCAGACAGAGATCTAGAACAGTTAAGTGGTATACCACTGTGTTGTTCTTATTGCAATTTACTTAAATTGCAGATTTTTCCATGAGAGGGGCTAGTCTACACCAATTTCAGGACCTTATATAATTCAATAACATAACCTTTTTAGAATGTTCTGATATATGTATTTAACAGCATGATTTGGAAAATTTTAATTTTACTCCACAAAATTTCTACCATGTGTTATTACTGTCTGTGTAGAAGCAATGTAGATGTTATTATCTTCCTACATATACAAATATGTAATCTGCGATATAAGCATTTTGGCCCAGAAGATTATGAAGATATCTATGCAGTCACAAGCAAGCTTTTGCAGGTTGTTATGGAAAGCCACAGGAAAACACTATATGTGTTTGGCTATGCATAATTCTGTATCTACACTTGCCAAACATGCATAGGCTGCAGCCCCCCCCCCTGGCATCAGGGCAAATGGGATATCAGGGCAAATCCTGACCAATATCAGGGCAAATCCTGACCAATATCAGGGCAGACCCATTACCCTGGGCACATCCATACGATGTTAAAATTTCAGGGCAAAATAGCGATAGCTCCCCGACGAAACGACTGTCCCATGCGCCTATGCAAACATGACAATTTGTACTGTTGTTACCATCCTTGCAATCCAAACATTGTACTGCTTTCAAAGTTTTTGGAACACTATGAATAATCTAAAAAACCCCAGAAATATTCCACTTACTTCTAAGTAGTTTCACACCTCAAGATTGATGGATGATTGGGCCTTTTATTTATGTGTCATATTTATGCGCTTGGTAGGATTAACGTTTCATGAACAGTTATGTTAAATATTAAGTCTTGGGGAAAAGCCATTACTATGGTTTGGGACTAAAGATTACAAGAAAGTTGACATTTTGCCATCTGCCTGTGGTCCCATAAACACCATCTCGCATTACTGAGGAAGAGTAGGAGCCATTCAGAAAAAGTTTTTATGGGACACAATTAAGCTTGTCACCAGCTTGCTTTCTATTGTCTTGCAGTTTTTCTTTCCTTTTAGTCAGCAGTTTGTCAGTTATTGCTCCCTGGAGTAAAGGGTAGCCTACACCTGCCTTATTTATTCAAGTGGTACTGGTTTAGTTCTTGGTCGTCTGTGGTTGCCTTTTTTGATGTTGTACAGTTTTGCATCATTAATTAGTTTTTCGTGGAAAGCAGCTTTTAGGGGGCTCAATACTCATGGTAGTATCGCAACCGCTGCAGTGCTCTCCACAGGCTGCTTCCGACAATCTTGGCATAATCGCTTGGCAATTTCAGAACAAAATTTATGATCTTTGTCAAAATCTGATTTCAATGTTCTTTTGGGCTTTTAATTCTTAATTAAAAGCATTGCACATGTGACTGATAAGCCTCTGGCTTGGATCAATATCTTCAACTTGAAACAATCTGTTGCAATTACCTTTTTATGAGTATTGCGTCTGTGGAAGGAGGCTGTTAAATTCCAGAAACTGATTTCTAATTTACACAAAACACAGAACAAATGTTTGTGTCGTCAATTTTAGGGAGTGGATGGACATTTAAATTGCATGGTGCACTCTAAAAAATGTCGGGACAAAATTGGTTTTTTAGATTCAAAATGGTTTTTTGAAAAACCAAATTTCAATGCAAAAAACCAACATGGATTTAAAAAAAAACCATTTTGAATCTAAAAAACCAATTTTGTCTGAAATTTTTTAGAGTGTGTTTGCGATGAGGTCTTTGTTGGGGGGAGGCCAGTTTATTGAGGTATGGTTGACACATATATTGGCATTAGCACAATAGTACTAAATTGGTCAGCAGAGCTGTTTTAACCTTCAATGGCATAAAAAATAAATTTCAGTAACTGCCACAACATTTTTACCTTTGGATTTGTTCTTAAGTTATTTGCACACACAGGAATCCTGTTTTCGGAATGATCAGCTGGTCATTCTCAGCAAACACAACCCTTCTGCCCTAAAATGTTATAAACAGGTCACCAGAACAAATCCATTTCGACTTTCTGAAGCTAAGGATTATGACTAGTTTTTGAAACTGGCAAATATATCTGCCCTTCTCCTGATTATATTATCGTATGTGCCAAGTCCCTCGTCTTTGATAAGTGTTTCTACAAATGGAGATGCAGTTGACATTTTCATGAATGCCATTCCATAGCAAGTATAACAGCAATCATAATATCTTTAACTGCACTATCTAAAAGTAGTTTTGGACATATGCTTAAAATAAACTTTCCTGATTCACTGCCCCCGACACACTGAACTGAAATATTAGGCCTAATAAAACGACTCTGTCCCTGACCAGTGGGCATCTGACCTCACCTGTCAGACAGACGTCAGGAGAATGTGCCATGTCAATTTTACAGAAAACCATTCTCCTTAGCACCAGGAATGAGCAAATAGCAATTATTATTAGGTCCAATGTATTACTTTTCACTAGAATCAGACAGCTTTGAGTGACTTTTATCTGCTTAGTGTTTAATTTCCTTCGCAATCAAGACATTATGGCATCCATTATCAGCTTCTTGTCATTAAGACTTCATTGAGATTCTAGCACTGTTTTTCATATGCAATCAATCTTCATGGCAAAAATACAATTAGCAAATTCCTCCCACAATGAAACAACTCTTCTGACTCTGCCTTGGAGGCCCTAGATGTGAGAAATCAGAACAAGTCACCTACTGAGTTACAACACTCGCCCAGATCACAAGTCACTCGATGAAAAATGATCAGTTCATCTCAATTCGATGGAGAGGGCCTGTTGTGAGGTCATTGATGGCCACAAACGTCTGAATATCAACTTGTAGTCGTAATTCTTTGACAGCAACATCCAGCCTTCCATTGTTTAAAATTATCATGGCGGTTTAAGCAAAGCCAAAATGTAATAAGCTCTTTTTGTCTCAAATGTGCTTTTTTGTATCCTTGAAAGTGACATGTCTTGAAGACTTGAAAACTGTCACATTCCCTTCAATATATTTCCTTGCCCTGCTGTTTTTCTCGCTGTCAGCTAATATGATGAGCCATGATAAGTTTCCAAGTTATTTTGTCTCTTCAGCTCTGACCTTGGCAGTTGATGTCTGAGGCCTTAATCCGAATGCCATAGGCTTTGATGAAATTAAGTCCATGAAGGACACCTTTATTCAACCAACCTCTTAAACAGATGATACTAACCAAATAACACAGGTATTGAACAAACAGAGTGTTTTTCTGTCTGTTATATCTAAAAGAGAAACAAAGGGATTTAGTTTTTTGGTGGCCATCTTGAAGTATACAATATGCTTTAGGCTGCCAAGCAGACAAGTGGCATATTCTTAATCTACTCATTCTCAGCTTTAGAATATTACAATTTCAACAAGGAGAGACAACTTAGTTGAATGATCTTCCACACTCAGTGATTGTTTTTTAGTTCAGTTTGTGTCAATAGGGGAGACCGGGGTAAGTTGTGCCATTTTTTGCATCAGGCTGATTTTCCGAGAAACCAAAGCTTAATCATGTAATCTGAAAATCAGACATTAAAATATAATTCGTTGGCCAGAATCGACCAAAGTTTTAGGGCAGTCTGACCACTGGGAAGATCATGGTAGGCGTTTGACAAAAGTAGGTCAAGTGGCACAACTTGCCCCGGTACCAGGGTAAGTTGTGCCGCATGACGGGGTAAGTTGTTCCGCCTAATTTATTCCAAAAAAAACTTGTATTTCACCTGTTTTTTCAGATAGATAATTTGTATTATGTTTTTTAACTTATGTCTGACATGTCACATGAAAGTAATTAAACACTTATATTCTATTTTATGCAAAAATTTAAAATGCTACTAAAACTAGAAGTACTTATTGTTTAGAGGGTAGTATAACACTTTTAACACATGTTCCTTCAGTGTGAGTTATTTCACTACTTATTTAGGCCTCGCGTCAAATTTAGAAAAAAAGAGGTGAGTAAAAAATCAAATCCTATGTCATGCCATTGCCACAACTCACAACGATCAAAACAGCACAACTTACCCCAAATCGATTTTCAGGATGAAACTGGTTGTCAAAAATTAACAAACCATGCGAGATGAAATCTAACAACACAAATGTCTAGATATATCTCCTAACTCCATCCTACCAGAGGGACATCATCTTATTACAAATACCAACTGACTGAGAAACAAGAATGTTACTCCTTGGCACTTCAAGTTTTCAGAAGCAAAATTGAATTCATGAGTGTTGCTTTTCATACCATTGTATTTGGTCGTTATTTTCTTGGTGCCTAATGATGTCGACCAAGTGGGTATATACTGGTGGCATTGCCTTCTTTACCCAGTTCTTCATTTCACCCCTAGAGTGGGCGGCACAGCTTACCCCATGGCACAACTTACCCCGGTCTCCCCTATTTATGAGACTGCTTTCATAGTACTTTACAGAAGGTAGCATTGGAAAAACAGATGGCTTGTAAAGTCTTACTATGTGATGCATGTAGATGCATCTTTTATTGCTTGTATAATTTCTCAAAGAAACACTTGCAAGTGAACACATGAAGTACACTGTGCCCAAGCTTTCCAATTAACAATACTCCTTTCCGTTGTTCTTTTGCAATATGAGCTCCTGGTGATTATTTCCACTCGTTGTTAAGAGTCAATTTCTTTGTGAAGACACTATCATTGTTTTTGAAAAATTAATCCTTTTATATCTTACGTAAATGTAAGATAATAGGTGAGAAATTGCTCACTCACAGAGTAGTTCATTCATTTATACTCTACTGAGAATTTCCTGCATGGCAGTTTCTCTCAAGCACATTTATGTAGCAGGCTGATTTGAATACCTTCATGATACACTTTACATGTTTCATTGAAAGGCAGGCTAATGCTTTTCTGATTAACCCTGAAATTCCCACCAGCCACCAAAGGTTTGATTTGCATACAAAGCACTGATTGTGTCACCTGCTAAGCACAATGTTCACCTTGCTCATGAAAAATGACTAGAGTCACACCCTCGAGAGATGCCAGATTCTATGGAATATTCATGGGTTGACATTGCACTTCTCCAGTCTCCTCTCTCAGATTTCTGGCACTTCTTGTTTGCTCACACGGGGAATTGTCCTCTTTTCTCCTTTCTCCTTTGTTTGTTTCAGATTACAAAAAGAATCAATGTTTGTTCTGCTCGGGCATAGACCAATATCATATACCACTTAAAACGAGGGAAAGAAAAGCAATGTGAAAGTTTTGAATGACATAGGGAATCCATATTGCCTTATATATATATATGTGTTTCAGATAGTCATAAATCTTAAAATTGAATTGTTGTTGATGTAATTTTGGTTCCAATCCTAGAACACAAAGTTCAATACTGAATGCTTAATAAAAAAATAGAATTGAGAAATATCATTTTAATATCGTCCCAAGTTTGTGATTGTTTTGTGATGCCATTCTGAATATCTGATAGAAAAATATATTCTCACAAAATTACGAATTGACAGAGCTCAACTTAAAAAAACTTTTACAAGAAAAATTTACCTGACACATTTGTTTTGATCCAACATAAACAGTCTGCAAAAAGAGATGATGAACTCGTGTAAATAGAAAGCAGGTTGTGACAGAAACAACCTTTTGTAACTATTCTAGATTGTTCATACACTCCCACTTAGTTATTTGAGTTTTTTTTTTCTTATAAAGAAAGAGAAAACGGGTAGTCAGTAGTCACACATGACTTCGTGTGTAACAAATGTTAATGCCATCTATAAGAAGGCCAATTCAAGGATGTTCTTTGTAAGAAAACTGTACAATTTACATGCAGATATCACAATAGTTGAACTTTTTTATAGATCTGTTGTGGAGTCTGTAATTACTTTCGGTATAGCAGCATGGTATGGAAATTGCACATAAGTGTCCAGAAACAAACCATGTAAAGTCATCAAATATGCTAAAAGGCAAAAATCGTCGGCCATAAAAGTAGATTGCCAACATCCCTGTATAGTTGCTACCAATTTTAAAATTACTACCATCTGGCAGGAGATTTATAGCACAATATGCAAGAACAGCTAGGTTTAGCAAACCATTTGTACCTGCAAGTGTCAGATTGCTCAATTATGTATAAATTTTATAAATTCTTTTTGTATAAATTGTACAAACGTTTGACATTTCACTATTGTTGTTTGAATATGGTATGCCACAACAAATTTTACTGTATACAGTGACAATAAATTATTATCATATCGTATCGTATCGTATCGTGTCATAGCATTACTTCCAAAATTGAAATGGACTTAAAGCACAAGATGCCATAGGAAGCTAAACTTTCTACCAATGAGGTTCAAAATTAGGCAGTCCTTATATACATTCCTGCTCAATCCAGATTGCCCCCAGGATGCTTGTTGGTGAAAGTTGGTTCAGTAGGCAGAAGCTGGACACTATCAAAAGAACCTAAAACACAGAAGACGTAAGAAACCATGGCATTTGGGGTATTGAAGCCTTTCAGTCCAGCCTACTGTAGCAGCCTTTGTGCTGACAGGTGAAGTCTGTAGCCAATGTAACGGCATAGAAAAGACACCATCAGCCGAAGAAAACACTGGTTGGCTTTGCCATTTTGGATGCACCAAACATCTGCCTCCTTATCTAAGGTTAAAATGGTGCATTAGATCAGTTATACCTTTTGAAATAACCTAGGCCTCTAATTCGAGACAGTTCCTTTCCTTCTTTGGTCTGATCTTGGCATTGGAGTCTCCACACTATCTGAGTAATACAGTTCACTTGGAAAGGCAGTAATTCTGATAGTGTTATACGACCATAGACTGTATACACACTGTAGTTGTCTGTGTAAATAAGATGAACCTCAAGATGGAAAATTTTTTCTTTTCTTGCAGGTTATCCCATCCAACAGACATTTTAGTAATGCAATATACCATCTTGATTTAGCCCATAATTACCAAGTGATAAATAGCATGGCTCAGAAAATTCAATTATAACCCTACAACACATTTATCTCACCATAATTTTAGCAATTTCAGGGCATAGTTATGAGCTTTGTCAGACTCTTCATTAGGCTTTTAATTTAAGCTTTATTTAAGACATCTCTTATGATTGATAACACACTGGCTAGGATCAGTATCAGCTTATTGAAGCCATCTGCTGGAGGCAATATCAGATGCCAGCAACATATTTTCCATTTCCAGTAATTGATGATTGTGGTTTATTTACTTTCTCACATCCCTTAAATTCAAGCTATAATGAGTAGTGATAAGAAAGGAGAATGAAATTAGGTCTTCATACAAGAGGGTGCAGAGAGTTCATAATATTGTTTTGGAATCTTAACTGCAGTATATCAATCAAAAAACGACTGTCATGTGTCTTTCCCTTTTAAATATTCGAAGTTAACATGAATTTTAGCATCAATTTTTTTATTCTTATAAGAATGAAAATCAGTTTTTCTCAATCAATATTGTTCCAACTTGAAATGTACCGGAGGACTCAGGACGGATGCATGATGTATGTGGTACGGGACAACTGGGATGACTTTAACGTGTCTGGTTTTACCCAGAGCTTGACTAAATGACTCTAAAAGAGCAAACCATTTGATTAGTGCAAGCTTGGTGGACATTTATCTTTCATGAATGAGAGGAGATTTACTGACCAGGTTAAAGGGGAGGCAATCCCAGCTTTAGCCACTTCATCAACTCCCTTGGCATTTGCATATCAGCTAGCAAGTCATTTGTTCCATTCATTCCAAATGCAGACACTACTACATTTAGTATTCTACAGCAATACATCCAGGGTTCTTCCAATCTTTGAGAAGAAACAAACACAGATGATTAATCACTATGGCATAAAACACATAACTACAAATTGTCTATGGCAGAAGACTACTGTCTGGGCAATAACTTACAATTAGCTTGTTTGAAGTGTGTTGGTTATTCTTCTGCATATATCTGCACAAAAGTAATATTTTGTTTTCCACATTACCAGGATTGTGTTATTGGAAAGGTTTATGGTCTACGAATGATTGATAACTTGTATGATAAAGTGGCAGACTGAACCTAATTCCTTTACATTGTACTTCACTGATTAAATAACAGAGATCTGTCTCCTGGTTTCTCATCCAACAAGTACTTGGGTGTTGGTAACCATTACAGCTCTGATTGATTTAGCTGCACGAATATGATGACCCTTTGAAACAATTCACAAAGCATATATATATTGTTGAAGAGAGTGCTGGTGGAATTAACATCAGTCTGACTCTGAAACAAAGTTGCAGGTTACATGTAATTTAGTTCGAGAAAATGCGTTAGTTCTGTAAATATTATACATGTACCTAAAAAATGAAGAGTCATATCTGTATGATTTGATTTGGAATTCAAGGAGTGCATTTCATTGTTCTTTAGTGGCATAGTATATAATATTATTGGTCTGCCAATGACCAAGTCAAAGAGCAATTTTTGATTCTTTTTGTACATGAAACAATGGAAAGAGAAAGGAAATAGAAAATGGGCCGAAGATAAGGAAATAAAGAGTCAAGAATCTGGCAGTTGGGAAGTGTAGTGTCAACTCATGAATATTCCTAGAATGTGGCATCTTGAGGGTGTGACTCCAGTCATTTTTATGAGCAAGGTGAACATTGTGCTTAGCAGGTGACACAATCAGTGTTTTGTATGCAAATCAAACTTTTGAAGGCTGGTGGGAATTTCAGGGTCAATCAAAAAAGCATGTGAAGTGTGACAAGGTATAGCGTTCATGGAAGCCTGACTATTTGTCCTGGGGATGCTGTCATGTAGCCAATCTCTAAATATTTCTTGCAATCATCAGTTCTGTTACTATAAATTAAGTGTTAAGGAGTGATTTAATTTATGCTGTCAGAGGAGCTAATTTCATTGGCACCAGTTGGCTTTAATTCTTCATTGGACAATTTTCAAAAGCATGAGTTTTTTTTTCACAAAGAACTTGTCCTTAGTAATTATATAAACACCTATTGCACTACAAAAAATGTAAAGTTGCAGAGCTGAACAGCATCAAATAAATAAGCATAGACATTTTTGAACAGCAAACAAAAGTAGTGCAGCTTGGCTTGATAAGGCAAGTATACTGTACTCTCCAGGGAGCAATAACAGACAATGGCTGACTTGTCAGAAAAAATAGTGAGACAATAAAAAACTAGCTGGTGACGAGCTTGTGTCTTCATAAACTGGCTCCCAATCACCCTCAGTGATGTGAGACGGTGATAAAGGCAGCTAAAACATATTGCAAGAAGTCAGACTTGCCTTCTTGTCTTTTGTTCCTATTTAGCAGGAGAGTTCATGGGACATTCAAGCTACTAAGTATTTAGCAGCACATTTTTTTCTTATAGATCCTGAAAAACCTGCAATTGTAAGGATGGTAACTACAGTATAAACTGTTGTATTTAGCTTGTTCAGACACAGAATTATGCATAACCAAACACATGCAGTGTTTTCTTATCTCTGTCCAGAGCAAACTGCAAAAGCATGCTCATGACTACATAGATATCTGCATAATCTTCTTGGCCAAAATGCTAATATCTCCGATTACATATTTGCAGGAAGATGATAACTTCCACAGTGCTACTACACAACAATATTTAACACATGGAAGAGATGCACTACTTTCCCTGTATTTGTCTTTCAACTCACAGTACAGTTAGACTCACTCCAGTTATTGGATTTGGAAAAATGAAATATTTAAGAAAGTTTTCCTCAAGGGCGTGTAATGTCACAGCTTCTTTAGGGCAGGTATATGCCCGCCAAGGAGGCTTAACTATTCTTGTTACCAAGTGGCCATGTCTTATTAGCACTTTGCAAGTTTATTACTGTGATGGAAGTCATAATAGCCAGAGACAAGAGGGGAATTGGTCTCTGCCGTCAGTCCTTAAAGACAACTGGTGCTTCTGACAATGAAATAAAACATTTTATCATTATATATTCAGCCAATATTGCTCTGCCAATACTATTGACACAATTAATGTCATAGTGCTCTTGCTAATCATGGTAAAGAAGCATTATGCATAACATTGGTACTTCAAGCGGATCTGCTGACACAAATGCTGATGCAGTTAATGATGCTGATATTGCCAGGGTTGCTAATAGCGGTGATGTTGTCGATACTTACACTGCTTAATGTGCCACATTTATGCAAGATGGAAGGTGGTAGGAATTCTGATGAGGCGCATCTCCTGTGCAAAATGACAAATGTTTGTCTACACCCATCCCAAGTCATTCTGAAGCATGCCAATAGCACATTGGCACTCACTCATGGGCATTAGCTAGTTTTTATGATACTAGCAATGGGGCACAAAGTCGTGAGTGGCTAGGAACCAGGGTGTTGTCTCTCCATGAATGACAGTTACAAGCTAACTTGGAGGACGGCAGTCTTGGCAACATGACAGGATTGATGATAACTCTCCACTATTCACTTTGAGTAGTGACAACAATTTGTTCTTTACGTGATGTCTAATATACCTCAGCATGGTTATAAACAATATTTACTTACAATTCTATTGAAACTGAACGTCATTAAAAAAGTTCAAGTGAGCTGAGTAGGCCTATACATGAAAGCAACTGTTTCAAATAAAAAGTTCAAGGTTTCATTTAAAGGGAAAAAACATTCTGATGAAATGGGATACACCTTTGGTGGACCCAAAATGCTATGTTCAGCTAAATTTCATGCTATCTTACCAGTTTTCCCTTTGTATTTTGATGGCAGCTGTTACTAGAAGCAACTGTACATTATCTGGGACACTGCAAATTATTGTATTGCAGATCCATTGCTCCTTTAGTAGTAAATAGTATCTGTTGGTTAATTTCCCAAAAGTTGCCTTTATATTACACTATTACAGTTTGTAAATTTTACATGCAAAAAGAGTGTACTGTTGAACTGTGAAATGCCACTTTGTGAGTCATCGTACTTATGATTTGTCATGATCATACCAACACTTTTAATGCTAATTTGGTTTTAAAAGGAGACTAATCCACTTGATGGTTACAGGCAGATGAAAGGTTTATGCATCTGATTTTTATCCTAAAATCAGTTATGAAGATTCAAATGGTGGTCTTCTCTTCATGACTAATCAAGCAGTCTCCAAGATGACACTTCATTGGCTATCATGACTGTAACTAAGTGCATTTGAACTGGTCCTCTCTTTTAGCATAACTGGTGGATAATAGGCTGTAATGACAACTGCTATATAGTACGACATGTAATTGAATTTGCCAAACTGCTGTTTAAAATCAGATATTTATGCCACATTAAAGCTGATCGAATTTGTACATAGGCCTGCATCAGCACATGCATCATTAAGCTGTATTTAGGAATTTCATGAAGCTGATTACCCTCTGGCTTGGATCATTATCAACCATTTGAAACAATCTCCTGCCATTCCATTTCTGTCACTACTCATGGAACGAGGCAGTTTAAAAATGCAAAAAACTGATTTCTGATTTTCATTAACTATGATAACTTTGGATATTGCTTTCTGTGAGAGTCAGAAATGTTTACATTCATTAATTTTAATGAATGTGCTTTTAGTCTGTCTAAATGTGTACTGGCTCAAATCACTATGTCGTCAAAAGATGTGAAACAGTAGGCCTAAGCACATCAACTACTACCCTTCTTGCAAAGGAGTGCTTCTTTCATGTTCTGACTGCACTCCATTTGAAAGACAGGGATTCGGCACATGCCTAATCTGGAGGCGAGTTTCCAAAAAGATTTGCCTGCTACATAAATTGGTCACAAGCTCGGCTTCAATAAATCGAAGTAGATTTGTCCTAGTGACCTGGTTTAACACAACAGAACAATTTGGGGTTAAAAGATTTTGTAGCATGACCTCAAGGTAGAAAAAAACCTTCGAAAAGGTTCCTTACAGGTTCTACAGAGGGAGCATTGAGATCTTCAGATGAGCTTCAAGGTCACAACAGGTCACCAAGTCACTCAGGATTCTAGATGGCAGCCAAATGATCCTGATGTGAGTCAGATCCATATTTGCAAAGGCAATCAATACCTTAAAAAGGATGTCTGCAAAACCCTGATGGGCACAGAGTGGGTTTGGGGAGGACTTAATGAAGCCTTATGTTGTAAAGCCGGAGCTTTTGAGTTATTGACAATGACATCCAATGTCTGCCTGCAGCCTTCATTTAGCTTTGTGCCCTGGTTTTCAGTCAATGTTTGAAAGTTTGATTCATCTCTTGCAAAAAGCCAAAACTCTTGTGACATCCTTTGTCATATCCTGCAGACTCAGTGCAGACTACATTGTAGATCTATATACTTTGCAAAGTCTGTATGCCACCAGTAGTTACAAAGTAAGCCTAAATAGCATTGTATCAAAGGTAGAAGGAAGCTACAGTCATTAAATGAAATATTTATGATAGCAGTAAACAAAGTTGAGTATTTTGTCTAAGCGTTTGCCTAATGCGTTCCAACCCACAGGTGGGGAACCCCAACATTTTCAGTGGACCTTCATGATCAAAATCCCTGCTGGTGGCCTCTAATGTGATTCCTGTGTTGGCAAGCATAAGATCCTTCATGCGGTGAATGTAACAAGTTGGTTATCCTGTGCACTCTCCCATCACACCAGTCAAAAATTGTGAGTCCCCAGAACTGGACTTACATAGGGGGTTGCTCTTGACTCTGTCTGTTGAACATGTGAGTCCTAAGTCTCACACTTCCTTATACCTGAATCTGATTTGTTTTGGCTTACTTACTCTGCCCCTTGCCAGGTCAGGTTCTGGGATCTCAACACAATGTACACAATGCACCAGACAATTGTGTCTTTTCTCTCGTAATTTTACATATAATGATCCATGCATAACACAATTAAATTGAAAATAGAGACTAGATTTAACTGATGATTATTGTAAAAACATGACAGGTCTATTGACAAAAAACCTTAAACCCAAGAATATCCTTTCTTTCTTTAACGCATTGGCAACAACACCTGCAGAATGCCTTCATTGGCCTGATTCACCCTTGGTTTTCATTACCGATAACAGTAAGTTGATATGGGTCCCAATTTACTTGGTGTGATCTGTCTTGGTATGTGGAAAATGCCATTGGCTCAAAGTGGTGTCACTTTAGGTCTGTGTTACCCGGTAATCACTAGCAAATGCAGCACTCCAAGCATCAAATATATTCAGTGGTAGTCATTGGCAGGGTAAGTACATACTGCATACATGAAAGGTGTTGGGTTATTTTTGTAAGTCCAGATAAGTTAAAGATTCTGTAAATTGAAATTTTATTGAAACTGAAGCTCTACTTTGTGAAGAATTGTTTATAGACAGACAGGCAGATAGACAAACAGATAAAAGACAGACAGACTGAAAACCCAATAAAGATTGTATAGCAGATAGATGACATATTTTCAAGTCTTGCAAATATTGAGTCATACTCATTGATGAAACGTATGAAGGTGTTTGCAAAGAACGATGGAAATCTGTTTTTTGATTTCTGCAGTACGGGCTGCCAGGAAGACAAGTCAGTCTGATCTGCTAGTGTTTGCCATATATGCTTGAATGCAAATTCTGAGAACAGTTGGCAGTCTAGTCAGTTAAAGTATGTGCCGGGATTGTGCCCATTTCTAAAACAGCTCTTGGACACTCTTGATCCAGATTGCTCAGTCGGATTCTGTGGGGCAACAAACACTCTACAAATGGCCTGGAGACAGACAGGATGGCATTGGGAGGAAAAAATTATTGGCTGAGAAACGTATTCTGGTGTCCAATGTATTCTTAGTAGAGCAGGGTATACTGGCAACTCATTTAGAGGACCACATTATTCAATTATGTGATATATTAAATATATATTACCGTACAGAAGTCATCCCTGTCAGGATATTTCCTTTTGTGATGAACAAAGATACGAGTTCATAATAATTTCAAATTCAGAAAAAGGTGGATAAACCTCATATTATATTGTGCAATAAACTGCAAGTTGCTGCCAAAAAGGGCCTAAATCAGTTCTAAAAACTGTGTTAAAAGTTAAAATATCACATGTTGGAGCAATAAACTTTTGTCTGCTTCCATCCTTAGTAAGATAGAACTTTAACTTTGTCGTGAGTTGCATTACAAAATCAGTGTATGCTGTATAAATGTCATGTCAACTGACAAATATATCAGCCCAGATAATAGCGTGTTGGTAGCCAAGGATTATGTAAGTATATTCAGCTCTATGCTGCTCTGGTATGCAATGAGGTTAAAACATGTTGGTCATGCACTATTTCTGCTCTGGTTGTCTTTCTATATAGCTATTCTTGCATCACCCTGTGCATTTGAGCTCAAATGTTGAGAATTTTGAGAAACATAAAAAAACAAGTATTGTCAGAAAGTTGTTCTTACCATTCTTAAACCAGTTTTCAGTTTATTATATAGCCTGCTTTAGTCTTAAACAAGTTTGGAAGTTTCTGAAAAAGTCAATCCTAATTTGTAGCTTGTGAGATTTCTTACTTCATATGACACTGAAGCTGCTAACGTCCATGGTGTGGTCATTATATTATTGGCTGAAAGACAAGAAATCATTTTTGACTTCATGTCATCCGGTTTTGCTATCTTCATCACCATCTCATATCACCAAGCCAGAGAAACAGCCATTCAGAAAGTTTTTCATGAGGACAAATTAAGCTTGTCATCAGTTTGTTTCTGTAGTCTGCAAGAGTTTCTGTTTTTTTTACCGCTGCCAGTCAGCAAGTAGCCTGTTATTATAATGCTGTCTTGAGTTGCTGAGCCAAACTGTTTTATAATCTGTGTGCCTGAGCTCATAATCAACGGTGAAATTCAATAACCCACAACAAACAACAGCAATCAAGGACTCCCAAACTAATTATGTAATTATAGACTAAAGATAAGAATAAAATTAGGACTAACGCTTCTTCATCAGGAGAACGATTGTTGACCTACTTCCTAACGAAGGAAAAACAAGATAAAGTCTCTAAAATTCACATGAAATCGTAATTGTATGCATGTGGTACTACACTACGTATAGTCAACAATTTTAATAAAGATAATGATGACTCCTTGGTAACACTCTCATATAAGAACTCAGTAATCTAGAAATTGTGTGTTTCATTTTCTTCCACATCGTTTTGCACCAAGGTAAAGATACACAAGACACAAAAGCCCTATCATCAAACCCAATTGAGCTGTTTGCGGGTCAATGTGATAGATGGTTTGCCGAGCATTGTCTCTTACCATAAAATCTGTCTTTTCCAAAGATTCACTTTCCAAAGATGTTCATTTATCTATGGGATAATATTCTTGCCAAATTACCAATTTAAGGTTGTTGCGATGGCTGCCAACAACACAATGTGCCTCACAAAAATATATGAACATTACTGAATATCCCCAGTTACAGCAGCACTTATTACGGACAAGTGCTTCTTTCATGTTCTGACTGCACTCTATTTGAGAGGGATTGATTTGGCACATACCCTAATCCGGAGAAGGGCAGAAAGATTTGCCTGGTTACAGCCCTCGGCTTCAATAAATCGAAATGGATTTGTCCTGGTGACCTGGTTGCATTTAACAACAAAACACTCAAGCAAAAGGATTTTGTGTGCTTAGCATGACCTCATGATGACTCAGAAAAGGGCTTCGAAAAGATGAAATACTTCCTTAAAGGCCTAGGATGAGCTTAAAGGTGAAATCGGAATGTCACAAAGACTCACTATTCTAAATTTAAAGTAAGACTACAGTGTATCCTGATATAGAGAGATATAGTACTGTATTAGCAAAATGAATTGTTAACTTAAATGTTAATTTTACAGAACCTTTTTATTACCAGAAATAGCTATAGTGCATATCTTAATGAAGCCTAATATCAAGCCTTCACCTGGCTTTATACTCCATGCTTCATCTGTTGAAAATGCCAAATGTTGTCTCTATGCAACATCCTGTAGACTAATTGCTTTGCAAATTCTGTATGCTTTCAGCATGAAATTGTGGCTGGAAGTTTGGGACTGAACACAACTTTTTCCAAGTATTATAAGATCTCTAGTTACAAGACCAACTTCCTAAGTAATATTTTAATTTTATTATGTTGAGGAGTGACCACACTCTCACCAAAAACCACAGAAGGGGTGGTCTGATGATGCAGGGACCACAGTATAAAGAGAATCTATGTGGGACATTAATCCACGTAACATCAATTGGCACAAAAGTTGGTTCAACATTGTGTATAGAATATACTACATATAAATATTGGATGCTGCTATGGCAATTGGTTGTGGAATGACAGGGATTAGAAGATGAGGTCACCATGTGTGATTCCATTCGTGATCCAAGGTGAGATTGGTGGTTTATAAATCTCTTCTCGGGGGAAGTTAATAAATCAGGCAAGAGCGAGAGTGTCAAAAATGTTGCCGGATGTAAAATCGGATTTGTCTGAATATGCCTGGCATATGAGGAAGTGCACTTTTCTATTGAATCAGGACAGTCTCTGAAAAAGATTAATGAAGTTGACAGATGTTATTTGATACTGGATAGTCTCTTTCTGGAATTCAATAAGCAGAGCAAGCAATCAAAAAAGTAATAGGTGTCAAGGCTAGACATTCTAGATATTTGCTGATCGAAGATACTACCATATAAAAAAAGACTTTTATTGTCTAGAAAAACTTCTGAGAGACCAAGAACTCCAAGTAACCACAGTATATCAGTATTTTTTTGATGACAGCAAATCAGTATTTTTTTGGTGGCGGAGGGATGAGACTACACTCAACATATAAACGTTGCAGAATAATTTAACAACAAGGAATATGGGATTTATGGCATCGAAATACTGGCAGGCCTTTTACGATAGGCTGACACTGGTGCCGAATGGTAAATAAAAATAATTTACCAGTTATTTTAATTTTTTGCCGTTATGCTGAAAATGCTGGTACTATCATGTGAATTATAGAGGCTTTTACTCTATACCATCCCTTTCTGTCTTGGAATTAGGTCAACACAATGTAGAAATTTGTCTTTATGTTATTCTAATCAGTCCTAATTTAGTCTTAAATTTGGTCATTACTTCAGGAGTCCTTGATTGCTGTAGGTGGTTGACGGTAATTGAATTGTCAGGTCATTCATCTTGAGTGAAAGTCTGAATCTCGTCTTTAGAAGATACCCAGGCCAGGAAATTCTGTGTAGTTGCATGAAGAGACTACCATATAAAAAAGACTTTTATTGTCTAGACAAACTTCTGAGAGACCAAGAAACTCCAAGTAACCACAACTGCATGTTGGAGGCCTAGCAGTGTTTGCATCTACAGTTGAGGACAAAGTTATTAGCCCGCTTCTGGATATCCCCTTCAATTCCATTTTTTTTCCAAAATGGGATGATAAAGAGGTATTTTCATATCAGACAAGATTTTGTTACCTAGAACACCACAAAATCTTGATCAGACTTTTTTCACACACCTTTGTGACGAAGTGGATGCTGAGCCGCATTAGTTGTCCAATTTATTTAAAATCACTGGACACCACTCCGTCACTAGTGGGCTCCTCATTCAATGCAGAACATTCTGTTAATATCAAAAGGTCCTGAAACATCTTCTGACACCATTTTAGAATGGCCAAAGACAGTAGGTGACCACACGATCATTGACATGGGCTCAGTCATATTCCAGAGAATGGACACTAATGCGGCTCAGCAAAACCCCATTTCCAGTTTGTCACAAAGCTGTGTGAAAACAATCTTATCAGGATTTAGTGCTGCTCACGGGACACAAAATCTTTTCAGACGTGAGAATAACTCAGTAAAAATTTATGTTATCATATGTTTTGCGAGAAAACCAGCTGAATTAACTCAGAAGTACAGTTGAGGTCATGATTATTACTTTGGTGAAAACTTGGTTAGTGTTTTGCCATCCCATTTTGGAGAAAAAATGGAATTAAAGGTGGTTTCCAGAAGGGGCTTATAATTTTGTCCTCTGCTGTACCTCAGTGTGTGATCTCAGTTTTTGGCAACATAATACTGAGTATTTCATCGCAATCTTTCCCAACACTGCAGAATAATCAAATAATCAAATTAAATTACTATTCAGTCTCAAACCTCCAGCCATCTAATGGTATATATCAAATCGTATAGTGCATTCCTGGAGTTACCTTTGTTTGTTCAGCAGTGTTCAGATAAACTTCAAGAAAGTACAATTCAGTTCAGCTAAGACTTAAACATAAGTTTGAGTGAAGGATTTTGAGTCTTGAAGTTCATGTTATTTAAGCAGATTACTATGTAATAGTCTATGGTTGAGTAAAACCCTCTTTAGCATTAAATACTCTATTTCCAAACAAATTGTGTAGCAATAGTGCGGAGACCCTATATCAGAATGAGCCAAAATATAAAAGAAACCCTCTCGAATTACAGGCCAAGGTTACATTTAAAGGGCACATCTAATCTAATGTACTGTTTAAACCTGAGATTAAGGAGGGCAGACCTTTGGTGAACCCAAAATGGCAGGGCTGACCAGTGTTTTCCTCAACTGACAGTGTCTTTTTCTCCATTCTTAGCGTTGGTAAGAGGCTTCACCTGGCTGCTTAAAGGCTGCTACAGTTGGCAGGACTGAAAGGCTTCAATGCCCCAAATGCCTTGGTTTCTCCTGTCTTCATTGTTCTAAGTTCTTTTGATAGTGGCCAGCTTATGCCTGCTGAATCAACTTTCACCATCAAACTTGGTGGGGTCAAGCCTCTTCTCCTCAGGCACTGCATAGTTTGTGGAAGACACATTACCTTGAGAACTCTTTTTGGCTTACTGACTCAAAAATATGTTTCATCTGGCTTTTCTATTACCATAAACATTGTTATTGTGCATTGCATAACAGAGATTATTTCCTGTCCCTTGCCCACATTTACTTCACCATCATTTTGGCAATTTTGGAACAAAATCATGGCTTGAGCTTTGTCAGACTCTTCACATAGCTTTTAATTAAAGGTTTATTTGAGAAATTTTGTGTGACTGATAACACACTGACTTGAATTAGTATTGACCAATAGAACCAATCAGCTTGAGGAAATATTTTATGCCAGAAACAGATTTCCAGGTTCTTGGTTGGGATTTGCAGTATTCACTTTTGAATTTTCCTTTAAATTGAATATCAGGCAAGGATAAGAAATGATGGGGAAGGGGAATCAAATGAGGTCCTCATCACAGAGTATGTATAGAAGGTTCATATTCAGGAATTAAACTGTTATATGTATATTTTTAAAATCTTTTATAAAGTGCCTTTCCTTTCCACGTTTAATGATTTTGCATTTATTCCAACGAGAATGGAGAGTATTTTTTCTTAAGGAATGTGTTGATAGATGTTTTCCCAATTTGAAATGTACCAGCTGACTCTAGGAGACCAGACAACTCTTTTAGGACAAGGATTTAAGGTAGATTCGCAACTGAATCTGCGATAAATAATGTATGTGGTATGGGACAACTGGGATAAATATAAAGCTGTCTTTATTCACAGATCGACTAAATGACTAAAAAAGGTAAACCATTTGATTAGTGAAAAGCTTGGTACATTTATCTTTCATGATTGAGAGGAGAGTAACTGACAAGGTTAAAGGGGAGGCAATCCCAGCTTTAGGCACTTCATCAACTCCCTGGATATTTGCATATCAGCCAGCCAGTCATTTGTTCCATTCATTCCAAATGCAGACAATACTACATTTTGTATTCTTAGCACTGCAATGGATCCAGAGTTCTTCAAATCATGGAGAAGAAACAGACACACATGATTGATTACTGTGACAGAAAACGCACAGCTACAAATTGTCTATGGAAGAAACCTACTGTCTGAGCCATAACTTACAATTAGCTTCTTTTAAGAATGTTGGTTATTTTTCTACATATATGAACAAAGGATATATTTTTTAATTCAAAATTACCAGGTTTGAATGATGAGGTAGTTGAATGGTTTATGAATGATGGATAACTTGTTTGATGAACTGGCTGACAGAACTTAATTCCCACATTGTACTTTGCTGATGAAATGACAGAAATCTGTCTCTTGGTTCCAAATCTATCAAGTGTCAGTGGCTTGGTGTTGGTAACCATTAAAGCTATGATGGATTTCGCCACACAGATATGATGACTTATTGAAACAATTTAAAAATTTGATATCGTTGAAGGGAGTGTCATGAGTAACAATAGTCTGACTCCTAAAACAAACTGGGAGGCTCAATCAAAACCTAATTGATAACTTAATATTCAGGAATCTGTTTTTCAAACATAAACATTTGGTATCATTTGTTTTTACTTGTTTCAAAGTACATGTGCTTTTGTTTCTTGTTTTGAACTGTCGTTTCTAATAAGTCAGGATTGATTAACTTAACTTCCTAGGAGGAAGAATTCTTAAAACACTAATCAATTGGCCAAATGGCTTCTTCCATTTCTTGTCATTTCATAACATTGGCATCTGCTCCACTCTGAAATGAGCATTGTGTTTGTCTTCAGATACACTGTCAACATCTCAGAGACTCTTGCTTGACAAATTGAGTTGTCATTAATTGCCTGCAAACCCTCTCTTTACCTGTCATTAATTAGGTTCTATGATAGATATCCTTTTTGATGTACTGATTGGGTTTAGAAACACAGACTAAAACTTTACCAGGTCACTTTGCCTAAAAGTTTTAACCTTGTGTGGCGCTGCAACCTCATGTGACATTATGTTTATCTTGGTCCTTTTCAAAGCCTTTTCAGATCAGTTTCCAAGCCTTTTCAGATGACTTCTGTTGCTTGTATGGAGCAATCAAGATGTCATGCCATGTGCATACAAATGCACCTTTTTGAGTGTTTCCTTGTTGAGTACAACCATGTCACCAGACAAATCCATTTCAATTTATCGAAGTCAAGGGCTGAGGCCAATTTATAAAGCATGCAAATCTTTCTTCCCTTTCCCAGATTAATGAAGTGTAATCAGAAGTAATGGCAGAAGAAGTCAAATGTAATTATGTATACTTAACCAAGCAATTCTGAATTTATGCTTGTGACTACTGCAAAGAAGCACTTGGCTAGTTTTTCTACTATATACTATAATATTCACAAAATCATGATGTATACTGTTGATATCATTTTTCAAATTATGATAATTCAACATATTAATGTCATTGCATTGGATGGAGGCAGACATTTATATGATATGAAAATATACACATGCCATGTTTTTACTTAGCCGCAAGAGCTTTCACCGACCCTTGTCTCTTGAAAGTAGGTCAACTGGTGTTCACTGTTCAAGTTAGCGAAAACCACAAAAGAAGTTAGTCTTTGTTTTGTTCTGATCACTCTTAATTTGGCCTTAAATTGCTTCATTACTTTAGAAGTGCCTGATTGTTGCTTTTAGGAATTGATAATTGAATTTCAAGTCAATCAGTTGGATTTGTTGTCTAAACCTCGTCTTAGAAAAGATAAGTGTTTTTATATACAGTGAGAGAACTTTGCATGTGCCCTTGAACATTCAGATAAAAAGGATTTATGTATTTTTGGAACTTGCAAAAATGAAGCTGAAAATGAAAATAAATGCTGAGGATTTGTTGCCAGTATGTGCTTTGTTACATTTTCCTAGTGTCTGTGTGAACATTTTGAAGATCTCTGAAAAAACAATTCTTAAGAAGTATGAGTGGATGATTTTAAAGTTAGAATGACTTACTTGCCAATTAAATTTATTTTATTATTTGAAGACATGTTATAGCAATCAGGCAATGCTTCAAAGTGAAAAGTCAATACATATAATTAAAAATTGATAAAAGATGATGTCATTACTTACAAAGATGATTGTGGTATTTTCAGTATGGAAATAATTTGTTATAAACCCCAGTGAGCTAAGTATGAGAACCAATTTGTTTCAAATACCAGTGCATGTCTTAATACTTATTTCTTCTCTTTTCAGGTGAGTCAAAGAGACATTTTTCATGGAGTTGTAAGTAAGATTGATTCTTCTTGATTAAATTCTGACTTTGTTTTGGACAATAGAAATACCTTGACTCTTATCACATCATCTTTTTTTTGTTATGTGCCACATAACAAAAAAAAGATGATGTGAAAAGAGTCACGCTATACTTTATTTTCATGTAGGCCCCTATATGAACAAATTCCCTTGCAATACTGTTACCTATTAGAAAATACTGTACATGAAGCTAATCTTAATTATTTTGACTTGAACAAACATGATCATTGTCTATAAATTTGATATGAAATGGTTTATTTAATGTAATCATTAATCGTAATCGATTACCTTCAGAAAGTAATCGTAATCGTGTTAAAGTAATTGATTAATTCAAGTAATCGTAATCGTAATCTAAATCATGAACTTCTATGGTAATCGTATTCGTAATCAATAACTTTCGGCAAGTAATCGCCACATGTTTGTTATGTGGTTCAATTTTTGCTTGGAAGATTTCAACAGAAAAAATACCATATTTGATCTAGTGTGGTCAGGGGTGACCATTAGATTTCCAGGAGGGGCGTGGGAGATTTCTTCAACAACATATTATTTTTTTAAATGGTCGAAACAACATCTTCATTGTTTCTTAACATAACACAATAGAAAGAGAAAGCAATAAATAAATGAATAAACCTGTTTGAACGACTCTCTAACAATATTCAGTATATAAGATTCAGATTCAGATTCAGATTTTTTTTATTATCACTTATATACAAAATAAACAAGTAAATACAAAATTGATACCCGAAGGCATAGTTGCCGCTCATGGGTATCAAAACTAGGCATACATAAAGTAATATTATGATAATAACATAAATTAAATGGTAATAGAAAAGAATAAAAAAAATAAAAAAAAATTAAAAAAAAATTAAAAGGAAACAGAAAACGAAATACGGAATTTGGTCAACTTATATTATCTAGATATAGTCATATGTACCATTACTCGCAGGCAACTCTATGATAAAAAAAATGAAATTAAGTGTGATAGATGTGATAACTCACAAAATTGAAGTGAAACAGATTTACTAATTTGCACAAACATAGCAATTTGTAGAAGGACATTCTGAAGTATAAGAATCAATTGTCAATCGTTTGAAATAAAATTTGACACCATCAAGGCTATGAGTAGTTAATTTTTCTTTAAAGTTGGCAGCCATTTCATTTATAACTGATGGATAAATATATGAAATACTGTGTCTTGCAAACTCATGTCTCACAGAGGGTAGCGGCACATCATTTGCAATTCTTGTATTGTGGGAATGACCACGATAGGCATTCAATCTATCAATCATGTCAATATTGAAATATTCTGGTAACATATTGTTATGGAGTTTATAGCAAAATTTGTAATCACCCAGTGCACACAGATCCTTCAGTTTAAGTAAGTTAAATTTTTTAAAAAGTTGTGAGGTATGCGAATTGTAGCTACTTTTACTTATTATTCTGACTGCTCTCTTTTGTAATTTAAAAAGTTTACTAGAGGACCAACCCCAGACCATGAGACCATAATTCAAATAGGAGAGAATAAGAGCATTATATATTTGTAGTAGAACGTGAGACGGCAATAATTTTTTGATTTTGTTCATAATTCCTAGCGTTTTTGATATTTTTTTAGACAGACCCTGAATGTGATCTTTCCATTTCATGTTTTCATCAAGTATGATTCCCAAAAAGTTAAATTTTTTGACAAACTCTATTTCTGTGCCATCCAAAAATAATTTAGGGGCAGTAACTTGTCTTTGTGGAGTATGAAAAATTATAGCTTTGGTTTTGCTAGTATTTAAAGAAAGTTTATTCAATTTTAACCAATCTACTATTTGTTTTAATTCATCATTAAGGGTCGAAACACTGTTATTAATAGAGTTTGCATTTAAGCTGGTAAAAAGAGTTGTGTCGTCTGCATAAATGATTGGAGTGAATAAATTGGTAGCTTTGGGGAAGTCATTCATGTAAATGATGAACAATAATGGGCCAAGTATGGAGCCCTGTGGGACTCCACACTTTATTTGTAATTTATTTGAGGCTACATTGTTAAATTCAACAAATTGTACTCTGTTGCTTAAGTAGCTGTGTAGAAGACTAAGTGAGTTTTCCCTGAAGCCATAATGTTTTAATTTAGATAATAGAATTTTATGGTCCAGCGTGTCAAAGGCCTTTGAGAGATCCAGGAAAATATTGATAGGGCACTTGTTTTTATCCATGTCTTGTATTATTCTGTCTACTAATTCCAGGGAGGCCAACTCGGTGGAGTGACAAGAACGGAAGCCATACTGACTTTTATAAAATAACTTCAATTCAGAGAAATGTTCATAGATTTGATTGTAAATAATTTTCTCAAAGACCTTAGACACGCTAGATAAAATCGATATGGGTCGATAATTTTCAAAGAAATGTGCATTATCTTTTTTATACAGAGGATTAATTTTTGCTATTTTCAGTAAATCTGGAAATAGTCCATCCCTAAAAGATTTATTTATCAATTCTGCCAGAATACTCGAGATTTCGTGTTTTAAATTTTTCAGCAATTTATTGGAAGTCAAATCATGTCCTTTACTTGATTTTGGCTTCAAAGAATCTATGATTCGAATAACTTCATTTTTGTCAATGTACTTGAATTTCAAATAGTTTACAACTGGATTTGATAGGTAATCATTGTAACTTTTATTTTCAGGTGGTGTTATATTTTGTGCGAGAGTAGGACCTATATTTACAAAATAAGAATTGAATTCATCTGAGATAGCCTTGGCATCATTTATCTGTACCCCACTCTTAACAAAATAGTTTGTGCAGTTATTATTTTCTTTTTTCCTACTCAGTAATTCATTTATAGTTGCCCATGTATTTTTTATATCAGACTTAAATTTAGTAAATTTACTTTGATAATACATTTTCTTTCCTTCCAGTATGGCCTTTTTCAAAATTCTATTATATGTTGAAAAATTTGTATGAATGGCAGTGTATTGATTGGTACCTTTAGGGGTTGATTTAAGTTTTACATAAAGTTTGTCTTTATAATGAATTGATTTTAGAATGCCTTGACTAATCCATTCGGATTTCTTGTGCTTATATTTCTTATACTTTATGGTTTTAGGCTGAAGATGTTTCTTTAAAATATTTGATAGAATTGTATTAAATTCTTCATAGCAATCATTTGCGTTTCTACTAGAACCTGATATGTCATTGAATTGTTGTATAACGTATGGACTCAGAAGTTCATTTTTGATTTTTCCAATTGCTTCTTTGAAAGGGGGAGAAATTTGAATATATTTAGAGTCAGATTTTTTGTAATAGAGATGATCTAGACAAATAAAGTAAGGTAGATGATCCGAAATACTACTTAATAAAATACCTGCGGGTATAGAAGTGGAATCATCTGAAGTTTTTACAAAAAAATTATCAATTAATGTTCCTTTCCTATTTGTGAGTCGTGTTGGGAAAGTAATTTTCGGTATAAGTCCAGAAGATAATACACATTCTAGAAAATTGTTAAAGCTATTAATTTCTTTAAATTTCAATAAATCTATATTGAAGTCACCCGCAACAATAATATTATTTACATTTTCAAATTCACTAAAAAATTTATTCAGGTCTTCAGTAAAACCAGTAATATTTTCTAAATTTTGTCTTGGTGGTCGATAGATGTTAGCTATTAAAATCTTTCTACAGCATCTATTTTGCAAATCTTGTTCAATAGAAATTTCAATAAATTGGCCATCCCAGTTTGAAGAGTCAAAATCATAGTTAATTTTCTTGTATTCCAATCTATTATCTAAATATATAGCTACACCTCCATGTGCACTGGATGACTTACCAGAAGAAATAAGATTATAACCCTCAAGCTGAAGCAAGGAAAGGTCGCTACCCTCTGTGAGCCAGGTCTCCTGTAGACATAAAGCGCATATTTTATTAGAATCAGTATTAAAGTCCTCTATATAAGCCTTGATGAGTTCAAACTTGGCATTCAAAGACTGGCAATTGAGACTAACAACAGTAAATGTTTCGGACTTAGAAGAAAGAAAACCTTTAAAGTCACTGTTAGTGTAATAAGGTGATGGTTGGAAAAGACCAGGTTCATTACTTATCATGTTTTCATTGTTGAGTTCAATTGAGTCAATTAATTCAGTTAAAGAAGAATTTACATCAAAAGAAAGTGAGGTTACCACATCTTCAGAATTGTCAAAATTTAGTCCAGACGACATTACACAGCAAGTAGAAACATGAAGTATACCAATGGTGCCAGCGAGTAATGGTGCATTTCAGCAGAATTTCACAAACAGGAATTTGAATCTGAATTGAAAAAATATAACAAATTAAGAATTGAAAATACCGATTAGTCATGAAAAGCATGATGAATGATTTAGCTAATAGCATATAATCATGATTTAGCTAATAGCATATAATCATGCTCAAACTTTTTTAATGCTTTGCAAAATCTTTGATTTGTTCACAAAGCAAGCAGTTGAGGACTCTCTTGGAATAGTAAAATCAATCAAACAGACTTTATTCTGATAAACATCATTCTGGTGAAAATGAGAACTGCATGCAGCTGCCATCTGGCACAAAAGTTGATTTTATATGCTACAGCATTGCTGTCCCAAGAAATAGTTCATATTTCATTGCACATTCACAAAATTTCTATTCAACATTGATGTATACCAGTCAGAGTCGGCAGCCACATTCTCTAAGGAAGTAGGCAAGGCCATCAGCACATTCAGAAACAGCCCCGGTGTCTTCCAGACAAAATTGTGTGTGTTCCTCTGATCGAAATGATGTGGACGTTCGCAGGAGCTCGCAGAATGGCACACTAATCGCTAGGTGGCAACACAAGACAGCATATGTTCTGATCTGTGGCAGTGCAAGAGCAGTCCACTTGTAGACAGGATAAACATTCAATATTTGGTGAGGAATGCTTGACATCTTAAAATTCATCACTTTACAACTTTCAACAGTGTTTTGAGCTTTATATAGATTCGGCAGATATAAATAGCTGCAAATCAACTGTCATTGATGACTTTT
Source organism: Platynereis dumerilii (assembly GCA_026936325.1). NCBI lineage: Eukaryota > Metazoa > Annelida > Polychaeta > Phyllodocida > Nereididae > Platynereis > Platynereis dumerilii. Next base: position 1,324,665 of record JAPTHN010000058.1, on the reverse strand, counting down.
AACCAAGAACCAAACTCGTATGTACAGCTTTGATGCATGCAAATAGGGCAGGAAACCACAACAGACAAACAGCTGACTGACCGAAAAAAACTCTGAGGCAATATAACACAAGCCAGTGATGTGCCTGACCCACATAAAAACTTTTCTGAATGATTGCCACTCTGCCGCAGTGATATGAGATGGTTATGAAGTGAGCGTAGCAGATTGCCAATGGTTACAATTGTCTTCTTATCCTTTTTTCCCAAACCATAATAATTGAAAAACCCCTACACTTAATACCAAGCATGAGTGTTCATGAGATTTAATTCATATCTAGGATGTAAATTTCGTTCATACCAAGGATGTAAGTACAGGATGTAAAGCCCCAATCGTCAATATATCCGTCATGAGATTTTAAATTACTTGGAAGTAAGTGGCAGATTTTTTTCTTCCAGATTTTTTATTGTGTCCCAAAAACCGAAAGGGCAATATCACGTTGTGATTGTTGGGATGGTAACCACAGTATTGACCGTCGTGTTTGACATGTTCACATACAAAATAATGCATAACCAAACACATGCAGTGTTTTCCTATAGCTTTCGAGAACAAACTGCACAAGCTTGCATTACTGCATAGATATCCACACAATTTTTTTGAGCCAAAATGTTAATATCTCAGATTACATATTAAGATAAGATGGTGCAAAGTGCTTCTACACTGCAATATATGTTTAGACATGTATTACTTTTCCCTTATTTATTGTCTTTCAACTCATGGCAATGATATTTAATTTGGAAAAATTAAATATTTAACACTACATTCCTCAAGGACCTGTGAAGTCAGAGCCTCTCTATGATGGGTAAATGCCCACAAAGGAGGCTTCAATGTCCATGCTACCAATTGGCCATGTCTTGTTAGCAATTTGCAAGTTTATTACTGTGACGGGAGTCATAATATAATAAAGCATATCTTATTATTTATCTGATACACCCGTACTGCTGATTCTGTTGACACATTTAGTGTCATATTCCTACGGCTAATCATGGTAAAGAAGCATTATGCATAACATTGGTACTTCAAGCGGTGCTGCTGACACACCAATACTGATGCAGTTAATGATGCTGATATTGTCAGGGTTGCTAATAGCGGTGATGTTGTCGATACTTACTCTGCTTAATGTGCCACATTTATGCAAAATGGAGGGTGGTTCACATTCTGATGAGGAGCATCTCCAGTGTAAAATGATAAATGTCTGCCTGTTCCCCTCCCAAGTCATTCTGAGGCATCCCAATAGCACGCTGGCACTCACTGACTCACTGACATTAGCTAGTTTTTATGTTCCTTTGCAAAGGGTACAAAGTTGTGAGTGGCTAGTGACCAAGGAGTTGTCGTTCTATGAATGACAGTTACAAGTTAACTTGGAGGATAGCATCCTTGGCAACGTGACAGGAATTAATCGTAACTCATCCATTGTTCACCCTGAGTTGTGAGAGATCTATGTCAATGCCACACGATGTTTTTAAACTTTAGTTACAATTATATTGAAATTGAAATTCAATCAAAACAATATTCAATTGACATGGTAGTATGGCATGGTCATTTAAGTGATTGCTAAGAGATTTTCCAAGTGTAGAATTTCAAATGCACAGTTAAATACAGCAGTAGCTTTTTCTGCACAAATATTAAAGTAGAAAATGTTTGGACCCGATATGTTCGATTATGATGGGCACCTCTGGTTCTGTTGGCAGAGCTTTCATGCTGTCAAATTAATATGTATGTGAGATGAAATAGGATAAAGAACAAAGTCATTCAGAGTTTAAATCATATCAGACTATAATATCTTGAATTAGCATCTTTGATGCAATCTAAAATGCAAAAGAGATAATACTGGTCATTACATTTTGGGTTGATAAGAAGTCTGCCTTTCTTGATCAAAGGTTACACATGTTTGTGTTGGATTTGGATTGGTTTCTGTGTAATGGGTTTTTGATCAGTATTTGTTGTGATTTTATTCAGAAGAAAATGCACCCAATTATGATCTGTTGCTAATGACAGTAATGTGGTACCTGCATTTCAAGACCCCCTGTTGTAAGACCGGCTTGCCTTGCGTGACCGCCTTCCTTCCACGCTAAGTAGTATTTTTAGTGTAATGTGTACCCCAACGAGAGACTGCCCTCCCACACCTAATCAAGTGACCATGCATCCTAAGGGCCGATTTCACCAACATGGTTTTCATAGTTAGACCCGGTCTGTACAGCCTTAAACCTGGTTCATTGAAGTCCCTTTCACCAACTGAGTTTTAGTCTATAGACTTGTCAAGGTTCAGTGATTGACAAATATTGTAAGACAACTTATTAATTAGTGATCTTAGGGCTGACCAGATAATACATGATTGTCTGGACTTTTGACGAAAAAATTGGTTCACCACATGACACGGAAATAAAAGTTTGTTCAGCACATCCAAAATAAAGGAAGTTTGTGTCAACCCAGGCTCTCAGCACATCCTTCAGTGAATACATCAAACACACCTCCGAAACTGGCCGATGAACACGCTTTCACACATTTATGATTGTACGTTTTGCGCAATTCGGAGCAAAGATGTTTATAGATCTCAAAATGAAATGGTAAAAAAAAAAAAAAAAAAAATCGTAACATGAGATTTGGGACAGTAATCAAATAAATATTATTGAAATTTAAGCAGGCAAAATTCAGAAAAATGGCACTATCGCAGGTAGAGACCCCAACACAAAAATGTGACCTTTTTGTCACATTTTGCTCATTTGTGGGAAATCTAGATTACAAAATTTGAACTCATTTTGGTACGGGTAGAGCAGGTTGACAATGTTGACTATGGCAAACACCTTGAATGTCGTCTTTAACATGACAAAAAAGTTAATGTATATATGAAAGTTGACATTTGTACGAAAGATTATGATACTTTGAGAATACAGTCATAGTATAGGTTGTTGTGTTGTTTGGTTGCTTGATAGCAATGATAGGTTGGTTAATGGAAAAAGGGGAAGTTTTGAAGTGTTTTTTTTCAACAAGACTCTGTAGGTAGTTACCTATTTTCAAAATTTCCAAGTCCCTTCTTCTCAGTGTAGAAAAAATATCTTTGCCTTTGTTTGTGAAATTGAGACATTGTTTTGTAACAGATGATCTGTTCACACAATATGAGTAAACTTTCACTAAACTGAAATTCCTTGATCCTGCTCTGCTTGACTGATTGGCTTAGCCACAGTGGCGTTAACTAGGGGGTCTCGAGCCGGGGGGCACCTGGGGGGGCACGCGATTCTCTGGGGGGGCACCCACTATACTAATTGTATATTTTAGCCAGAGTTGGAAAGTTCATATGGGGGGGCACCTGGGAGGGCACAGGTCCAATATGGGGGGCCTGTGCCCCCTCGTGCCCCCCCATAGGGACGCCACTGCTTAGCCAGACCAGGTCTTAGCTGAGACCTGGCTCTTCTCATAAAGTTGAATCCCACAGAGAACAGCTGCTCCACCTATTGTACTCCACAGTTCAACAAAAATTCCCCAGCTGGTGGCTCCCCCGCTTGGTCAAATTGTTCATATGCATTGGAAAAGCCACAGATTTTTGAAAACAGGGGTAGGCTCATTCGAAGGCTGCTGGCTCAGCCAGGAATAATGGCACTGAACTATAAATGCACACATTTTGGGTCGATATACAGGCCTATAATCCAATCCAACTTTCATAAAAATCAGAGAAGGAATCTTTTTTATTTTAAGGGGGACTTATTTTTGCTGAACTGTTTTTCATAATTTTCTCATATTGTGCACCATGTAACTCTCAAAAAACATCGGTAACCCCCCTTCAAAGACTTGTTTTTCAATAAAGTGTATTTTCAGCTATATTCCTTTAATTTTTCATAAATATCTCATGGATATTGTTCGAATGACTCGGCTTTTAATTATAAATCCCACACTTTTTTAGTATTTTACTGTATGATTTAATGTAATGACATAAGATTTTGAACAGATCATAGTTCGAAAATTATGTTGGATAGCCCGCCTTTTTTTTAACGTTGGAAAGCTTTCTTTTTGAAGAACTTTTTGGCAAAGTTTCATGAATATCTCATGGATTTTAGATTTCTTGCCAAGTGTGGGATTCAACTTTAATACCATGTTGGTGAAGTCGGCCCACAATGTCGATGTTGAAGACCCTAGTCCTGTACAACATAGAAGTAGAAGTAGAGGAGAGACCACTGCATGCGAACAGATGGGACAGTCTTATAATGCAGGGACTACTGTACAATGAAAGAGTGTAAAGCCCGTAAAGGTGTGAATTCACAGTCATTAAAAAGCAGTGTTTAGCAAATTCAATTAAAACTCCATGACACGTTTATCCAAGCATAATGGTTGTGTAATTTCAAAACACTATTTATGATCTTTCTCTAATTCTGGTTTCAATCTCAATTGAGCTTTTGATTTAAGCTTTATTTTATGAATTTTACGTGGCTGATAACCCACTGGCTTGAATCAATATCAGCCAGTTGAAATGATCTGCTGCAATTCCATTGCAGTCACTATTACTCCACTGGAAGGAGGCAGATAAATGCCAGAAACAGAATTCTGATTTTCAGCAGATCTTGTCGATTGGTGGATAAAGACCATTGTGTAGTGCAGAGAATTGGCCTTGTCATAATCTTGCTCTCCTTATCAAAGCGTGCAATGCATTGTAGCACCTTATTTATTTCTCATGAAGATATGATTGCTCACGGGGTAAAATAATCCTGGTGTGCGTGGTAAAAGATATTTTCATTTCGGTAAAATTGGATTAAAGAATATAACTTAAATAAATATTTGGTTTGTCAGGTGGACACAGATTTCTTCCCCATTTGTTGCAAATTCAGTGTTTTATGATCCCTGATTTATAGATATTTCTTACTTTCATCATTTGTTTCTTTATAAACCAAGCACAATCCAAACACAAAAATTACTTTGAATTATGACTTTTGTGAGACAGAAATGCTTATCTTGAAATATGTTTTTAGTCTATCTAAATTTTTACTGATTTATTAATGAGGTGATCAAAAGATATGAAATTGCGAGTACATACATGAACCATAACACTTCTTTTGGATGAGTGCTTCTTTCATGTGCTGACTGCACTCCATTTGAAAAGACAGGGATTTGGCACATACCTAATCTGGAGGCAGGAAGAAAAATTTGCCTGCTACATAAATTGGTCACAAGCTTGGCTTCAACAAATCGAAGTGGATTTTTCCTAGTGACCTGGTTTCACACAACAAAGCGCATTTGGGTTAAAAGACCTCATTCGTAACATGACCTCAGGGTGGCTTAGAAAAAACCTCCAAAAAGGTTCCTTAAAGGTTCTGCAAAGGATGCATTGAGGTCTACAGATGAGCTTCCAGGTCACAACAGGTCACCAAGTCACTTTGGATTCTAAATGACAGCACAATGATTCTGATGTGACTCAGATCTATATTTGCAAAGGCAATCAATACCTTAAAAAGGATGTCTGCAAAACCCTAATGGGCACAGAGTGGGTTTTTGGAGATTTAATGAAGCCTTATGTTGTAAAGCCAGAGCTTTTGAGTTATTGACAGTGACATCCAACACAAAAAATGCATCTGCCTCCAGCCCTCATTTAGCTTTGTGCCCTGGGTTCCAGTCAATATTTCAAATTTTGATTCATCTCTTGATATCCTGAAGACTATGCACTTCACAAAGTCTGCATGCCACCAGCAGTTACAAAGTAAGCCAAAATAGCATAATATCATGGCTAAATGTTGCGTCTTGATGGCATCAATCAGTAAAGGGAAATATGTGTCCGAAGTTCTAACTTCGAATGCCGCAAACTCAATACATGTATGGAGTTCAGTTTTGAAAATGTATCACACAGTCGAATAGATCATTTATTGAGAATGAAGTGTATACAAATACACTATATAAAGATGAAATTTAATGCAGGGCACTAAAAAAACTGAATTTCTGCATTTATACTAAGATGGGGCCACATGAGGTAAAAAGCAGTGTTGAATTATGGGAGGACATTATATTCAAAAGGCATAACAAATCTGCTCTGTTTTTGCCTCAGATGAGGAATAGACCATTGGAGCAACCAAAATACCGGTGCCAAACAGGGTTTTGTGCAACAGTCTCCTTCCTCTACTATTTCCATTGGACACATACTTCACCTTTGGTTTCAAAAGCTGCAATAGGCTAGACTGAAAGTCACGAATATCCCTCAGGACAACTTTGGCTTATTGTCATGGCAGAGAGATTTTAACTCATAATTATTCTGTTAAGAATCTCACTTGAGATTTAATATAATATAATATCATATAGTGGTCTTTTGGGACAGTGCAGTGTCTCATCATATCAATGAATTTTTTGTATGTGCATGACTGTATGTAATTATTGATCAGAAAGAAGGTAGCTGAATATTTCTTATTGTGTCTACAACACAACATTGTACTATACAGAGCCTGGTGCATCGTTGTCATATAATTTATTAAACATAATATTCCTTCACTATTTGTCTAATTCACAAAAGGAGCAGTGGATCTGTGAAAAAAAGGAAACAGATAGTAATGGAGTTAATTCAAATGCACTCCCAGTTACCCTCTTTTCCTCTGAATCCACTGGTCACAAGCTATTATGTCTTTTCTTGATGAATTTTCATTTGTGTTAGACGGACAAGTAAAAGGGTTTTCCATACAACTTATACTCTTTTTTAAGAGAACCAACATGGCAAACTATGTTGACCGAATGTGCAAACAACATAAATGTCAGCTGACTATCTAATATGTTTGGGCTTGAGTCTTTCTAAAGACCTGGTTTGTGGTGATTAAATCATAGATACTATAGTACTACACACTAAGGAATATCCTTTCATGGTTTAACACATTGGCAGTGACACATGCAGAATATCTTCATAGACCTGAATGGCCTTGGTGTTCATTTCCAATACTGGTAAATTGATATCAGCTCCAATTTACTCTGTGTGATCTGTCTTGATGTGGTGTGTGGAAAATGCCATTGGCTCAAACTGGTGTCACTTTAGGTCTGTGTTACTCTGTAATTACTATCAAATGGAGCACTCTCAGGATCTACAGTAAGTATAATCAGTTGTAGGATAAGAACATAGGGCGTACATAGAAAGTTCTGTCAATTTTGAAGATATCACATGTGTGGGGGGGGGGGGCTTTACTTTATGAGAATTGTAGACAGACAGACAGACAGATAGATATACATATAAAAGAAAGATAGACTGACTAAAAGCCCAGTAGATGTATAAGTGGTAGTTGACATATTATCAAGTCTTGCAAATGTTGAGTCATAATCATTGATGAAATGCATGAAGATTGTTGCTCAGTACAGTGGAAATTCGTTTTTCTTTTTGCAGTACCGTCTACCAAGACCAGTCAGTCTGATTTATGCTAGTGTTTGCCATATATCCCTGAATGAAACCTCGAGAACTATCAGCAATCTATTTAAGTATGTGCCCATTTCTAAAACAGCTCCTGGACACTCTTGATCCTGATTGCTCAGTCGGATTCTGTGGGGCAACAAACACTCCACAAATGGCCTGGAGACAGACAGGATGACATTGGGAGGGAAAAATTGTCTGCTAGGAAACGCTCTTCTTGTGACAAATGCTTTCCCACTAGTCTGTGGTATACTTGCAACCAATTGTCATTGACAGGCGCAGACAACATTATTTAGTTGTGCAACCTTGTTACTTCCACATTACAGATGTCATGCTTGCCAACACTGCCCTTGGTGCATTGGACAAATATACACTAAATGAGTTATCATGATGGTAGTTTAGAAAATAATGAATTTACCTTGATGTGCAATCAACAGCAAGTAGCTGCTGATATTTACCCATGCTTCAGGCTTGAACCAGTAACTTGAATACGTGTGGGATGTGGGAATGTATCAGATATCACTTTCTAGAGCATTAGAGTTAAACAGGGTGGTCATAAAAAAACTTTACTGTTGATATGTCATTTTCTAGGCTGCCATGATTGAGTCTGTGGGTACTTATTTGGGGACACCAGCCAAGCACGTTAGATCTTTGGAAAATTGGCCATTGATTAAAACGAGTCTTTACTTTGGAAATTTGCTACTGATTAAAACGGGTCTTTACTTTTTAGAAGACAAAATGGAAGCCAGGATGGCTCCTTCGTTTTTACTACTCTGGGTTTTTCATGTTCCATCCGCAATTTTTATTATTCTGGGCGGGAAAATTTAGAGGCAGATGCCTGCAAGACACCACAGACCTTAGTTGTCCAATGAAGGCTTCTATTAATTGTTTGGGGGAAAACGGACACAAAGTTACATTTTTGACACCTCTGCATCATTTAGGCCCACTGTAGAAAAAAGGACTTCCAAATGAATCAATTATCTCTGGAAAGGCTGTTCTTTGCTAAACAAGTTGTTTTGTATTAATAAATAAGTTATTGTTACAATGAGTGTTATAGAAAAAATATGCATAAGTGTAAAGTTTTTTGTGATCGACCACCCTGGAAACTTCTCAATGCTTCCAATGAGAGTAAGACTGTTTACTTGCTGTGTATTGCGACACAAAATCAGTGTACTATGTCATTTTAATGCTGTATGAATATCATGTCAACTGCCAACCACATCAACACAGATGATAGCTTGTTGGTAGAGATAAGGTTCTGAAAATATATTCAGCTCTAAGCAGCTCTGGTATGCAATGGTCGGCAAACTGGTTAGTTATGCACTGTTTCTGCAGTGGTTACCTGTCTTTATTGCAATTCTTGCATTAGACAGCGCAGTTTTAGCTCGAAAATTGAGGCTTCTGGCTGTTTCAGGCTCGAACATGTCTGGCAGTTTCATCTAAAAGTGGACAATCTTAATTTTTAGCTGTTCCCAGCGAGATTTCCGACTTTACATTGCACCGGAGCTTAAAGTCAATGGTGTGATCAGTATACATTTAGCAGAACGACAAGAAGACATCAGATTCTATGATTTCTCACCATTTAGTTTCGCTATCTTTATCACCATCTCACATCACAGAGCCAGAGTAGCATCCATTCACAAAAAGTTTTTATAAGGACCTATTAAGCTTATCACCAGTTTGAGTCTAGTCTTCAAGAGTTGCTGCATGTTTTTTCTTTAAGAAAGCAGTTTTCATGTCAATGCTTGCGTTGCTAAACACTTTATTGAAGATACACAAGGTCAGCATTTATTAATGAAACCCCATTTTGCTGTTTGGCAGTCAATATGATGGACTGTTTCGGTTTGCTCGGCAATGTTTCTTATTGCAAAACCAGTTTTTTCAAACATTCTTTGTCTACAACTTCATTCATTTATGTTATCACTTACTTGCCAAATAACCAATTTAAGATTGTTGTGATGGCTGTCAACAGGGCCGGATCCAAGGTCTGGGAGGCCCTGGGCACAATCAGGCACTGAGGCCCCATCTTAAAATTATAATATGTACACATACTTGCGTTGCGTACAAGAATTTGGGAATATTTCATTTTCCTGAGATTGCCAACATTGACACATTTTCATGGTCATGAAAATATTCCACCCAGTAGGCTACCCATTATCCAAAAACAATTACTGCCGCTTAGACAAGTACCAAAATGTAGCACTCGTCAGGCCTATTTTAAGTGACTGTATTACAAATCCATTTTCGATAAATGGTTACAGATTACACTTGTACACTGGTTTCAAAAATGAAGTTGAAATCTTTTTGTTTGACAATTGAGCCAGGAAAATCATGTGAAATCTAAACAAACTTTTTAAAGAAATGGTTGACCACCGGAGAAACATTTGATTTTTTTTTCAAAAGTTCAAGTGAATATACTTCACAACTGTATTTTTAAAACAACTAAATTGAAGTTTTTTGATAGCCTCTGCCTGTTTGTATCTTCTTGGATGACTACTGAATTTAACATAATCCAAAAGGCCTATTGAATACAATTCGATTTTCCTGTAAAAATGGTTGCAGTCCAAAACATGAAAGAAGAACATTCTTAAAAACTGAAAATATGAGTTTTTGCTGGCTCAAACTTTCTGCAAAAGAAACACTAAGAACCTCCATAAGAATATAATATGAATACAATATTCATGCTGGCTGCATGCCAGGAGGGCCACAATTTGAGGTGGGTCTGTAGTGTATGATTGAGGCGGGCCTCGATTTATTCGGGATATAATAAAAAAATTAAACAATCTTTACATTAGATTGGCAATACTCTCTCGCACTGAGGTCAAATTTCCTTGACGGTGGACTCAAAGGGCCTCCATTTTGAAGGAGGCCCTTATTTATTAGGAAAAAGTGCCTAACCAGGGCCTCTATCTGAGTATAGTATGACGAATGTGGTCTACATTCATAATCATCAAGGCTTTGTGGTGTGATGCGGTATGTCATCGGAAAAGTGTATGCGTTTTTCTTCTTGATTTTCAAGCTTTTTTCCCCATTTTTTTTGTGAGGCCCCCCTTGCCATGTGGGGCCCTGGGCACAGTGCCCACTGTGCCCTATGGGTAATCCGGCCCTGGCTGTCAACATCTCAATTTCACAGGAATACATAAACACAAGTGCAAATCCCCACTTATAGCAACACTTATTGCAGACAAGTGCTTCTTTCATGTTCTGACTACACTCTATTTGAGAGGGATTGATTTGGCACATACCTACCCTAATCTGGAGAAGGGCAGAAAGATTTGCCTGGTTACAGCGCTCAGCTTCAATAAATCGAAATGGATTTGTCCTGGTGACCTGGTTGCATTTAACAATAAAACACTCAGGCAAAAGGATTTTGTGTGCTTAGCATGACCCAGTGGCGTCCCTATGGGGGGGGCACGGGGGGCACAGGCCCCCCCCATATTGGACCTGTGCCCCCCCAGGTGCCCCCCCATATGAACTTTCCAACTCTGGCTAAAATATACAATTAGTATTGTGGGTGCCCCCCAGAGAATCGCGTGCCCCCCAGGTGCCCCCCCATTCAAGACCCCTCAGTTACGCCACTGGCATGACCTCATGATGACTCCGAAAAAGGCTTGGAAAAGATGAAAACACTTCTTTAAAGGCCTGGGATGAGCTTAAAGGTGAACTCGGAAGGTCACAAAGACTCTCAGGATTCTCAATTTAAAGCAAGACTAATATTGTACTTTATTTGCAAAATCAATCGATAACGCAAATGTCAGTTGTACAGAACCTTTAGCTATAGTGGATATGTTAGTGAAGCCTAATTTCAAACCTTCATCCACCTTTGTACTCCCATGTTTCATCAGTTAGAAAATGCTGAATGTTGCCTGTATGCAATATCCTGTAGACCAATTGCTTTTCAAATTTTGTGTGCTTTCAGCATAAATTCATGGCTTGAAGTTTGGGACTGAACACAATAATCCCTGGGTTATAAGATGTCTAGTTATAAGAGGGACTTCCTTCTGTACTTAATAATATTTCAATTTCATTATGCACACCGTGGGTTGAGGAGGGAGTGTGCTTCCACCGAAAACCACAGAAGAGGCAGTCTGATAATGCTGAGACGAGTGTATAAAGAAAGTCTATTTGGGACATCAATTGGCATGAAAGCTGGTTCAACACTCAACGGCATGTGCTGTATAGAATATACTACATATAAAGGATCCTGCTGTGGCAATTGGATGTGAAATGACAGGGATTAGAAGATGAGGTCAACATGTGTGATTCCATTCATGATTCTAGGTGAGATTTGTAGTTTATAAATCTCCTCTCAGGGAAAGTTAATCAATCAGGCAATAGCAGGGGTGTCAAAAATATTGCCTGGTGGAAGTCGGATTTGTCCCAATATTCCTAAGTGTTTGGCACATCAGGAAGTGCACTATTCCACTGAATCAGGACAGTCTCCGAAAAAGAGGAATGAAGTGGACAGATATTATTGGATACTGGATAGTCTCTTTCTGGTATTCAATAAGCAATGTAAGCAATCACAAAAGTAATAGGTGTCAAGGCTACACATTCCAGATATTTGCTGATCTAAAGCAGTATTTTTGGTTGGGGACGGGTGAGACTACACTCAGTATATATACATTGCAGAATAATCGAACAACAAAGAATATAGGATTTATTGCATCGAAATACTATCAAGCCTTATGACTGGCTGGCCGATGGGGGTTGAATGAAAAATAAAAATAAATTAAAATACCAGTAATCCTTATTGGTTGCTGTTATGCTGCACAGTTCAAAAAGGTAATATCTTGTGTAAATTTTAGAGGCATTTACACTATACCATTCCTTTCTGTCTCGGAATTAGGTGAAGTCAAAGTGGAAATTTATCTTTATGTTATTCTAATCAGTCCTAATTTAGTCTTAAATTTTGTCATTACTGCAGGAGTCCTTGATTGCTGTTGGTGGTTGCTGATAATTGAATTGTCAGGTCATTCATCTTGAGTGAAAACCGGAATCTCGTCTTTGGAAGATACCAAGACAGTGAAAAGCATGTAGTTGCATGAATACGTTACTATTATCACCAAGTAAAACAAGTCTTTTTACTTTCCATGTTCACTTTTGAGAGACCGAGTAACTCCTTTTATGCATGTGTAATATGTATCTCTCATTCTTACATTACTTGTAACTGAATAAAACAATTCTTTCTGAGCAATATTATTGAATTTAATAGAAACCATCTCCATTAAATCACCTAATTTGTCAAACAGAAAGTATGATTTTGTCTAATGGATAACTCTCCATTCTGACCGAATGAGAGTTACTCTTACTTCTTCAGTGTTTGATTTCCTTTGCATTCGACAGAGCATGGCATCCATCATCAGCTTCTTGCCATTAAATCTTCATTAAAATTCCATCAATGCAATACATTTGTCATGACAAAAATACAATAGCAAATCAGCTCACACTGTGTGAACTACAACTGCATGTTGGAGGCCTGCAGAGTTGACAAATGTCCTTTCTCGGTATTTAGGACTCACATTTTTTGGGAATGCAACATTGATTTGATCTAGAACATCACTAAAGTGTTATCGTTGATGAATGACAAGTGCTTACATTCAGCTACTAGTGGACATCAACGACCTCACAGTAGGCCCTATCCATTGCAATGAAAGAAACTGTCAATTTGTCATTGAGTAACTAGTGACCCCATTGATACTCAGTTGTCGACTAATTTAGTCGCACTGACATATACTATATGAACTCACAATTGCTTTTGAGGCAGAGAGAATACAGTGGCATGGGTAGGCATATGACCTCACAATGAAAATTTTAGTCCAATTCTGTTAGCGCTTGACATTCGTCGATGGTATATATACGTACATGCCATGCTGTCTACAAGTTGACCGCCATTTACTGCCACCTAGGGTGCAAAATTCGCGAGCTCCTGTGAGCGGTCAACAGAATTTGGATCAGTGGAAGAAACCAGGACAGTGTGGAAGAAACCAGGACAGTTCCTAAATTTAGTGATGGTCTAGTTTATTTCCAAAAACTCTGCAAGTGTCTAATCTGACTTTGGTTGGCTTCAATTTTAAGCAAACAGCTTGTAAATACCAGAATAAGTTGGAACTATTTTCTATCATGGAGGATGTATACATTGTAGTTCACATATATTGCCAGTATAGAGGGGGCCACTTGTGGCATGGACAAGACATTTTGCTGAGTGTAACACAGCTTTTATGAAATTGTGAATTATATTGTTGTCCTAGTTCATAAATCTCCATAAAGTTATAGAATAAATACAATTGAGCCTTTTTGATATCACAAAGCAAAAACATCGGCTTTGTATGGACATGTGAATAAGTGAGAAAGCATTCTTTTTAGACCCTTTTTGACCACAATTTAACATGCACTAAATGGCATAAGTAGATTAAATACCATCTAACTTCTGATGAGTAAAATCATCCCTTTCACAGGCAAAGTGTATGCTAAAATTTCAAAACTTTCTTTTTGTCTCATGATTTCCAAACATTTTCATTCAAAGCAGTGGACTGGATATTTGCCAGCAACCATGCTTTATGAAAGTAGTTTGGCGTAGTAATATGGAAAGCTGTTGTTCAACCTGATCTGGTGATCTGTCCAAAACAGATCAAATTATTGTTGACCCAATTCGATTTTCCAGGGACTGTCAGCATTCTGCTGCCACTTGACAGTCCCGAACAGAGACAGCATGCCATGCATGATGCCTTTAATCATGGTGAAGCAGAGGACAAAAACCATGATCATTTCAACAAGAGACTCGGAAGGACCCTCTGAAGCCAATCATGAAGACAAATAATTCCAGGTCAATAAGAATAATTTCAACAGAACTTGAGCAAGTATGTGGATGACTTTGAGAATCAGGGCAGAAATAACATCATGTGCACATTTTTAATAAAAGTAAAATGAATACAGTCACAGATTGTACCTATTCATTTAGGGTACAGCTGCAGTTCCATCAGATCCTCCTTCTCATAGGACATACGATTTGTTTTCTTATGCCGCAATAAAAAAATGTTTATAGCTGTTTCAAATTTGTGATATACTCGGTCACATTACAGACAATCCTTGGTGTTCATTTGCATTGATTTTAATATATCTTTTCATCAATGCCAGTACGAAAAGCACACAAACATGCAGTTCCTCTTAATTGTATGTTTTAAAATCTAATCCTTGGTACTTTACATTTTCCCCCTTTCATAAATCACACAGCATGAACAGCGAATGTTTTCTTTTCTTGTGTTTAATTTTACGAGAAGCTCTTTATTCTGAAATTGCATGTGTTCTGAGGTCTTTAATCACAAGGCTGACAGATTGTGAAGTCTGAAACATGTTAAAACAGGCTATGCATCTTGTGAAATTGCATTAAAATAATTAATGGCTCGTACCTTAAGTATCAGCGGAGCAGCAATATTACAATAAGTCTTGCCTTTTCAATTTTGATTATTTCATTGAGAGCAATGGGGTGCCATAAAAACTGGATAATTTGCTAAAATAATGGGAATTGCATCACAGTATGTCGACCTTCATTGAACAACAAAATGAATCATCTTGAAAAAGCTTACAACAGTTAAAGCCTGTGTCTGAAATTTAAGTTATATACATGTATGATCAACCGATAAATGTCTTTCACCTTTACAAAGTGAAACCAAAAATTCAATTACAGTCACTAATCAAATAGTCTCCAAATCTTCAAAACTAAATTTGTGATAGCTTTAATGGTTACCAATACTTGAGGGGCAGGAAACCAGGAGACATATCACTGTCATTCAATCAGTGAAGTACAATACGGGGATTAGGTTCAGTCTGCCACTTTATCATACAAGTTATCAATCATTCGTAGACCATAAACCTTTCCCGTCACACAATCCTGGCAATGTGGAATACAAAATATTACTTTTGTGCAGATATGTAGAAGAATAACCCACATGCTTCAAAGAAGCTAATTGTAAGTTATGGCCCAGACAGTAGTTTTCTGCCATAGACAATTTGTAGTTATGTATTTTCTGGCAAAGTAATCAATCATAGATCTGCGCATGTTTTGTCTCAAGCATTGGAAGAACCCAGATGTATTGCTGTAGAATACTAAATGTAGTAGTGTCTGCATTTGGAATGAATGGAACAAATGACTGGCTGGCTGATATGCAAATGCCCAGGGAGTTGATGAAGTGGCTAAAGCTGGGATTGCCTCCCCTTTAACCTTGTCAGTAACTCTCCCCTAATTCATGAAAGATAAATGTACCACGCTTTGCACTAATCAAGCCGTTTGCCTTTAAGAGTAATTTAGTCTAGATTTTGAAAAACCAGGCAGAACATCACAAAACCAGAGTCACAGGACTTTTTTATATATATATTGGGTTGCTAGGGTTGTTAAAATCCATGTTCTTGATGATTTGCACTGATTTGGCTGAGCAAAACAGTTACTGGCAATAAATGAAGTGAAGTGCACTCTTGGCACAACAAATGTTGGAAAAAGGGTGAAGGGGGTTAGGATTTGATGAGTGCCTGCCATTTTAGATGAAATAAGTCTCTCTGTACCCATCCCGAGTCATCCCAAGTCATCTCATGGCATCTCAGTTGCACATTGACACCCTCTGATAGGCATTAGCTGGTTTTATGCGACTGTGAAACAGGGCGCATGAGCTGGGAAAGAGGGTGCTAGCTCTCAATGAATGACAGCTATACACTGCACAAGCTTACTTGGTGACCTAAAGTCTTGGCAACATGACAAGAACTGATGATAAGCCATCCTGAACTGCCCTTGGTAATGGGAGCAACTTGTTCCATAACAACCCTCTTTTGAGCCTTCTCATGACCTCTTTCACAGATTACACGGTCCTAGCCACGTTGTTGCATAACATAACTGATCTTGGTGTCAAAAAGTATACATTCAAGCAAAACTTGAATGGGCAAGGAGCCCATGAATGTTATACTTTGAAGACATTTGGTTGGATTATAAAAGCCTAATGGATCTTGTAATTGGCTGTGAAGTTACCCATGTCAAGCTAAATATCTGGCTATGTATATATCGGATGGCTTAAAAGATAGCAGAGACAGATGAACTTATGCTGCAAAGAAAATGTTATTCTACCAAATTACTCGTGAATACATTTTCACCTTTAAGGTGGGATGCTTCTTCTAGTGAATGATTTAAGTGTCAGCTTCCAACTCCTTTGAAAATATATAGGAATTTCAAATTTCAGAGTCTCTTGAAGATGAAATGCTGAGAAAGAAAGCGATCATATTGATCAGTCAGTCTGAACAAAGATTCTTTGATCCTTTTTTGGAGTCTCGTGCTTTTCACCTTAGTACGCTTTTTTAAAACATGGCAGCTTTCTGGGATATTTTTAGACACGGACAAGGTAGTATGCAAATTATACAAGTCTTTAATACCATATATTAAAAGCGAACCGATACCAGACGACCTGTTATAATTGAAATCTTTGGTACGAAGTTGTTCATAAGAACCTTTGAAAGGAAAACCCTCTCTTTCATCATTATGACAAATGATTTGGGAGCATTTTGAATGTTTTCAGTCGTGTCTCAACATATCACACATTTATCCCACTTGAAGGGTCTTTTGCTTGCCCAGCAACAGACACCAATACAAGGGGCCAATAATTCAATGTCTCATCTGAACCACATCCAACAGAATTCGGACCAGGTATTTATTGCTTCTCTGGTCTGGCGTTATGTTGAGACATTTAATAATTTCATGAACCATCGCTTTCTTAGCTTAAGACATTTCTTTGTCATCCTTGTTTAAGAGCCGATTTTCTTTGTGATGCCATATATGACACTTTTGGGAATTTAATCTTGGTTCATCTTATGAAGGATTCAAGACAATTGATGCCTTTCAAACCAGCTCCAATTACAGTGGCTGCCTTGCTGTCTATATTTAAGATAATTTGCATGACAGTATCAACAAAAAAGAATAGCAGTCTGACAAGAATACCACCTTGTTACACTTCGTTCGTTTCATTTGAGGACAGGCTAATTCTTCTTCTAATTAACCCTGAAACTCTCATAAGCCATCAATGGTTTGATTTGCATACTAAACACTGAATGTGTCACCTGCTAAGTGCAGTATTCAATGTGCTGATGAAAAATGACTAAATTCACACCTTCAAGAGATGCCATGTTCTATGGATTATTCATGAGTTACAGTCGACAGATTAAAAGTGCTTGCCGAGATGCACTTTAATGTTCCTTGTGAGGCAATATCCCTATTCTTGTCATGTTATTATGTATGACTCATAAGTAGTCAGTGAGGTTATGTCCTATACTTACAATGCTATCAGGACAAGTCCCTGAGTTAGTCACTCCACTCATCTGGGTCAAAACTGTAACATTACAAATACTTGCTCTGGACTTCTGGAATTTCTTGTTTTCTCTCATATTAAGATTTCAATTATTCTCCTTTTTTGTTTAAGCTAACACACAGTTATGAAAACGAAAATATATAGATGTACATACAAATTTGATCAATTTTAATGAGACCTAAGCTTCTATTATCAGAAAATATTGGTTTCGAATTTTTTGTTGTCTTCCCTGATAAATGCAATGTCATGGAATATTTTGGAATCCAACATCACTTTTTATAATGAGAAATATTTATACCGAAGGGATAAAGCTGAGTATTACCCAAGGCCCCTTTGCATTGAACCAATCAGATTTATGTAATACATTAAAATATGAACGTGATGAAGACCAGTCAGACAATGTTGCTTGATAAGGGTGTTCCTTGTCTTAACTTCATGTTCATGATTAACGGACCATCCCATGGCAAATACTACAGACCCAAATCTCGCTATGAGAGCAGTTGAAATCAAAAATCAGTTTCGACATTTGACAGTGTCAATCCTCCGAAGCAATATTGACAGCAACGGAATTGCAGCAGATTGTTTCAACTGGTTGATATCGATCCAAGCCAGAGGGCTATCAGTCACATGGAAAGGCTAAAATGAGCTTAAATTAAAGCCGAAGGAAGATTCTAACCAGACTTTAATCATGATCACAAATTTTGTCATGAAATGGCAGAATGATTATGCTTAAATAAACATTTTGTGGAGTAAAATAATTTAATTTTCAAAGCTGTGCTATTTGATAGAATGTATGGGCTTTCTATAGAAACATTTCTCATTATAAAAATTATGTTGGATTGAAAAATGTTCTATGACATAAATTAGTTGCATTCACAAGAGATGATAACACAAAATTAATTAAAACCGAAATTTTCAGAAAGTTGAAGTTTACATCTGTTTAATGTTGAAGTCTCAAAGAAAATTATCCTGGAAGAACATCTACAACGATTGAGTGAGGGTGCTAATGTCAAGAGGAGGCTATAACATGGAAGAAGCTGTCTCAACAAAAAGCCAAGGTTACATTCAAAGAGCATCTCCAACCTAATGCCCGGTTTTAACCTGGCCTTAAGCAGGGCAGACCTTAGGTGGACAAAATGCCAGGGTCAACTTGTTTCCTACTAACAGATTTTTCCTCTGCATTTTTTAGGGTGACAATCCCCACCTGTCTGTCAAAGGCTGCTTATTCCATTTTGGAAGGACTAGACGGTTTCAGTGTTCTGAATACTCTGGCTTCTGATGTCTTCTCTGCACCCAGTTCTTTCGATAGTGTTGAGCCCTTTCCATATAAAACCTGTTCACCAAACATCCAGTGTTCAGGTCTCTTCCCCACAGGCTTACATAAAGGAGCTGCTTTGAAAGCTTCAATAGTTTAAATGACATGCAGAGAGGGGGTGTGTTTCCTAGTAACTATGTTTTCTCTATGATTTTAGCATTTTTATAAGCAATATGTTTAAAACATTTTATAATTGAACCGAACGCTCAATCAAAAAATTAATTTTCAATGATACCTTGTTTTAGATTATGATGGACATATGAACTATAGGATGTTCAATTCATCATCATCAAAGATCACTGCAGTACATCAGGGAAAAGGGAAGGAGTCTGATGATGAGATTCTGCCAAGCAAAATAACAATTTGCTGGAACGCATCCAAAACAAACCTGATTGTAAATTGGCTTTTACTAGTGAGTGTTTGGTAATTGTTGATTACAAGTACTGTAAAATAGGGTACACTCAGCCTTGAATGGCAAGGCACCTTGATGTTGTCTCTCAGTGAATGCCAGTTATTTGTAAATGTGTTACCCTAGTCTTGGCAGTAGCAAGAAGCAGAGAACTGAGTATAAGCCATCAGCAATCATCCTGAGTAATGAGACCAATCCCCGCCCTCCCTTTCTAACTTTTTTATGGTTCTGTTCATCAAGTTCTTGGCAGTAAACTTACAGCGGTCTCACAAGACCTGGCCACTTTGTGGAATGCATATTATAAAGCTTAGTTGTTCCCTCATATCCATCATAAAGAAGCTGTGGGATCACAGGTCCTTGAGGAGAAAAGCCATCTTAAATCTTTCATTTTAAATCCCCTAACCTTTATCTCAAGCATTCCATGCAAAATTAGGAGATCCATCTATGCCTGGTAAATTATAGTGTTATATAATATGCGATAGTACATCCCGTAGAAAGTATAGCCTGAAATTATGAGCACATTGGTTTATGCATACAACTAATTTAGTATTTTAATACCTTAAAAAAACATTATCTAACGTCGGTGGTGACAAATACAAACAATAGACGCAAGCTATAAGCTTTTTGCCGACAATCATTATATAACATTAGCAATCATTTTTATCGGAACACATTCTTCTGTGGTCAGACTTCAACTCCTGATATTAACTTTTTTGTAATGATTAGATATTTGCCACAATGATGGCCCAATAGGGAAGCATTGCAGCTGAGTGAAAACATGAGGTTTCAAGTCTTTTAGAGAGGCAATAGTGAACAGCAACATGGTTTTTCGTATCAGGCAGTCTTATCACAATATTATTTCATCACAAAAACAGTTATCTTTGATGATAATATTCTTCTTTTATTAACATAATGGGATGAAGCACATAGTATTTCATACCTTTTATACAAGACCATTAACTCCTCTTGCATAATGTATTTTGACTCCATACTCCCCCGCAGTCTGTCTAACCTAGTTAAGAAGGAGCGGATCCAACAAAAAAGACTGGATAGCATTGGTCATGCAGTTGATTTGACCTGATTGACAGTAATCCACTTTTCCCTGAAATTAGTTGGTCACCAGCTGCTTCGTCTTTTCTGAGAATCTCAATCTCTCCTGGATTTTCTTTAAAGGAAAAAGGTTGTTAAACTTGACCTGGACACTTTGAAGAAGATACAATTCGGAAATAAATATCAAATAACATTTTTTTTAAGCTTCATAAAGTTTCCTTGACATCTGATGTCAACAATATTACATTTTAAAGGTTTTGTAGAAGTTTCTTATACTCCCAGTTTTGTGGTGTTTGATTAATTGATGACACAAATTACTTCCAGTTTTGTGGTGTTTGTTTGATAGATAACACAAATTAGATTTGATAGATTGGTACGGAGATATACGACATATATTGGTATTGATTGAATTATTCTCAGATAAAATAGACTGTACATATATAGATAGATATATGGATGGATTAATAGACAAATGGATAGGTATAGACATTATATCAAAATATAAAAATCATCATCCTCAATTGAAAATTGTTGCTTATGTATATTTTAACGTGATACTGCAAATTGAAAAAATCCTTCCAAGACAAGATCTGGTGGATCACAGTAAACAGATAAAAATATCCTTTCAGGATTCTATAACTTTGAATTCACCGTAAATGGCCTTGGTGCCTATTTCCAAAGTTGTCAATTGATATGGACCCAATTTACGCGGTGTGATCTTTCTGGGTGTGGGCGGATATACCGATTTGTGCAAGAGGTCTCACTTCAGGGCTGTGTGACTCTGCAGTGATCAAGCAATGGATCACTCTCCCTATTTATAGTAGTTCAATATGCACAACATCTAACGTCCAGTCTTCTTTCAGTTATTGAATTGTGAATATATGTTTTCTGTATAAGCCAAAAGGCAAAAATAACTTGCTCGTAAGTCATTGAAGATTTACTCTTGGGCTGATAAATATAGAAAGACATAAACTTCTGGTTGTGTTTGTCCATATTACTGACTACAAATTGTGAACCCTGATGGCAATCCAGTCAGTTGAAAACGAGGAAGTGCCCATTTCTAAAACAGCTCCTGGACACTCTTGATTCTGATTGCCCAGTCAGATTCTGCAGGGCGACAAACTCTCAACAAATGGCCTAGAGACAAACAGGAATTCATTGGGATGTAAAAGTCAGTAACTTATTCTCAGATCTAATGCCTGCTGGTGCTGTCTTGTTTCTTTACTCTTTAGTTACTTTAGATGCAATAAATATGTACAAAGCTGCAAGGTTTGCCCACTGCATGACCCAACAGAACTGACATTAGGACTGCGGAATAAGTTTAACTAATCTATTTTCAGATAATTTTCAGTTTTTGTGAGCATTCAAATATCAGCAGGTGCAGTTTACCGGCAGGTTGCATAAGTATACACTCCCTGAACACGTATCAAATTCTTCCTTCAGAAATGCATCATCAATTCCATACGTATACATGCTGTTTTTGACCTGTTGTACAACCTGCAATAGGGTGCTCCTTTTGCCCCAACTTGCTCAGAACCCCGTATACTTTTTTTTGTGGGTGAGGTTACTCAATAGAAGTAATCATGCCAAATTTCAAGAAATTTTATTGATGCCTAGGTGTAGCACATTTGGATTGAAATTTATCAAATTTCTTTAAAATTGTGCGATTTTTTGTGAATTACTAGGTTATCTATCATATTTTTTTCAATAGCCTTGAATATTGTTTAAGAAGATTTCTGTGTCAAAACAGCATTTTCCATCCATATCTTACTCATTTCTAAATTTAACATCAGATTAAAGGCTTGGCTTAGGTTCAGGAAGGCACTGTAGGTGGCAACACTGATTATCATTAATTGTTGATAACAAGGCTGGTTTAGTATATATAGCATATTATACAACAAATAAAATTATTTTTCCCCTGATTACATGGTAACCTTGGTTAGAAATCAAACTTTTTCACTTGTTTGAATGCCTTTATCAAAATAAGGCCGTATCTTGATGGAAACTAGAATTCGATCATTTAAATGAGTCGAAAAATAAGAAGTTGCCAAGAGTTTCAAGATGCAGTGTTTAATTCACACATTAAATCATTTACTTGTGACACTAGTAGTCACTTAATTAAAGTTTTGCAATGTGACCAGCTGCACAGTACCTCACATGGGAAAAGTGTGAAGGACATTTCTGAAATTTTGAAGGCCTACAAAGATGTCAATCATCAAATTCAGCAGATCCTTGGGATAGTCCTTTTGCGCAGCATTCTTAGTCATGTCAAGAAGCAAGGATCAAGGTATTTTCTTTACAAGAAACTATCTACAATTCTTCCCAGAGGAAGCAGGTCTTGTTGAGCTTCATAGCTCATAGGGAAGATATTTGGAAAAAAATACTCTGAACTTGTTTTATCTTTCTGTGAGAGAGCACATATTTCCTGTCAGCACCAAATATGAAGACTTTGGAAATATTGAAAGCTATGGTGAATTTAAAGTGTTACTGAAATAAAACATCAAGAGAGGAAAGACTCCTGCCACAGTGGCTGGGCACAGGACCATGAATATGTTCACCATTATATGTCAAAATTAGGAGAAAATTTACCCCAAAAAATGTCATTCAGTGATTTAAATTCATTGTCAATGGCGGATAATGGTTTGCAGCCTTTCCTCAGTGAGCTGAAAGAGATTGTGGCAGACCTTTTGTAAAACTTCAGAAGGTACTCTAATTCTGATGATGTATTGATACTTGATCTTGTCTTGCTGTATTTCTGCTCTTCAATTGCGACTAGCAATGACTTGAAAAGGAGGGTGCAACTTGAATGGCAAAGCTTTTTATGCACTCTAGTTAGCTGTTGCCTGAATAGAGTCATGTGTTTATTTGACAATTATAAATAAATAGTGACAATTAAGACAAGACTCCAGGCTTTTGCCTGTGCTCGCAGCATGCAAAAAAGTAAACGATTCGTCAAATTAGAGGTATTTGTGTATGCACCTTGGTTGAATTCAACTGCAACCCAAGCAATGACCTCGTACTATGTAATAATATCATCAAGTTATTTTAAAACAACTCACTCCACAATTTGGGAAGCTGAGCTGAAAGTACTGAAACATCGTCTCTGACATGATCCCTTTGACACTGTTTGATGATCACTTACGTACTGATGAGAAAAACACATACAGTAAGTTAGTGCAAGAAATATTAAAACAACCATGAAATGTCCGACATCAAAAGCCTTAAATTCCTTTCCTGAATTGAGGGAAAATATGCAACTGTGGGTTAGTGGTTGCAGACTGTTTGCACATTGTTTCTTTAATGAAGATTGAACCATCCTTTTTGGAGATTGATGTACACATCCTTCTGAATGACAATGTGATCAAAGATGCATATCAGGGAAAAAGATCTCCAGTGCCTTCAGGGTTACAAATGACTGTGCAGAAAGAGGGTAAAATTGGAAGCAGATTATTAAGATCAAGAAAGGAAGATCGATTTCAAAATGAACTACAAATATGGTCGACAATTCCTGAATTATCGCCAAAATCACAGAAAACAGCGCAAACTTGATGTTGTACACCTATCATATTGATGACCCTGGCAAGTGGTACCTAGTACTTAGCTGACCTCAATCTTTCCCAAATGGTGTCTGTACTTCATTATGTATGTTTAAATCTGATTTATCATTCAAACCATGTTATCTCTTGATTGGCTATTTGTTTTCTTTTCTCTCGAAATTACGAAAAACGACAAAATTTCAATTGCAATGTGCTACACCTAGGAATTCTTCAAATTTCATGAAATTTCAGAAAAATGGTCTACATTGATAACCTCACCACCAAAAAAAAGTAAGGTTGGATCCATAAAAAAATTCAATTTTGGGGGGCAGAAGGAGCACCCTAACCTACAATGTATATTCACCATGAAATGCTGTACAGATAATTATGTGCAACAGTACTAAGACTACAAGTAGAAAAAATGTCAATCAGTAAAAACGAGCAGCATTTTATGTTTGGCTTTATAAAAATGTTTCCACCTTCCAAAAGTCAACATTATGTGAATTGCTATATTGTTGTCTGTAATGACTTTTCAAGATTGTACAACATCTCATTTATCATCATGCTTTTGGAACATTTTGATGTCATTGAATACTCCAAACCAAAGTGAGTTTGAGCAAGATTCTAAGCAGTAGATCCATCATCTTGTTACACTTAACATGTTTTATTGGATGAAAGACAAATGCTTCTTCAGATTAACCATGAAATTCTAACTGGCCCTCAACATGCTCGAAAGTTTGATTTGCATACTACACACTGAATATGTCACAAGGTGCTAGTGAACAAGGACTAGATTCACACCTTCAAGAGATGCATTATTCTGTAAATTACACTGTAAAATCAGAGGCACTGATTCAGCTCAATTGATTGAGTGAGATGGTTGCACAAGTTGATTGAGCTAACATAGATTAATGTTTTAAGCTGAGATAACTCAAAATATCGAGCTGAGATAGCTCAAAATACTAAGCTATGTTGACTAAGCTATTCAAGCTGAGAAAACTCAAAACAATGAGCTGTGTTGACTTACAGCTCAAAATATTGAGTTTTGTTGACTTATTGATCCAAGCTGACACAACTCAAAATTTTGAGCTGTGTTGACTTATTTTTTAGTTGTTTTTGATTTATATTTGTGTGACCTGTCTTATAAAGTTATTCATGAATATGGGCTGTAATCCCAAAATATTGTTTGATCTCTCAAGGGGATCCACCTGATCCAGTATGCTTCATTTTAGCACACCATGGACAGGCCCAAGATGCATTCAACAAAGACCATTACATCACAAGGAGATTTAAAAATTAATTTCTTGTGAATAAATCCCAATGGCCTGTGGCTCATCTCAGTTGGTACACAGTGCTAGAAGCCTATATTTGAACACACTCTGACTTGGAAATGTTGGTTGACGTGTGAAAGCATGCATCTAATTACTCCCACAAATTAATTTAAGAGAGATAAAAATAAAAAAGTAACCAGCTTAAGTGGTGTGCTACTCATTTTTTCTCTGGGATAGTGTAATATAAATGTTCTTTTTTCTTGTAAGTAAATAATTATTTAAAATTAAATGCAGTCTTATGAGAAGTGCTTGTTATAGATGGCGCTATATGTGGCATGACTGAGATGTCAAGCTATCTGCAACAACTGAAGCTTTCATGTTTTCACAGCTTAATGTTATGATTCGTTTGGACAACTTACAACATTGAGCTATCATACCTTGACAACTTATAAGATTGAGCTATCATAGCTTGAAAATTATTAACATTCTCAGACAGCTCAAATTATTGCTTCAACACAGTTTTCAAATTTTACAGTGTACTCATTAGTTGAGATACAAATCTTGTTTGCTCTCACATTGGGTTTTCGACCGTATGTATTCTCTGTTTTATTCTGCAATTTAAGTTAGGTATACACTACAATATCATATGCTTGTCAATTAGGCCTATATATCAAACCAACAACAATGATAAAGGCATTTTAAAAATCTGAATATATATTTTGTGTTAAGGAGATGTTTTACTTGCAATGTGTAGTATTTTGTAATATTTAAGGATATTAGAGTGCCTGCTGACGATGTTATCAGCAACATGCATGAAAATTATTATGAACAAAGTAATCTAGAGAAGGGCAGCTCTCAATTTCTATTAATCTAAATGGATTTTTTGTTGTGATCTATTTGTAAGAAGAGAACACTTAAACAAGACATTGTATATTCTTAATACAACCTTGATATAATAAGAGTCTTCTTTTTTTGCAATGAATCACCCAATGGCAAGTAATACAAACCCCAGTCTACACTGTACACCCTCCCGGCAATATACTGAGAGATCTTATCACGTTACACCACGTCATCAACATCGTCACGTGACCATTCAAACAACAAGAACTGATGAAGGAGTTCGGATGAACTGTGAAAGCTCTTCTACTAAAATTTCGTTGTGAGTAAAAGTCTCAAAATCTTCAAGACAGTCTACACTTCTCTCTCAGAGTTGTTGAAATCAGAAATCAGTTATACCGCATTGAAGGCCTCAATCCGCTGAAGCAATATTGACAGCAATGGAATTGCAGCAGATTGTTTCAACTGGTTGATATTGATCCAAGCCAAAGGGCTATCAGTCACATGGAATGTCTTAAATGAGCTTAAATTAAAAGGAAGATTCAAACCAGACTTCAATAATATCATAAATTTTGTCATGAAATAGCAGAACAATTTATGCTTAAATAAACATTTTAGTTGGGTAAAATAATTTAATTTTCCAATCTGTGCTATTTGGTAGAATGAATGGGCTTTATGAAGAAAAATATATATAAATATAGGATCCAGTGTGATCAAGTCGTGCCGAGAACCACTTACACCAATTTTGCGCAAGATCTTTCAAAGATCCATCAATGACATCCACATTCCTCTTATATGGAAAACTTCAGAGATAATTCCTGTTCCAAAGAAAAATCCACCATCATGCTTAAACGATTATCGCCCAATCGCACTTACTGCTATCATGATGAAATGTCTAGAAAAAATTATCAAGAACATCATTGGTGTCCAAGTAGAAACACATGTAGACCGGTATCAATTTGCCTACACTACCAACAGATGTGTAGAAGATGCCACTCTATCTTTGACTGAATTTGTACTTAAACATATTGACAAAGCTAACACCACAAAGAAGAAACACTTTGTTAAAATTCTATATGTCGATTTCTCGAGTGCGTTCAACACCATACAGCCGCACATCATGATGCAAAAGCTAGTAAATATGAGTGTTAATCCCAGACTAATTCTGTGGATCAATGAATTTCTAATATAACTGGCAGACCACAGTATGTCAAACTTGGTGATTGTAAATCAAAAACTCTATACACCAACACAGGTGCCCCACAAGGTTGTGTGCTGTCTCCGATATTGTTTACTCTCTATACTAGTGATTGTCGCTGCGTAAGTGAAAACTGTCAACTTTTCAAGTATGCAGACGACACAGCTCTAGTATCTCAATGTGTGAATGATGATGTTGAAAATAGACAAGATGTACAGGTGTTTGCTAAATGGTGCTCAAATAACTATCTTGAGCTAAATGTCAAAAAAACAAAAGAAATGTTGGTAGATTTTAGACTGTCTGACACTGATCATCCACCTCTGTACATAAATGATGAAATTGTTGAAAGTGTCAAGGAATATAAGTACCTAGGTACTATCATAGACTGTAAATTCAACCAAAACATTGATTCATTGTACAAAAAGGTCAACTCACGACTATATTTTGTCAGAAAATTGTGCAAACTAAGAATTGATAATAAGATCCTTGAGCTTTTCTACATGTCCATCGTTCAGTCAGTACTTACATTTTCTATTGTATGCTGGTTCGGAAACAGCAATGTAGAGAATAAGAAGAAACTAACTAGAATCATCAACTGTTGTAAAAAATTTGGTATCAGAACAGTGAATATTGAAGATCTGTACAAAAAGTCTGTTATCCAACGATGTAAATCAATCCTAAAAGATGACACTCACCCCCTCAGGGATCTATATTGTTTGTTACCATCTGGAAAAAGATACCGCTCAATTAAATGTAGAACATCAAGATACTCCAAAAGCTTTATTCCATCAAGCATACAAATCATAAATGAGACAGGTGTAGACGTAAACTAATTACTCTTATTTATTTTTCCTAAATGTATGCATGTGATCTGTGAATGTGTAATATTGTGTATGTATGAGTATGTCTGCTATATGTGTATTTATTTATGTGTGTTTGCTGTGTATGTTTGTGTGTGTCGTTTACGTGTGTCTGTATGTATCTACCTCTCTTCTATATGTGTGCTTGTACATCCCGAGTTTCATGGAGACATGACAAGATAAAGTATTTATTATTATTATTATTATTATTAAACATATCTTACTGTAAAAATGATGTTGGATTGAAAAATGCTCCATGGCATTGCATTCACCAGAGAAAGATTGAGTGAGGGTGCTAATGACAAGACAAGGCTAAAAGAGTGAAGAAGCTGTCTGAACAAAAAGCCAAGGTTACATTCAAAGAGCATCTCCAATCTAATGCCCTATTTTAACCTGGCCTTAAGCAGGGCAGACCTTCGGTGGACCAAAAATGCCAGGGTCAACTAACTCAACTTGTTTCCTACTAACAGGTTTTTCCTCTGCATTTTTGAGGGTAAATATCCTCAACTGTGTGTCAAAGGCTGCTTATGCCATTTTGGTTTGACTAGAAGGTTTCAGTGTTCTAAATGCCCTGGCTTCTGATGTCTTCTCTGCATTCTTTTAATAGTGTCCAGCTCTTCCGATATAAAACCTGTTCTTCATCCAGGATTTTTCACCACAGGTTGCAAAATGAACTACTTTGAAGGCTTCCATAGTTTGACTGACAGGCAACATGTTCAATGCATTGTAACATTGAACTCAAAGTGCAAGCAAAAGCTTAATTTTCAACTACTTTGATTTTGAGCATGAAGGACATATAAATTATAGGATTATGATGATATGCAATTTGCCATCATCAAAGATCACTGTAATACATCAGGGAAAAGGAAGGAGTCTGATGATGAGTTTCTGCCATGCGAAATAACACTTTTGTTGGAACCTATCCCATAGAATCCTGATTGTACATTGGCATTTAGTAGTGAATATGAGGTATTGGTTGGGTTACTGTAAAATAGGGTACACTCAGCCTTGAATGGCCTGGAACCTTTGTGTTGTCTGTCAGTGAATGCCAGTTAATTACAATTTAGCAATGCGGCAGGAAGTAGAGAACTGATTATAAGCCATCCATAATCATCCTGAGTAATGAGACCAATCCCCTGTCCCTTTCTAATTTGTTTATGATTCCGTTCATCAAGTAATTCCATGGCAGTAAATTTACACTGTTCTAATAATAATAATAATATGGATTTATATAGCACTAATTTCAGTAAACTGTTCTCACAAGACCTGACCTCTTTGTGGCATGAATATTATACCGCTTAGTTTTCCCCTCAACATAAAGAAGCTGTGACATCACAGGTCCTTGAGAAAAGCCATCTTAAATTGTTCATTTTAAATCCCCTAACCTTTATCTCAAGCGTTCCATGCAAAATTAGGAGATGCATCTGCGCCTGGTAAATTTATGTGTTATATGCAACAGTCCATCCCAGAGAAAGTAAAGCCTGAAATTTTTAGTTAATTTCTATTATATGTATACGTCAAACTAATTAAGTATTTTGCTCACAGTTATTATGTTACATTTTTGCAATCATTTTCATCAGAACACATGCTACTGTGCACAGACCTTAACTCATGACATTTTGGTAAATATTAGATATTGGCTTTGTTGTGATTAGTCACACTGATGGAACACACTGGGAAGCATTGCATGTTGAGTGAAAATTTAAGGCCATGGCTTTAAAAGTAATCAGCAACATGGTTTTGTGATTAGGCAGTCATATCACTATATTATTGAATCTATAAAAAGTTATCTTTTGATAGTATTCTTCTTTTATTAACTGCTCTCTGTAGGGTGAAGCACATAGTATTTCATACTTCATGTACAGGTCCAAAATCTCTTCTTATATATCTTGCATACTGTATTTTGACTCCATACTCCCCCGCAGTCTGTCTAACCTAGTTAAGAAGGAGCAGATCCAACAAAAAAGACTGGATAGCATTGGTCCTGCAGTTGATTTGACCTGATTGACAGTAATCCACTTTCCCCCCAAAATCAGCTGGTTACCAGCTGTTTCGTCTTTTCTTGGAATCCCAGTCTCCCCTAGATTTCCTTTAAAGGAAAAAAGTTGTTAAACTGGATCTGGAGACTTTGAAGAAGAGGTATTAGGTTAAGAAATATCATTCCACCGTCCTTATAACAAATGTTAATAATCTGCAGTTTATTACGCTCCCAGCTCTGTAGTGATTTATAGATAGATTAGACAGATAGAAATAATGCAATTTACTGATTGACTTTTAGGCTAGCAGAACACAAATGCAATACAGGTCGAAATTTCCGCATCAGATTTGTTGCGGCAATTCTAGGCCTGTTTAAACTATAAAAACTGGCCTGTCAAGCTGTCAAAATATGCCCTACCTTTTGTAAATGGTCTTCAGCATTGTATCCAACAAAATCCGTCTTTCATTTCCATTTTAAGCTTTCAAAATCCATCAATTTCAAATCGTGGATCTCAAGAATGTCTTGTTAAAATGGTGACTTTGTTTATTAAATGACCGAATTGTAAGGTATTCTGGGATTTCGAATAATCATTCATGCCATAAGTGTTTTAACTTGCCAAGCTGACAAAGAACAAAACAGCCAAACAGCAAACAACACACTGGAACCAATTTATAACAAAACAGGCAACTGATTATGAGCACTGCAAAACAGAAACAATGACAGATCTGTGATCATAATCAATCAATGAATCAATGAATCAATAAATCAATCAATTAATCAATCAATGAATCAGTCAATGAATCAATCAATTAATGAATCTATCTATCTATCAATCAATCAGTCAATCAGTCAATCAATCAATCAATCTATCTATCTATCTATCTAAAACTGCCCTTATATCCACATAATAATTATTCTATCTATCTCTACTTATACAATACTACACATCTATCAATTTTATTTTATGTTTTTATTTTAATTTAGTCACCCTCCAACCAGGAATAATTGTGCCTATTGGGCCCACTATGGGCACAGTGCTAGCCATTAAAAAAATGCGATCTGAGATGAGCATTTGTGGTCTCAGTCAGGTTGAAACAAAAGAGCATGCATACTGTGGGTGAATAGGCACCAATGAAATTAAAGGACAAAATAATCCACAGAGGATTAGACAGAGTTGGTATTACTGAAAACTGCAAAGGTGATAACCTTAATCATCTATGACATCTACCATGAACAACAATCACCTACCATGAACAACATAAAGATTTAAAGTTACCCAAACAATGACAAACATCCAACAACACAAAACGGGTCACTGGAAGTTTGTAATCCTCTTAACATGTAGATTAGATAGTGCTAATCAGCAGTCAAAAGAAATTCACATGGAATTTTGGACAAGAAAATTCAACATCTCCAGGATGTTTGGATGTAGTTCTTTAAATTGGATTTACCAAACCTTGACAATGTGCGCAAATAGTGGAGAATGACCTTCACAACATGCCTTGGTGGGCCAGGATTGGAGGTATTTAATTGTTTTCATATAAGCAGCATTCAAAGTTTTTGTTTTGATATTTTTGCTAACATTTCGGCCACATATTTAATGAACTACTCCTTGACTGTTATACTAAGTCCCTTAGCATACAGTCAAGGATTTGACTAATTGACTTTTCACTGAAAGATTGATTGACATCATAACATAATGTTAGTATAGTTGCCTCCGGTTGGCTTTCTCCTATTGTTCATACCATAACAGTCAAGTGAGCTAATGAATGTTATAACTCAAAACTTCATATTTAAAAAAAACAACTCCTGAACCTTAATCTGGTGGTTGACAGTTTGCACATCTTTATTTTCCTAGCTGCCTTTAAAACTTTGCCATGGCAAGGGCATTTCACGGAAGGTCTGATTCACCGTAAATGGCCTTAGTGCCTATTTCCAAGAGTAGTAAGTTGATATGGGCCCAA
This sequence comes from Platynereis dumerilii, assembly GCA_026936325.1. Taxonomy (NCBI): domain Eukaryota; kingdom Metazoa; phylum Annelida; class Polychaeta; order Phyllodocida; family Nereididae; genus Platynereis; species Platynereis dumerilii. Next base: position 1,292,508 of record JAPTHN010000058.1, on the reverse strand, counting down.
TTTACTTGGTGTGATCTGTGTGGGTGTAGGCTGAGGATGCCATTTGTGCAAGAGGACCCATTTCAGGGCTGTGTTACTCTGTAATGTATTTGTCACTCTCGGCATTCATAGTAGTTAATTTGTACGAGGTAAATGGTCCTGTCTTCTTTCAGTTACGATTTTCTACTTGTGTTTGGCTGTCTCTGTTCGGGACTGTCAAGTGGCAGCAGAATGCTGACAGTCCCTGGAAAATCGAATTGGGTCTACAATAATTTGATCTGTTTTGGACAGATCACCAGATCAGGTCGAACAACAGCTGTCCATATTACTACGCCAAACTACTTTCACAAAGCATGGTTGTCGGCAAATATCCAGTCCACTGCTTTGAATGAAAATGTTTGGAAATCATGAGACAAAAAGGAAGTTTTGAAACTTTAGCATACACTTTGCCTGTGAAAGGGATGATTTTACTCATCAGAAGTTTGATGGTATTCAATCTACTTATAAATGCCATTTTGTGCATGTTAAATTGTGGTCAGAAAAGGGTCCAAAAAGAATGCATTCTCACTTATTCACTTGTCCATACAAAGCCAATGTTTTTGTTTTGTGATTTATTCTGTTACTTTATGGAGATTTATAAACTAGGACAACAATATAATTCACAATTTCATAAAAGCTGTGTTATACTCAGCAAAATGTCTTGTCCATGCCACAAGTGGCCCCCTCTATACTGGCAATATATGTGAGCTACAATGTATACATCCTCCATGACAAAAAATAGTTCAAACTTATTTTCGTATTTTCAAGCTGTCTGCTTGAAATTGAAGCCAACAAAAGTCAGATTGGACATTTGCAGAGTTTTTGGAAATAAATTAGACCATCACTAAATGATGGAACTGTCCTGGTTTCTTCCACACTGTCCTGGTTTCTTCCAGAGCTCGAAATTCTGTTGACCGCTCACAGGAGCTCGCGAATTTTGCGCCCTAGGTGGCAGCAAATAGCGGTCAACTTGTAGACAGTGTGTTTGGTATATTGCTGGCTATAAATTCTGAGCCCTGATGGAATTCTAGTCAGTTCAAGTCAAGGATGTGCTCATTTCTAAAACCGCTCCTGGACACTCTTGATTCTGATTGCTTAGTCACACATCCTGTAGGGTGACAAACTTCTTACAAATGGCCTGGAGACAAATTGGAATTTATTGGGATGCAAAAGTCAGTAACTTGTTCTCAATTCTAAAGCCTACAGTCCTGGTCCTGCAGTTATTTGAGATAATGCTACGAAATAATACATTATCATTGCTTGGTTTGCTCATGGCGTAATGTTACCGAACTGACAGCAGGAGTGCCATAGAAGAATGAATAATGCTGTTTAATTTTCAATTGTAATAATATTCTCAGTTTTTGTGTGCATTAAAATGTCAGATACAATTTACCGTGAATTTGAGGAACATGCATTGAATGTAAAACTTTTCATGATTTTATAAAGAGTAGGCCTATAAAAATCACACAAGTACAATGCTAGTATGCTTTTCCAAAGCATTCTGCTAATAAGTTTGAAGACATTAATCTTATTTCGGAGTGGACTAACCTTCAGTGCATTTTCATTCTGTTTTCCCCCTTGAACAAATATCACCCTCATTTTCCTTACTTCCTTCCATCCCTCATTCAGCAAGGACACTTTGCTCCTCCTGTCAACGTTTGTAATTGAGCATCTCATCCTTATCAGAAGGTGATCTGCACTCCTGACTCGCAATATACACTCATGACCTTGTACAATTTTCAGGCATGAGTTCATCCGTCTATATTCTTGGTGATATGCTGTAATGATACAATCACTTTAATTTGGACAGTTCTGCACGTTTCAGCACAATCAAGGCCATATTTTACTGACAATTATAAAATCCTGGAAATCGACTTCTGATATAGGCCTATATGTAAAATAACGCTTCTACTGATATATGCTGTGAAATATTCCGATGAACAAGAGTGAAGGAAACATATACATTGTGGTTCTTTTCACAACTCAGAGGAGCTCACCTGACTTTCAAATAAAATGATTTAAAATTATGAAATGAAAAGATGGTTTTCAACTTACCATTAGTGCACACAAGAAGACTTATAGGCCCAAATTTTCATCTCTGGTTTAATCTTGGTTTAACCCTTAGTTTACCCACTTAAACCAAGTTTCAATAAACCAAGTTTAAGTTGAGTTTAGACTCAGCTTAAGTACCAAATTTTCATCTCTGGCAAACCTTAGCTAAACTAGGTTTATTGAGACTGAGTTTAAACACAGGCAGCAGCCATTGAGGTAATGAGCTAAGATCTAGTCTATATACACATAGAAGGTGCCTCACATGAGAATTGGTCAAATCAACAGGGCCAGCTTGTAAGGCTTCTCACATCACTATTATTTAGAGAAGACATTTAACCTGCCTGACAAGAGTTCATCACAATATTTGACAATGTTTTGAAGTGTTACCTGCATATATTACATCTTCAACATCTTAGAATTCCTGTTTAAAGTGCTGGGCAAGGCCCAGAAGCTAATGAGAAATTCAGAAGCCCTCAGTGACATCGGCATGCTCCAGTTAAGTTAGTTGACCTGGGGGCCCTGAGAGGATTTCATTGCTTATTAATCAGAAATGGCTGTACCCATGATAACAGCATTTGTGATTTGGCAGTTTAAGCAGGTGTGAAGAGCTGTGGGCATGGTTGAGAGACCAAGCTGTGATTGACATTTGATCAATTGATTGACTAATGTACTGAACAATTTGGAAGGCCTTTCAATGTTTCAGTATGTCACACACAGTAACTGTTGTGTTTTCTTAATTATTTTGACAATAACAGAAACTTACAACACCAAAACAATAACTGTCAATTTGGGGATTATGTCAAGGTTGATCAATTTTTAAAACACTCCATTGGCTGAATGCTTTCATGACCTTTGATGGTCTGATTACTTTGCCCAGATCAGATAAACCAATGAGATGAGACACTGAGGTCACCCAGGGCTTCTGATAGGATCGCCAATATCAGGAGTGAGGCACCTTCTATGTGTATATAGACTAGATCTTACCTCATTACCTCGATGGCGGCTGCCTGTGGTTTAAACTAAGTTTGAACCTAGTTGTAGGAAACAAGAAGATGAAAAAATAATAAATATATGAAGAAACAACAGTAAATTAACGGGCAAATAGGAAGAAACAAGACTCAATAAAATGAAGATAGCGAGAAAGGAAAAAAGAACAAAATGAGAGGAAATGAAGAAGAAATCAGAAACTATGGCAGAAGAAGTGTAAAGGAAAGACACATGATGAAAATGTCAAAGAAGAAAGAAGATATAATATGCTGAAAGACAAAAGAAGGAGGACAAAATAAAATGACAAAAGAAGCCAGATTAAGAAAAGAAAGGAAAAGAAGCACAAGAATAGAAAAGGAAGAAACAGGAAACAAAAAATAAAATGAATAATTAGTAAGTAGGCCTACGGTGCAGAAGCAATGAAAAGGGAAATAAAGCCTAAGAATAACAACAAATGAAGTAAGGTATCACAGATATGGACGAAAAATAGAAGAATAAGGAAGTAGAAAAAAAGTAAAAGAATTAATACACAAATACATGAGGACAGCCACACCTGTACCAAAATAATAGATGTCAAGACAATAAATTTTAATGAGTCGTAGGTAATATCTCTTAAAATTCATTCTCGTATAATAAAAAGTTGGGGGGAAAATGATACACAAAAATTAGAAAAAAAAATATTTGGGGAAAAAATTGGAATAAAAAAAATTGGGAAAAACTGTTTTGAGAAAAAAAAATCTGAAAAAAAGTTGTATAAATATATTCAATTGAAAAACCAATTTTGGAAACATCTTTGGAAAAGAAAATTTTTGGAAAAAACACATTTGAATTGTTGGAGAAAAAAAAATTTGGGAAAAAAAATTGGGAAAAAATTTTGGGTGGAAAAATTAGGTTGAAAGAAATTCAGAGCAAACTGATATCCTTAACCAGATCAGTGAAATAGAAATATGACCCAGCAGGTTAAAAAACCACATTGAAAGCTTCTAAAACCATGAGTTAAACCACCCCCTGACCAGGTATCTGCTCAAACCACTGAAAAACCTGGACTATTTTTAAAACCAGACATGAAAATTTCATGAAAAGTAAAACTGAAGTTTTAATTAGTTAAACTGAGTTTAAACCTGGTTTACCTTAAGACCTGGTTTAAACTAGAGATGAAAATTTGGGCCATAATGTTTATATGTCTCAATAATAATATCTATTTTGTGCAGCTTTAAATTTAGATATTTTGCCCAAATTTTAAATTTGCCATGAGGTATGACAGAAGTGACAAACATGCGAGTTATCAAAAGTCAATTACCTGCTCATCATTCTTTTTACTGTTTTAGTATTTTTTAAATAAACCAATGCTAAAATTGCTTATCGATTATGTTTTAAATAATTTGTGCCTTGGGAATATTATGTTGAAACCATCACGTATTTATCCTCTACTTCACCATGATTAATAGCATCATGCATGGTCTGCCTCTCTGACCTTGCTATCTCTGAGCGCTGTGATTTCAGAGCCCACAGCTCATAAAATATCAGCTGTTACAGCTTCTCATAAAATTTTGATGAACATCCTTCTGTGCATAACTCTATTATTCATGTACTTCATGATATAATTTATTAATCATGAATGATATCTTAATTTGCTTTAGTAGTAAAATGGACAGTGCAGTTTAATAATCCCATAATTATGTGCACACAGTGAGCTTGAACAAACTTTGGGGTTAAAAAAATTGACCAAGAAAACAATTAGCACAGTGATGTAGAGGAAGATCAAGCGAACATTTTGATGTATCAAACGAAAAAATGTGTTGGGAATTTTGTGAGATATTTGAGTTTTAGACTTTTCATTTATCACACGCTATTGTTAGCATGGAATCTCCATCTAACAAAGATCAAAACTGCCCATTTTTCTGTTTGGTAATATCTAAGATAAAAGTCATTATTCAGAAGTAAAAATATGCTGTCATTACCACAAGAGCACGTAGATACCACCTCATTCAGACTGACAGAGTGTGATAAACCTACAACAGGAAACATTTCTCAGAAAATTTATAAAATACATGTATGTTTATTTGCCACCTTGTCCTCAGTTTCATCATTCTGGTGAATACTTGTAGTAGAATCTACCTCACTTTTGAACTCTATGGTGTATTATTGTGGTTTTTATGTATTTTTGTGAAATTTCACCACTGCGAAACAAGTACTTTTGCAACCATGTAAAGTGTAGCCAATGTTGAGTGAATCATCAGAAAACGCATAGATAGAATGTTTGGAAGCATTTAATTAAGTATGGAATAAATTTGAAATTACATTCTTAATATGCAATAATTGTACATGTCAGTATTAATTACATCTTCACATTATTTACTGAATTCACGCTATTTTTGTTGTTCTATACAATTTTAAAAAGATTGATTGATTTTGGATGCCAGATATCATACATCAACATTAAGCACCTAACATCCATTTTAAGTACTCAAAATACATTAAGCATGAATATGACTGTTTATTTATAGCTTTAAATCTTATTTTTTGTCTTTTTGTCCAATTGCAAAGACTTTTCATGCGATATCAGGGGATTTAACTTCATAGTGAAGCAGATACTCACAAACATTCTATTCATACATTGTCTGATAATTTACTCAAATTTGTCTATCCTTTTACATTGTAATGAAATGCTTGTTTCAAGGTGGCAAAATTTGTGATAAAATGCACAAAAACTCAACAAAGCCTGATACAATGAGCTGATGAGACCAAATTGGCTAAAATTATTTACCAGAATTATGCAACTAACACAACCTGGTATTGCAACAATTTTCTCAGGCCTTAAGCCAAATATGTTAGCTGTTATAGGTTTATCACACCCTGTCAGTCTGGATGAAATGGTACATACTTTCTGCAGAGACAATGACTGCATATTTTTACTTCTGAATTATGACTTTTATCTTAGATATTACCTAAAGAGGAAAAATGGACAGTTTTGATCATTATTTCATGGAGATTACATGCTGAGAATAGGGTGTGATAAATAAAAAATCTAAAACTCAAATATCTCAAAAAATTCCCAACAGAAGTGTTCGTCTGACCTTCCTCTACCTCGTTGCACTAATCGTTTTCTTGGTCAATTTTTTTGACCCCAAAGTTTTTTCAAGCTTGCTATGTGCAGTTTACTAATCCTGTGTGTTTAGTGCAATTTACTGATCCCATAATGTTTGGTACAGTTTACTAATCGCATATGTTTAGATTGTTATCAGGATATTGACACAAACTTAAGAAAACTATAAACTATTACGAGTAAGATTCAATTCACACAAGGTTTTCATGTGTTTTCCGATAGTTTTACAATTCTTGAATTAGCTGAATAGGGCCTGTTATACTTATTGAATTGTCAGATTATTTGAATTTGTTCTGCTTGCTGTAGTGTCTATGCTTGGAGTGTAAAATATCCGTCTGATGAGGCAAATGTGTAACATGTTAAGGACTCCTGCTACCCCGTCCATCTCATCAATCAACCCTTGTGAGCACCAACAACTTGGCTTAGAGGGCTGCACTTACCATATCTGTATCTATATCAGTTTAATCTGTTATGTATAGTTGACATTCTCAGTCTCCGATATGAAGTGTAAACGAGACACACAATGAATTTTTTCATGCAAGTTCTGAAAAATGATTGTTGTAACCTTGGTAGTTTAAAAATGTGCAGAACCGTTATGATTCCAAATGATGGTATCATTACAACATATCTCCCAAGGATACAGACTACCGGCTCGCTGGTGCAATAAAGACGTGAGAAGGTCAGAGGCGCATATTGCAAGTCAGATGGGCTAACCACTCTGGGAAGCATGAGATGAGCCATTGCAAAATGTAGTTCCTTTTTGCATCAGTAATCTTTCCAAAGGTTCCTCCAGGTCATCATATAAGGTAGTGCCTCTGCCATGTAATATGTAAAATGGAGTTATTTTAGTGTCATAGTTGGCTTGGAGAACCAAAGTGTGCAATTATATCCAGAGAAAGTTTGAAACAAGTCCTTATTTATTATGATGACAACCCAGAAAAGGCATAATCCAAAATACATTCAAGAATATAAAATGAAACGCAAATTGTAAAATTTCTTACTGTATCACTTCAGCAGAATTTATTATTGACACCCTTTCATAAATATATGAACATATTACAATAACATAAATCAGTTTCGTTTAGTCTCCTATCCTCTACTTTTCTGTACTGTTCTGTACTCTCCTCTCTTCTCCTCTCCTTTCCCAATGAGAATTGTCAAATCACTCTTTATCCTTCACTCTGTGCTCTTAATTTCTCTAGCTGAGCACTGGTGACAGCAAATTTGGAAGGTAAACAGTTTGTTATAATTATATTCGGTGGGTATGGAATACAGTACACAAATGAAAGGTTTGTACAATTTACAAATAAGATTCCAATTAACCCTCACATCACTTCAATAATCCATCATTATAGCTTTGATAATTCGATGTGATTTACAGTAATGTCAAGGGAGAGATCAGGTTTGTTTAATAAATATGGCAGAACGCAGTGTATCTGTGATGGCCTGAGTTTGTGTCTGCGGTGGTCTCAGTATGCAACAAGATTAATTTTGCGTTTACCCTTGGTAGGTGACTTCGATCACTCTGTTTGTGTGATTATGAAAAACTGTTGGGTTTACGCCAAACTTTTTGCAGCTTAAACTTATCATGGTTGGGTCAATCAACAATTGTTTCTTACCAACGAGGAGTTTAGGATGATAAAGACTTGTCTCAGATAAAGGACTGGTTTGATTCTTAGTGATGGTGCCATCACAATATATCATCGCTAAGCTTGCTGGTGCAATAAAGTTGTGGGAAGGTCATTGGTGTATATTGCCAGGCAGACGTGCAGAGCATTCCTGAAAGGGCGAGATGGTCAATTAGAGCCATTGATAGGAGGAGCAAAGTACACAGTCCTTTTTGCATTGGGAATTCTCCCAGCAGTTTTCAGTGATCCCATATTGGAAGGCAATACCATATGTGTAAAGTGTTATTGCAAGGTCGTGGACTTGATATGGGGGGTTGCAGAGGAATATGGAGAGGGTAATATTTGTTGAAGGGGTAGAAGCAGAAAGTAAACAGGAGGATGGGGCGATTACCCTGGAATTAACCCTTGCAAAATATTGGCAAACATAACCCAAAAACCAGGAAAAACAGTGCCGCACAAGATGTCTTCATTACAATATGCCGCATATGCCTTATAGGTATTTTTTACAGTTTTCACTGAGAGTTTGTAATATTGCATTCAAGCACTGGCCATTCAGCCAAAGTTAAAGTTTGTATTTATTAGATGGTTCACATTCCCTGATATATGTCCACCAAAAGACAAACCATTTTTATTAGTCTTCTTGTCAGACTCAATGGTTTTTTTAATGAAGCAATGAAATTAATTATTATTGATTATAAGACCTCATATTATTTCCCAGGGAACTCCTCAATCCTTATTTCATGACAAATTGATGCAGATCTAACAGATTATTACCCCTTTCATTCTTTATAATGGCTATATTTTCCATTATAGCAGCCAACTTACACCCTTTGTTGTCACCAACTGTTGGTTTGTGAGATAAAGCTCTCACAGTGAAAGATGAAGAGTGATTTGACAGTAATTGGGATCTAGAGATCCATTTATTTGTTTTAGAATTAGAACGAGATTAGAGGACAGAGAGAATAAAAGGAGCCTGGCATATAACGTGATTATCATGCAGATTGGAGTCTTTTTGTCATTTCTTATTTCTCAAAATCGCTGAGCTGATGAGACTAAATCAGTTAATAAAATCAAACATTTGGACTATCACTACTTACAACATACAATGTATTTATGTGCTCATGATATAGTGTAATTGACGTTGATAGTTTTTTCCACTAAAAATATGGTGGTGATGCCATTATAATCACATAGTCCTGTTCCTTTTTCTTTTTAAACGGGCTGGACTCAGAAGCGCCTGGGTTCAATTTTCAGTTAGGAACACTTTATTTAGATTCAGATAGTATAAAAATGCTTCATATAAAGTAGACCTTTTTAATTGAACATATTGTTGAGAACAACACTTCATGAACAATGGTTCAGCTGGATTTGTTCCAATCATACTTTGAAGTGGCCATCACATAAATCAGTCGAGAGTTGCACAATAAGCATCTGTAATTATAAATAGTACAAGAGATACAACTCTCTGCAGCATTTCTTATTCCATACAAACTCCTTTCTACAATATGTACTTACGTATAAGATAAAGCTTACAACACAGAGATTTTAGCAAACAGCCAGAACCAAGGAAAGGAATTCCCAAAGCAAAAAGGACTGTGTGCTTTGCTCCTCCTATCAATGGCTGTAATTGACCATCTTTCCCTTTCAGAGATGCTCCGCACGTCTGACTGGAAATATATACTGCCTGCCTGCCTACGATTGTACACTGTACTGCAAAAGTAAGAAAGTATAGCCTTGGAGTGATAGTTGTAGATATCAATGTGGTCTTTTTCCTTGGCAGTATAGGCCTTAGGAGAATGCTGAAGTGATCTAACAGGGAGCTTTATTTGTTTTTTTTTTCATGAATCTAAGGACTGATGGCACATGTATATAATGTCGGGCTCTAAGTTATAACTTTCATGGTACAAAGGTTTGCTCCCATCATGATTTTTCATACTTTGAAACAAAATAATTATGAATAAAGACTTTCAGAGATGTGAAGTACGTCAAAAAGTATGACAAGCTTCAAGGGTGCAATCTGTCTCCTTGTTCATGTACAGTCTTTGTTTGGGAGAATTGTGATGTTTCTTAATAATGCATGGTCAGTGACAAAACAGTATTTCACATCTTTTTAAAAGAAAAGCTTAGATTAACTCTAATAACTTAGAAAAGAGTTACTGACGGTTAAAGTAGGAAATCCGGGCTTTATCACTTGATCGACATTCTACATATATCAGCCAGTCAGTCCTTTGTTCCATTCATTCCAATTATGGACCTGATTTCATTTAGGATTCTTTTGTAATACAATATGTTTCTTTCAATATTCTAGAATATGCATAAACATAAATGATTGATTGCTTTTTCAAAAAGGACATTACTACAAATTGTCCAAAAGAAAAACTTTAACCACATTTGTAACTATCTATTACTTTCTTGTGTGGTTATTCTTTTAAATAATGCTTACACAAAATAAATTTGTTTGAGAGGATTGCAATTGAGAAGTGTATGGTTCTACCAGATGATGGATGACTTGTATGATTAAATGGTAGACCAAGCCTAATTCCTACATTGCTATGAATGTACGTAGTATACTGTATACTGATTAAATGAAAGAGAAGCATCCCTTGGTGTTCAAGCCATCAATTACTTTGGTTGGTATCCATTAACGTTATGATGGATGACTGCAGGACTATGAGGACTAATTGAAATGCTAATCATGCAAAGCATATATCGTTGAATAGCAGGTAGCATTGTAGCAGTGGAATAATTCCCTCTTGTGTGCATTATCTGTTTGTGATGTCTACCTTCAGAGTCTGTGAAAGCGCTTTGTCATGAGGTTTGACAGTCATCCTAATTGACAGTCATTATAATTAACATGCACTTGCTGAAAAAAAGCAATGTATCAGAAAATGCAAAAAACAAATGTGACTGTTGATGAATGTATAACACACACATTAATTACATTTTGTTGTTTTCAAACTTGTCCAAATCACAAAAACAGTTTGCTATGTATTTTTAACTGGTATTGCATTGTTTTCTTAGATTATATTTGTGTATAGTTCAAGCGAAGGTCTACAACCTTCAACAGCACACTAAAAAAAGGGTTTATGTAAAACAGACAAAATTAACGTTACACTGTATAACTGGGGTCCATCCAAAATTTTGTGTGTATCAGACAAGATTTTCATGTTTTAAAAAAAGACAGGGAAAATGTCAATCCTGATCAATTTTTTGTGTAATATGATTATTGAATTGTCGAAAATACACAATGTATACATTTTGTCTGAATTTTTATAAAATTTTGCAAGAAACCAACTAATGTTCATTTTGTCTTTTTCCTAAAAACCTTTTTTTCAGTGCAATATGGAAATAACTTTAGTTTTCATGCTTATTGACCTGGCATTATTTACGATCTTCATAATTTGTTCATCGGGCTCCCAAGGGTCCTTTGTTGAAATGGTCACGTTTTTGTCCCGCGCTTCACAATGATTAATGGCATCATGCATGGCCTGTCTTCTGACCTCGCTATCTCTGAGCGCTGTGATTTCAGTGTGGACAGGACATAAAATATCAGCTTAGCACAAGAGATTTTCCTGAACAGTCAGAAACTATGATGAAATAACTGATGGCTTAAAACATCAAGTAGCACACAAAATCCAGATGAAAATGCATTAAAACATAACAGAAATAGAGAAAAATAATATTCATAATCTATTGAAGAATATGTTTTATTGTTATAGGTGTAATCACCATCACATATTAGTATGGATGGGAAATTTTGACTAAATTTTGGTCCTATAGAAAAAATCTCAATATAACTATTATAATGATGACTATAAAATTGTTAATCTGCTCTCTCATTGCAATTTAGTTTACACTATCCAGCTGGTATCTCCATTTGTCTAATTCAGTTCTAATTCCAATGCCCCTGCCTGAGCAAATAAATGCAATCTCCTACTCCAAATTACTGTCAAATCACTCTTCATCCTTCACTCTGAGCTCTTAATTCCACGAGCTGATGGTGACAACGACAGAGTTAGATAAAACTTTGTTAGAACTACTCTGTGTGGTGTTGTATATAACATTCCAATTAACCTTTGCATCAACACAGTAATCTATCACTGTTTCAATATAGCTTCGAGGGATTTACAGTATTGATACCAAGGGACAGATCGGTTCCATTTAATCAATGCATCAGAACATAGTGTTTCTGTGTTTGTGTTTTGATACTAGGGTTTCATGTTCCGTTTAATGCTGTCAAATAACATGAGAGCTCTTTATATATTAGCAGCCCATTTTAAATTATAATTATAATTAATTGTTTTCATTTTTAGCCTCCAAGTAGGTCAATGACAGTAGTCTAATATTCCTCTTATCAGGTGCATAACTAATAAACTAATATTTCGTTGATTGACACCTGTACTGATAGGCATGTTTATGTAGGTCAAGTTATGACAATGGACAGAACATTTGGAAAACCCCTTGTTTCTCATCCCTGAACTCATTCATGCTCAAGAGTTGTGGGAAGATCATCAGTGTATTGCGATACCGACTGGCATATCATTACATTCTACAAAGTGCGAGATGGTCAATTAGAGTCATTTATAAGTGGAGCAACGCATGCGGTCCATATTCCATTCTGAACACCCTTTCATGTTTTCCATAGTATTTAGCAAACCCAGCCCTGACGGCAAAGGCATGAATGTAAACCGGAGTTCTTCTAGGGCAAGGGACTCGGTGTGGAGCGGCAGAGGAATATGGAAAGGGTAATATTTGTGGGAGGGGTAGGAGAAGGAGTAAACAGGAGGATGGGGGGATTACAGTGGAATTAACCCTTGCCAAAATATTGGCAAACACAACCAAATATAGAAAAGACAGTGCACTTGAGCATCCAGCAACACCCTATTATAAAACCATACAGAAATTTATTGACAACAAAACCAAAAATCATCATTACTTTTCTTTTCGGTTTTGTAACTTTCCATTGGTCAATATGAGCATGAGATGGCTGGTATCCATAAAATTTCAACTTACCCAGTGGCTTCTGATACGTTGCTCAGAAAATGCACAGCGCTCCTGAAGAAACATTGGGGTTAAAAAAATGAACCGAAAACGGGACCTATACCGCCTAAAACTATACGATCATACAAACATTTTAAGACAAAAACGAAAAAAATCTGTTGGGAATTTTTTGAGAAATTCAAGTTTAAAAAAATCTTGTTTATCTCATCACTTGAATACCTGTAAAATGGCTTATAATACAATAAACAAACTTGAAAACACAATGAAACCTATCAGTTTAGCTCGCTTAAGAATTTCTAACACGTTTCAACAATAAAATGAAAATATTTTGTAACTTTATTGAAATAAATGTGACACATTGTTTATCACACACTGAAAATACAAAAATGCTAAAAATAACCCATTTGTTTTACTTTTTGACTCTTTATTATGAAGAAGTTTTAGAACTTGCTTGACATGTATATGGAAAGCTTTAAATGTGAAAAGTGGGTCTAAAAAATTATGTTAGGTCAAGCGGACTGCAGCAGATTGTCAACTTTCAAACATTATTATGCAGGTAGCAGTGATCACAAATACACAAAGTTTCCTGACTCAGTAAAGGAGAACGGTATACCACTTTTCTCCTCCCTTATCAAAATGGTTATTATAAATATATTGTACAGTGAGCTGTCACAGCTCTTTCCAAATCCAAATGACTGACTTAAAAACGCAGGTTCACATCCATTTTCTCATTGTGAAAGAGAAAATTAGCAGGTAAACCTCGGAGGGAAATTTGTTTATCCAGTTGCAGATCTCAAGTACCTCTTGAGCTTTGATATGCAGTGCAGAATACACTGTATGCTGCCCAAAAAAACCTAGGCACTATTACAGTTGTTGCATTCTATGATTCTGTGCATGCAAGCATGCTTTGGTACCTCCCTAAATCTGTTCTATTCAAAGAGATTCTCAGATTAAGAAGTCTTTATAAGGTGCAGGAAATATATTCATACAACTGCCATAGTGTTCACTGCAGTTAGGCATGTATAAGGTACCTGAAAAAGTGTAGCCAACATCAAGCCCAATTTCCGCACACAGCCGAGAACAGCCATGCCTAGTTTCATAGCCTATATTATATCTAAGGATTTGAGGATATTCTGTTCAATATTAAATAGTAGTTAATTTTGAACCATATTTATCCTAATATAATTTAGGCCTCCAATGCAGATGCAGAAAAAAAATATCAGCTGATTTCACAAACCTATGTTAGAAAATTAAATTGTGACATGTTTACTTTAGCTTGAGATATCACTCTAGATAATAGATATATTACTGTCAAATACTTCAGCCTGCATCATCTTTGCTCTATTGAACTATTGTATATAGATAGATAGTATCATATAAACTAAATGGGCCAATGAGAAACTGTCTGAAATAATAATAAGTGCTGTGAGAAGATACTTACTTGTCATGTTTATATCTGTTTTGACATGCTTTCACTTTTTAAAAGCAGTGTGACGCTTTTCATATCCAGTTTAAGGATAACAAATTTGTTTAATAACCCTCAAAGACTGAAAATATGGAGAATTTGGTTATGTTCAGCATTTTTGCATTTATACAGTGTGTGATAAACAATGTGTCACATTTACTTTTAAAAAGTCTCTAAATATTTTCTTTTCATTGTTTTAACTTTATTGAAATTCCTTAGAGAGCCAAGCTAACAGGTTTCATCACGTTTTCAAGCTTGTTTATTGAATTATAAGCCATTTTACATGTATTCAAGTGATGAGATAAACACAATTTTCAAAAACTTGAATTTCTCAAAAAATTCCCAACAGATTTTTTTTCGTTTTTGTCTTAAAACGTTCGTATGATCTTGTAGTTTGAGGAGGTATAGGTCCCGTTTTCGGTTCATTTTTTTAACCCCAATGTTTCTTCAGGAGCGCTGTGAATGACAAAGTGAACCATGACTAAAACGTAACTGCAAATCCAAACTAAACTTACTTTGCTTAATCACGCAGCCAATGACTTACACCATTAGTTGTCGGCAGCTGTTTGATCGCGAGATAAAGAGCTCCGAGTGAAAGCTGAGGAGTGATTTGACAGCAATTCTAATCTAGAGATTTCATTTATCTACCCGAAATTAGAGCCAGTTTAGAGGAGATAGAGGGAATAAAACATGGTTGGCATAATTATGACATAGATAATTTTGTTGTTTTTATTTCATTATTTTCAGAAAGGATGAAATACAATTGGTTCATGAATAAGTACTGTATTCTTACCTAACTCGTCTCATAGATCAGTTATCCTCCGTTTTAAAATACCATTACCATGGTGATTTGTAAGGGAAGTTTTTGTTCTGAACTTTCTTGGTTCACTTGGTGAAACCGTTATTGGTGTCCTTCTTCAGCAATTTATTTTTGGATGAGGGAGTGGGAGCTCAATCACTGGTGCTCTCAATCACTTGGCTGCACTCTAAAAAATGTCGGGACAAAATTGGTTTTTTAGATTCAAAATGGTTTTTTGAAAAACCAAATTTCATTGAAATTTGGTTTTTC
The DNA here is from genome assembly GCA_026936325.1 of Platynereis dumerilii. Lineage (NCBI taxonomy): Eukaryota > Metazoa > Annelida > Polychaeta > Phyllodocida > Nereididae > Platynereis > Platynereis dumerilii. The sequence continues at coordinate 1,277,182 of JAPTHN010000058.1, read as the reverse complement.
AAAAAACCATTTTGAATCTAAAAAACCAATTTTGTCTGAAATTTTTTAGAGTGTGTGGTTCAATATCAGCCCCTTCCTCTGATGTGATGTCATACTGTCATAATTACTTAGCCTGCCAAAATGCACAAATATTGGACATAAAACCCCATCATCCATGCAACCACCATTAATAGCAGTCCTTAGCAGGGTATTGTTATTATCAGTGTCTGTGCTGAGTGTCTATGTTTTTATAAATGTGTGACATTCTGTTGATTCTCATCGATAAACCCTTCTGGGATGGATGGATGGATGTTTGGGGCTTTACATCCGGCATTTATGCACTTGGTAGGCTAATTAGGACAGGAGGAGGACACAGCAATGAGGTGAAGGATGATTGAAACAGCCGTCCAACATAGACCCAGGTGACCCGGCAAGAGCTGGATTCGAACCCTGGATCCAGCGATTGGCAGTCCAGCACACTACCACTAGACCAACCCTCCCCCCTAAACCCTTCTGGTTGATTAGTCTTTGTAGGGTATGCAATCACTTATGAAACAGACCAACTATAGCTCTCCAAACTATATATCTGGTTTACATATGACATTGTATAAGGTCTACGTCGAGGTTTCAGAAACTGTCGGAACCAGGGAAGGGAATTCCCAGTGCAAAAAGGACTGTGTGCTTTGCTCCTCCTATCAATGGCTCTAATTGACCATCTCACCCTTTCAGGAATCCTCTGCACGTCTGACTGGAAATATATACTGCCAGTCTGCGATTGTACATTGTGCTGCAAAAGTAAGAAAACATACTATAGCCTCATCCCTAGGGTGACATTTTAAGCCTAACACTATGGGATTTATTGGTTTGGTACTCTGGCTGAGAATTGAAATAAATTACAATTGTTAAGTTATTTGCCCAAAGCTCTTTGCGTGTTATTTATACAATGTAATTATGTGTTGACCTTTCTATCAATCAAACTTGATATCAGAGACAGCCTTATAGCTAACTGTACATAGTATAGCGACCCACAGTATTTCAGAATGAACGTTCATCTTGGCATTACAATATCACTGACTTGTATTCGGAGTGTTTTGATGACTTGTTTGTGTCAGTTACTGCCAATTGGTTCAGTCTGCATGTGTCATACACTTATAACATTTGACACCTCTGTCAACCAATCACGGCAGCAGGCCTGTTTCAGGCGATAATTCTTATATCCTTAGTTGTCCACTTATCATCTGATGTTTGACTGTTTGTCTCATGGCATTTATAAGCCGATTATTCACAATGGGATAAGGAATATGTGCTTACCACACCTTGGGCTAAAGCCCTCCGTTGATAAATCACATATTCCCAGTCCTATGGTGAACAACCTACACTTATCGGCAAATGCATAGGCGTATCGGAGGGGGGGCAGGGGGGGCGATCGCCCCCCCAAAAGTTTGAGAAACAGTAAGATTCGGGCAAAAAGGCTAAAAAATTAGGGCAGATGATTAAATAAACACTATTGAAAATTAATGATTTCCAGGCAATTTCATAAGAAATGGTATTAAATCTAGACCTTGAAATTCGGGCAAATGTCGCTCGCCCCCCCAAAAATCGCGCGCGCCGTACGCCTATGGGCAAATGTGTGATCAAATAAACAAGCAAACTTTTGCAAGATATGCACCTGGTAAGAGGATTTGAGAACCAACAGGTCATTGATGTGATAAAGCAAGTTTGGAAGTTGAAAATAAAAATAAAACAGTAATATTTCCTAAGAATCGCTAATCTGTAAAGAGCTCTAGTACTCTCTTGAAAGAAACTTTCACGTAACAAGCTAACGCTGGCAACAAGCAGTTTGCAAAGGCTCAGATGTCTTGCCTTATGGTCTGCAGTAATTTGAACAGTTATGCATGCCAACTTTTGGAAAAATGAGGTGTTGTATGTCAAAGACCATACAAGCGGAAGTGGTGCATCCTGTGTCTTGCTCATGTGCTTTTGTGACTCATTACGGGCTACTATTTACCATCCTAGGATGCAACTTAGATTTAACTTGACACACGAGCTCTGGTATGTAATATTATTATGAGGCAGATTTAATACCCACAATTCAGAACAAGGATCGTCTCATAGATGACCAAGAGCCTTACCACCTTATCATAACAATTGCCTCTAGTATATTCTCAGATCCCGTTGCTTGAAATAAAGTAAAACACTACCCGTTTATTAACTACATTTGGCCAGGCCTGCATGGAGTTTATAAAGTATCCTGGGACCAAAATATTATTAGAATCCAGACAATACCATTAAAATGACAGACAACACTAGCTAACACTGGCTTTGTATCAACAAGCAATAATGTTCAATTTTAGAAGTTGGGAAGACAAAAATTCCAATAGCATTGCGACAGCAGCATGGCACATTTCATTAGCTGAGGACAACTTTAAGTTCCTTCTCTTAAATGAGTAGCCTGTCTGTTTATTAGACAACCTGCTGAGACAATGAGCAAATACTCATTGAGTGTGCTGTTGGTACAAGCGGAGTGCAATCTTCGTGACGTCCGTATGAATTGAACCTGTTAATTCCATTGCATCGAACTGGCACATGAGACACTTTGAGACACTTTAAGAGGATGATTCTAAAAGCAAATGGGCAATACAAACCCTCTGCCATCATCGCTCGTGACGTATTGAGACCTCTTGATGCATTCGTCAAAATCTCGAGTGGGTCCAAGTAGATCAAGTATGAACCGATGTTTTGATGAGGCAATCTCTGTCGCCCCAAATTGCCAAATGTGTCAAGGATGATTGCTGATTGCACCGTGATGGCCACGTGATACTAATCCTGACATTGTGTTTTCTTCTTTTGCAGTGTGATCCGGGGATCGGCTCAGATGCCTTCTACGACCTTGTCTACCGGAAACCCACCATGATCATGTTGCTAACATCATCGTGTTCGGAAGTGGCCAAGACGTTAGGAGAGATTGTTCCATACTGGCATCTTCTCTTGGTGAGTACCACGATTACTGATGCAGAAGTTAAGCTGGTTTCAGGCAAGACAAATAACTCTGATGTTCTTACTTTTAGTTTCCTTGATTACCTTGTTTGAAAATTCAAAGGAGTTCTGGGAAAAAATAATACAACACAAACAAACAAGATTTATACAAATTGTCATCATATTCCAAGAAAACTTATAGTGAGCTTCATAACTTATAAACTCTTGCTACACCTTTTTGTACTGTATGTGTGATATTCAGGGGAGCAAAGAAACAGAGACATGCCTTTTTTGTCTGAGGTTAGAAAAACATGTACATGTAAGAATCTGGCGTAGTATATCATCTGAAGCAAGATGTACCTCTCTAAAATTAGTTACAACAACATGTTTTCGCTAAACTTCAAAAGATTGTGAAAAGTATAGGCTATACATACAAGCAAAAAGTAATTCTAGGAGTGCGGTATCATTATATTTTCATTTCACAAGATATACTTTTTGAAGAAAAAAAAACCATGAAAGTAAAAGACACAAACATGTATGTAGCAGTAGCAACAGACCACAGTATGTGGGAACCTCTTATAATACTGACTAGACAAGGAGAGCCACCAAAAATTAACTGTTAAAGTATCATGACCTGTTTGTTGGGTATTTTAGCAACTTCTTATTATTTTAAAACTAAAATGAATATTCAATCTTGCATCTGTCAGATAACAGATAATTAATTGCCATTATAAAGGCCTTCTTTCTGAGATTGCATGAATATTCTCCTGCACTCTGAACCGTGTCCATGACCCATCAAATCCGCGTGCCTTTTCTGACAAAACGTGTGCTGAGTCTGACACATTATCCCATGATAAAAGGGTTCCTGACTGGGATTTAGAAGCAAAATGGCAGTAAAATGATATAAGGGCATATATATGTCCTGCGGTCATATTACTTTTTGAAACGCTCCCAAAAACATAAGGACAGGCCACACAAGAAGAATCGTCAGTCTCAACGGAGAGATGCAATGAATTTTCATGGTCCAAAACGTCTTTGAGACAGCTTTCCAAATATCTTAGTCCTCCCCCAATGGATTTAGTCTTTTTATTGATGTTTTGCAGAAACAAAACAACAGCTCTAGATCAAAATTAATGTAGACAACCAGAAAGCTGTTCAGTATATGGTACTGCCGATACAGGTGTGCCAGACGGATCCTGATATGATCATTTTAAACAATGGAAGTCACATGTGCATTGCATGATGTCTAATTTGTCTGATTGATTGCTTAGTGGCACCAATTATTACATGCTATAGCATTGCCGTTGATAGCTAATGTGGTTGATTAATGATTTTTTGTGATCAAATGATGAACCAGTACATCTTCCGATGAATATTATTACAGTAGCGACCGAAAGTTTACAACACCAAGAGCAAAATGACAAATTTTTCTGTTTCAACAATTTTAACAACAATAAGCATATCATACATGAAATACAATACATTATGCTGCTGAACACCTCTGAATCATTGAATATTATTGTTTTGTGAAATTAAGAAATTTCCGTCCATGGAAACTCCAAGCTCCTCCAGATTATCTAATTATTGCTCCAACCTTTACGTTTTATACATACAACAGAATATTTAATATATAAATCAATCAGATTTAATTGTGAATGGAAGACAACTTGGCAATGGAATGCACATGCAACTAACCACTGCAGACAAAGCCCCTGTTTCAGCAAATAAGCAACAAAATTGGTTCATTTTCGGTGCAATCCACTTATATCCATAAATTATTCATCGCTGACAGGAACAAACATGGCTTTTTCACTGCAAGTCAACAAAGACTATATACAATAGTCTATAATTGCAAATACACACACTGTCATAGTGCATATTGAAGTGGTGCCAGTCTTCAATTATTCTGCCAACAGCTTTTCAGTTTAAAAATGATTTTCAATTTGGCACATAACTGCTGGAAGAGTAAGAAGTAGAGGGGATTTAGGAGGGGGTTTAGCTCAAGTGGCAACATTCTGGGCTTTCAATTGTTGGGTCTCAGATTCAAATTCAGCTCTAGCCAGATCGTGTGTTCTTCCACTGTCCTAATAAACATAACCATGAAAACACACACATAAATACCGGATGCAAAGCGGATTTTTCAGATGTGCTACCCGAGATGATTAAAAGAGATATCTAGCTAGCTTCGATGACTTCACAAGGTGGCAGGCAATTTATGACTTTCCATACTGTTCTTATGTCAGAGGCTTTTCAGTCAGTAATCCATAAGATCTGTGGGGGTCTTGGAAGGGAGTCCAGTGGGTCGCCAGTTTAGTCTTGCGTCCTTGTGCGGAGGAGGCTATGTACTTCTCGTTTTTCTGAAAAGAGAATTGAAAGAGAGAGCAGTATCTGGGCTTTGTAATGATTGAATTGCGCTGGAGTGATGGAACGTTGATTTGTATGATGGAACAGAGATAAGAGGGAGAGTCTGGTACAAACCCCATAATTAATTCAGGGATGTCCAGGGTCTTTCATAGGAAACAGGGTGCCACTTGCCCCCATTTAAAGTCCCATGGGATCGGACTGCATATACCCAAATAACATGCAGGTACATATATGATAGTGCATTAATATGACCACTTTTCCAGATCGTGCAAGGTTGTTCACAGACAAAAGTCATACTCTAGTTGGATTATAGCTGGGCTATGTCTACTATAGTAACGAATGCCTAGCTCCTCTTACTTCATATATTTGCAGATCATCTTACAAATCGATGTAACTGATGTATTTTTAAATGTAAAATGTATTATTTTCTGTGTCTCTGTCTCAATTAACCAGTTAGCCTGTTTTCTGGCTGCAAGACAAACATGCAACAAGCTTCTATGCAATCATTCAGTTGGCTTAGTATAATAAGCAAAAAGTCACTTTTTTATTTTCAGTGCGATCAAATTATATCGCTGCATTATTCACAGTGGTTTTGCAGGACAGCGCTTCTTTGTATTGTATTGTGTTATCTGGATGCAAGTACTGGTATCTAACTTACACTGATTAGTTACCAGAGCTAACACAATGAAATGATTTTACAAGGCTGCCAAAAAATGTTGTTTTTATTCTGTCTCAGGTGTTGGGTGCTAGGAGCAATGGAGCAATGTACAAATTTAGCAAAATTTGCAAATGCAGATGCATAATATTAGACTACATACACAGATTTCACATTTTTGTGAAGATAGTACATGTTATGTTGGACAATAACTCCCTAACTTACCCTATCCTAAACCCTAACATATTGTGTTTTGCCATTCTTCAAGCAGTCCGAATATTTTGCTGCTTGACATCAAGGAAAATCTTGCTTTTGAACAAAAAGAAAAAGTACAGTAATGGAAAAAGTACATTTATCACCTTACGGCATTTCTGAATGATAAAGTTCTGACAAAAAGGCCTTTCAAAAAAGAGAACAACTCACGGAGCAGAAACATATGTAGCAACATTTGTTTTCTGCTGTCTAACACAGCGAAAATTCTTGAATTACGCAATGTGTTGAAGCCTTGTTTAAAAGGATCTGTCAGGTTCTGTAGTGAAACACACAAAAGGCACAACATCAGGGGTTTCCATTCTGTCGAATCCTAAATGGGACTTGAAGGTATATGCCAGTAAAGTGATACAACGGCAAACATTGGTCATACTACTTATTTTACTTCTTGAAAGGCCACAGAAAACATAAGGATATGCAACGCAAGAAGAATTGTCAGTCTCAACGGAGAGATGCAATGAATTTTCATGGTCTAAAACGTCTCAAAGACAGCTCTCCATATAAATGCTGATCCTGAGATATCCATCAGAGTTCCAGAATACAGATTATTTCTATTTCTGTACCAGTCGTAATATGACTGATAGCATCTACAAGACAATAAAGCAATAGAAAGCTATTCAAGAAAGACTTCGAATGAACATTATGGTACAGATATTTAACTTAACTGTGTTGGTCATTGTCAGCTCTGGAAATATATGTATAGTTGTATACCAATTACTTGAAATATTAAATTGTGTATAACAGCTTAAAGCCGCTTCTAATCGTTTAAGCATTAACAGCACATTTATTCAGGCCAAATCTCTCTGACAATAGTTTGTTATCTTACCTATTTATTATCTTACCTGTATAAATGTATGAAATTAGAAACTAGGTAAAATCAACAACCCAAACAACTTATGGTTTTAAGATATATATAATATTATGTCAGACAAACCCCACGTAAGACGCATTAGCGGATGGCATGATTCAATAAAAACACCATCACTGGTCCATCACTTGTATTGAGTAAGTTAACATGGGTGTGATGACCAGATGGTTGCACCCGGTGACACGACAACTTGGCGTCAGGCTAGAATTAGCAGAAAATGACCACTCAGAGAGTTTTGCCAGATTCATGGAATGAAACACCCCCACACAGCCATTCCTCATTTAGAGTCAGTCACTCTAGCACCTTGGCAAATCAATACAAACCATTGAAACCGAAAAAAGAGTTGTTAATGTCTGATTATCGAAGAATAAATATTCTACAGTTTAAATAAGTTGCTATTTTCAGCTGTCAACACTTGAGTATTCGGGAAGTTACTTAAAAAATCTTCTTGGCAGATCATTAATGCAATTAGTAACAACCTGCTGAATCTGATAACGAGGTTAAGATTGAGCATCCTTACAGAAGGCTGAAGTTTTGATGCTGGAGGAGGTTGATGAACCTGCACTTAACTTAAACAATTTGTGTAATCATGTTATCTCTGGTGACAATGCAGCAGAAGGGAGGATTAAAGTGAACAGTTATGGATATTGGAGTCTTTATTCCTGAAATGCCTGCTCTGGTTAGATCCTAATGTTAAATGTGTGGGCATGCAGCACTGTAAAATCGGAGGCACTGATTCAGCTCAATTGATTGAGTGAGATGGTTGCACAAGTTGATTGAGCTAACATAGATTAATGTTTTAAGCTGAGATAACTCAAAATAGCGAGCTGAGATAGCTCAAAATACTAAGCTATGTTGACTAAGGTATTCAAGCTGAGAAAACTCAAAACAATGAGCTGTGTTGACTTACAGCTCAAAATATTGAGTTTTGTTGACTTATTGATCCAAGCTGACACAACTCAAAATTTTGAGCTGTGTTGACTTATTTTTAGCTGTTTTTGATTTATGTTTGTTTGACCTGTCTTATAAAGTTATTTATGAATATGGGCTGTAATCCCAAAATATTGTTTGATCTCTCAAGAGGATCCACCTGATCCAGTATGCTTCATTTTAGCACACCATGGACAGGCCCAAGATGCATTCAACAAAGACCATTGCATCACGAGGAGATTTACAAATTAATTTCTTGTGAATAAATTCCAATGGCCTGTGGCTCATCTCAGTTGATATACAGTGCAAGAAGCCTATATTTGAACACACTCTGACTTGGAAATGTTGGTTGACGTGTGAAAGCATGCATCTAATTACTTCCACAAATTAATTTAACAGAGATAAAAATAAAAAAGTAGCCAGCTAAAGTGGTTTGCTACTCATTTTTTCTCTGAGATAATGTAATATAAATGTTCTTTTTTCTTGTAAGTAAATAATTATTTAAAACTAAATGCAGTCTTATGAGAAGTGCTTGTTATAGATGGCACTATATGTGGCATGACTGAGATGTCAAGCTATCTGCAACAACTGAAGCTTGCATGTTTTCACAGCTTAATGTTATGATTCGTTTGGACAACTTACAGCATTGAGCTATCATACCTTGACAACTTATAGGATTGAGCTATCATAGCTTGAAAATTTTTAACATTCTCAGACAGCTCAAATTATTGCTTCAACACAGTTTTCAAATTTTACAGTGAGTGTGTGTTGTGGGAGGTGAAAAAGTTGATGACATATGGTAGGTACATATGGTAGGTAAACCAATAGGTTGGTATAGAATGGCATATATATAGGCACTATATTCCAGCCATATTTTGCATTGAAAGGAGTCTCTATCTCTGGAATCCTTGCACAGATTTGATCCTTGTTCAACCTGTGTTGTACATGTACGTCATTGTAGTAGACCTGAAAACTCAACTGGAATGCATTGTTGCCATGTTTAGGTGTGGTAAGAAGTTTACATAAGCAGCTCTAAATTGCAATTATGCAATACTTCATTGAAGTATTGCTTCTTGGTTATGGCAGTGTGCACTGAGTAGATATTGCTTTGCTTTTATTACTCATATCTTGTTGGAAGTCAATGTGCTTAGTCTGACCCAATGCTATCAAGTAGCAAATGTTGATCTGATGCAATCTCCATCAATGTATATTTTGCTGAGTTGCTAAAACAGAGTTTTCTTTTACACTCCCGCAGATACATGGAGACAGTTTTTATTGTAACCAGATGTGGGGCGTTCAGAAAGTTCACTGCTTTTTTTTTATATGGACACTTATTTTCAATCTAGAACAATGCATTTTTTACAGAATAAAATTCAGCAGTTTTGGAATAGTTTTCCAAAATTTTGGACAATTTGGACCTTTTTAGGTCATTCCGTGGTTGCCATGGAAACAGAAAGTTGGGCTAGGTGGAGCAGGTAGTACGGAGATCAAGAAAATCAATGAATTGCGGCTGAGAGAGACCTCACTCTGCCACTTGTATTAGTAAGATTGACAATAGTTAACAAAAGAAATATAATATTAGCTTCTAAATATACTTTCAAGCATACCAAATGTTTGTATTCTTACTAGTCAGGGAGCCAACCCCTCAAAATTGGGATTTCTGTTCGCAGCGATCCACACCTCCTCAAATTTGGTACTATCGGAAAGGAAATTTTCTGAATTTTTTGATGGTGACCATGGTTTTATCAATTTCTTGGACCGGAGATGTTTTATTTTGGTTTCCATGGCAACAAGTCTGCTTTTGTCAAAATAAATTTTATAAAACTTATCATGGTGTATCATAGTTGCTGTGGAAGCAAGGCATTCATTGATGAGTTATGTGGTGCCTTTTACTGGTCTCATTACTTTATGTGTGAAATTTTGATTTTCCATCTCTTTCTTGTTACCATGGCAACACTTTAGGAGACTATTTCTCAGATTTTGTTGATTTTTGTTCTTATTTTCTTTTAGAGAGCCACAATTTAACGGTATAACTTAAAAAATTATAAATATCTGAACTCTAGTGGGGCAACTCTTTCAACCAGTGGGTGTTACAAAATCAGATTTTGTTTGAGTGTGTTGCTATAGCAACCAATTTAAAACTATGGAATCAGAACTCCCATTAGGTCCTAGTTTTTAAATGGCTGCCTCTCAAACGGCAAGCAACATAGCCAGCTGATATTTTAGGGGAAGCTCAACCATACTTTCAAAATTTTGAAAACATTCCATTGACTAATTTTGGTTGCCATGGAAACCACCAGAAATGGCAAGCATGTTTTCAAAGTGATTTTTCGGCGAATGTGTAGAATACCATGTTAATTCAAACCAAAAAGATTGAAATATGGGCAAAATCTAAATTAAACACTTGTTCGAAAAGATATAAAGTATTATATATGAATTATGTTGCCATAGCAACCAGAATAAACATGTTTCAGATGCTAGCACAATAGATATACAATTTGTTGCATATATCTGGACTTATTTAATGTAGAGTCTTTTATGATACATCAATCTTAATGTTTGTGAGGCCAAGGAATCTAATTTTGATATCAAAAGTAAGCTACTTTGCATATTTGCTCATAAAAAGAAACAAAATTTGTCTATTTACAGATTTATTGGGCATTATTCCTCTCTCTGACCACACAAAATCTTGTTAAACTGAAACATATTTATATTCTGAGTTTCATCTGCTTATCCCCCAAAATGGTCTGAAATCTGGTGGATAACTCTTTCAGTCAGTTGGTATCACAGTATCTGATTTTTGTTGTGTTGCTATGGCAACTATATTGAAATAACAAAGCCATCAATTTCATGAATTCCTCTTTTTAAAATGGCCGTTTCTCGCTAACCATGAAAGGTTGCATTATGGTATTTTAGGAATAGATCACATTCATTTTCATAATTATTAAACAATTCTAGAAGAGTTTTTGTTGCTATGGAAACCACCAGAAATGGTAAATTTTCTCTCTAAAGTGATTTCCATTGAATGTGTAGAATACAATTCTCATCGCATACAAAAAAAGTGAATTATGGACAAAATATATTCAAAACTAACTTGAAAACTGATGGAAAGTATAATATTTGAAATATGTTGCCATAGCAAAGAATCCCCAGAAAACTAGCATGATAGATATATACAATTTATTGTGTATCTAAGGACCTATCACAGGTGCAACCTTGTACGATATATCATTTCTGATGTTTGTGAGGCCAAGGAGTCAAATTGTAGTATCAGAACAAAGCTAATTTGCATATCTTCATAATTATGAGTACAAAATAACTGTTTACAGTATTATTAGGGGTTTTTTACTTCATGAAACTGATGTTATTAATTTTAGTAGAGCAGCTGAAGGCCAGTTTCCGGGTTTCGGACCACAGTCCCCGCTTGGAGATACAATAACATGTTTCATTAGCCAAAATTTATGGTAAATTCCCTCATTTCTGATTAATATTCCCAGACCAAATCTAAACTTCCAAGTTGCGATATTTAAAAAATGGGCTGCTTTCTGGAGCTTCGGTCCTTTGTATTAGGTGTCTGAGCTTCTCCAGACTTCTAGATTTATACAGTGCATATCCCACATATTCTAGTTTTACAGTGTGGGTCAACATATCTTTTGCAGAATGTAGGCCTATAGACATTTTTCTTTTTATGTCTATTGTTGTTTGGCTATGGTGGCCTACAATGTGTCACCGTGGCAACCACTCTGAAAATGAGGCTGAAACCTCACTATAGCTGATATTTGTGGCCTCCTCAATATCAGAATTGATCTGTAACTTAACATTGCACCTTATATAGATCCAGAAATACACAACAAATGTATTTACCTTGCATGCTAGTGTCTGAGACATGTTGATTCAGGTTGCTATGAACAGAGATTTCATATACACTGCTTCATTACATTTTGATGAGTATATTTATTTTTTCCATATGTCACTCTTTTGTGTGCGATTAGCATTATATTCATCACTTACAACAAGAATCATTAAGAAGGAAAATTTACCTTTTCTGGCGGTTTCCATGGCAACCAAGAGTGATCAATGGAATTATTCGTAATTATGAAAGAAAGGTTTATACCCCTTAAATGTCTTGAGGCAACCTTTCTCAGTTAGTGAGAAACAGCCCTTTGAAAAACTGGACTTCTATTCATGAAATTGGTGGCTTCGTAATTTCAGAATGGTTGCTACAGCAACACACACAAACACAAAATGATATTTTGATACCAACTGCCTGAAAGAGTTCTCCCATCAGATCTCACATGTTTATTATTTTGGGCAGTTATAACAAATGAATCTCCGGATGTAACTATATTACGGTTTGACAAGATTTCATGTGGTCAAAGAGAGGAATAATGTAGTTTTCTTGAGAAATGATGCCTAATACTGCTGTAAAGGCACTATTTAAATTTATTAGTAAAACTTCTGACATCAAAATTCAATTCCTTGGCCTCACAAACATCAGAATTTATGTACTGTATAAGGTTGCACCTTCGATGGGTCCTTAGATACACAACAAATTCTATTATGATAGTTTCTTTGAGACATGTTTATTCTGGTTGCTATGGCAACATATTTCAAATATAATGCTTCCTGTCAGTGTTTAAGTTAGTTTGGAATATATATATATATATATTTTTTTTACATATTTCACTCTTTTGCATTGTATTCTACACATTCAATGAAAATCACTTTGGAGAGAAAGTTCAACTTTTCTGGTGGTTTCCATAGCAACAAAAACTCTACTAGAATTGTTTAATAATTATGAAATTGAATTTAATCTATTCCTAAAATATCATAAGGCAACCTTTTTTGGCTAGCGAGAAACAGCCAGTTGAAAAAGAGGACTTTGTGAAATTGATAGCATTGTTATTTGAATACAGTTGCCATAGCAACACACTGAATCAAAATCTGATACTGCGATACCAACTGATTGAAAGAGTTATCCACTAGATTTCAGATTACTTTGGGGCATAAGCAAATGAACCTTTGAATATAAATATGTTGCAGTTTAACAAGATTTTGTGCGGTCAGAGAGAGGAATAATGCTCACTAAATCCGTAAAGGCACCGATTTTGCTTCTTTTTATGAGCAAATATGCAAAGTAGCTTACTTTTGATATCAAAATTAGATTTCTTGGCCTCACAAACATCAAGATTGATGTATCATAAAAGACTCTACCTTAAATAAGTCCAGAGATACGCAAAACATTGCATATCTATTGTGCTAGCATCTGAAACATGTTTATTCTGGTTGCTATGGCAACATAATTCATATATAATACTTTATATCTTTTTGAACAAGTGTTTAATTTTTTATTTTGCCCATATTTCAATCTTTTTTGCTTTGAATTAACATGTTGATCTACACATTTGATAAAAATCACTTTGAAATGCATGTTTGCCATTTCTGGTGGTTTCCATGGCAACCAAAATTAGTCAATGGAATGTTTTCAAAATTTTGAAAGTATGGTTGAGCTTCTCCTAAAATATCAGCTGGCTATGTCGCTTGCCTTTTGAGAGGCAGCCATTTAAAAACCAGGACCTCATGGGAGTTCTGGTTCCATAATTTTAAATTGGTTGCTATAGCAACACACTCAAACAAAATCTGATTTTGTAACACCCACTGGTTGAAAGAGTTGCCCCACTAGAATTCAGATATTTATAATTTTTTAAGTTATACCGTTAAATTGTGGCTCTCTAAAAGAAAATAAGAACACAAACCAACAAAATCTGAGAAATAGTCTCCTAAAGTGTTGCCATGGTAACAAGAAAGAGATGGAAAATCAAAAATTTCACCCATAAAGTAGTGAGACCGGTAAAAGGCACCACATTACTCATCAATGAATGCCTTGCTTCCACAGCAACTGTGATACACCATGATAAGTTTTATAAAATGTATTTTGACAAAAGCAGACTTGTTGCCATGGAAACCAAAATAAAACATCTCCGGTCCAAGAAATTGATAAAACCATGGCCACCATTAAAAAATTCAGAAAATTTCCTTTCCGACAGTACCAAATTTGAGGAGGTGTGGATCGCTGCGAACAAAGTACCCTTTTTATTCACATTTTTGGCCCTTGGCTCCCTGACTATACAGCGAACCAATGTGGAAAAGCACTCATGCATGCCTGATTTGGGAAGAGCGATACAGGCGCCAGAATGTGAGTCCTTAACTTCATCAGGACTTATGATAAAGCATGGATTCACTGGTATGAGCAAGAGACCTAAAGGGACAGCATCATCCATCCCAGCTTTCCCTTTTATATATAGCTTTACATAAGACCTGGTTTTCCATTACCTTAATCACTGGGGCAATAGTTTCAGGCACTGGAGGAGAAAAGTCTTAGGAAGACCGAAATGCTTTCAGAAAAACTTTTCCAGGAGGGCTTTAAAGAACATTCATTTTAACGCGTCAGGTGTATGAATGAATGCTTTTGTAGTACTTGCTAGTATTTTTAAAAGGTAATATTATATTTCTTGTGTTACTTATTGTCAATCTTACTAATACAAGTGGCAGAGTGGATCTCTCTCAGCCGCAATTCATTGATTTTTCTTGATCTCCATACTACCTGCTCTGCCTAGCCAAACTTTCTGTTTCCATGGCAACCACAGAATGACTTAAAAATGTCCAAATTGTCCACAATTTTGGAAATCTATTCCAAAACAGCTGAATTTTATCCTGTAAAAAATTCATTGTTCTAGATTGAAAATAAGTGTCCATATAAAAAAAAGCCGTGAACTTTCTGAACGCCCGTCGTATGGCTGTCCCTTTGACACAACAAATAGCAGACCGCACCGGAGGCATTAACTGTGTGATACTGCTCCAGAGATACTGTCCGTCAGCCCTCTCCTCAGTTGCAGGGGCGACAGTTATTCAATACATGGTGTTTGAAGTAACATAATTTCGCCCAATGGGTAAATCAGGTTGCCTGCAGATTTGCTCCATTGTTAGCTGGGCGTGAACAATCTGGTCCCGGAGCTTTGATCAGGGATGGCAGATGAAGGCAGATGGAAGCAGATGAATACAGGAGGATGAAAGAAGTGCACATGCTGCCTCAATCATGAACTGAGTCTCAGTCATGAACTGTCAGCTCTAGCCCTTTTTCTGAGCCTAAGAGAGGAAAGCATCAGATAGACAGCTATAAAAAGCAAGTCATATTTGAGTGCTTATTAATACCTAGGGCCTAGCATTTTGGTAACATGATGAGCCATTAACTTGCTGGACAATAATAAGACTTTATACTAGCAGTATATATATGTGCATGTTTTACATAATTATTGCTCCTGTTTTGAAATTGATGTATTAACCAAGAAAAAATATGCTCAAGTGACATATTGCTACCTTAAACTTGAATTTGATTAATTTTTCAACTCGAGCACGGTTCACGGACAAATGTCATACTCTTATGTGATTATGTCCATTTGGAATAATGAATGCATTCACATACTGATCACTATATGTTTTTGTTGTTCAACTTGTAACTGACATCAATTTTAAATGAATGATGTTTTATTTTGTATCTGAATTGACCAAGTAGTCAAGTTTGCTGGTAAAAAAGATACACATCTTTCAATTGAATTTTATGCAATCAGTTAGCTGGCTTAGTATAATAACCACAAAATCACTATTCATTTTACATACAATAGAATTATATTGCTGCTATGATTATTCATTGTGGTTTGGCAGGACAACACTTATTTGGTATGGTATTGTTGGGTCTCAGTGCAATCAATTAGTCACCCTATATGACCAGCTGTTTGAGTTACTAACACAATGTCAAAATTACGAGGTCCCCAAAAAATGCAGATATTCAATATGTCAATAAAAGTTTGTTGGCACAACCAGGCTGTACACTTGTTCCCTTTTAAGAAATTGTTTAGGCTATATTAATTTACATCAGGCCAGTTGAAAAACTTTAATCAGCTGCCAGTACACTCAATTGATTTTGTACCTTGCTCTGCTCTTCCTTGTATGAAAATCTTGTTGTTAAAAAAGAGATGACTGTGTGTAATGGAAAAAGCACATTTATGGCTATGTGGCATTTCGAAATGATAAAGCTCTGACGAAAAGGTCTTTCAGAGAGACAACAATTCACGAAGCACAAACAGAAGTAGCAACATTAGTTTTCTGCTGTCTGACACAACGAATATCCTTGAATTACAGTGTGTTGAAGCCTTGTTTAAAAGGACCTGTCAGGTTCGGTGCTGAAACACACAAAGGCACAACATCAGGGGTTTCCGTTCTGTCAACTCCTAAGTGGAACTTGAAGGTATATGCCAGTAAAGTGATACAACAGCAAACATTGATGTCTTCTGGTCATATTACTTCTTGAAAGGCTCCAAAATCATAAGGGCATGACAAACAAGAAGAATTGTCAGTCTCAACGGAGATATGCTATGAATTTTCATGGTCCAAAACATCTCAAAGACAGCTCTCCATATAAATGCTGCTGCTGAGATATCCATCACATTTCCAGAATTCAGATTATTTCTATTTCTGTATGAGGTGCATATGGATGACTCTGTGAATCTGCCACAAATCATCCTCAATTTTCTAGTGGAAGACTCAGTCAACATAGCTTTTACTTAGTCTTCCACTAGATTTATGGCAGATTCATAAAATCGCTTCAGTCAAGTCATTTCAACCTAGTACAGTACAGGGTGTCTACACAAAAAGAGGACAGTCACTTTTCTTCTTTTTCACACTCATATAAGTGCAGAATTTGGTGATAACAATAGATTTGATAGTCAGCCATATTAGGTATATTGCAAATATGTTTATTTGTGAATTAGATCACTACTAAAGGCAAATTGCAAGCATGATAATGCAAAAGTGCTTGCATTGCCCTAAGCTGAAAAAGGTCGTCCTGTTTTCCTCATTCTTGATGAGAAGTTGTTCACCATTGATGGTGCTTGTGAGAGTAGGAATGATACACGCGTGAGTAGTGGGACATTTGCTGATGCTGCAGCTGCCATTAATTCAAATTCAGGACCCAACACATGTTCTTCAACATGAAGTCATCTGATGACAAGAAAATCACAAAAATGTCTCAAATAAACCATTGACCAGAGTGCCGGAATCAATGCAAATGTTTATAATAACATTCTGAAATAATTTGGGGTGCCATGGCATCAGACAAGAAACTCTTTTGTTGGCAAAATCATCTTCCTACAAGGTGTAGCACCTGTTCATACTGCAAAGAAGACTCAGGAGGGCCTCAAAACAAGCCTCCTGAGCCAGGTAGAGTGCCACCCCTTGTCTCCTGAGCTGGGCCCAGTGGATTATTCAGTATGGGCAAATTGGGAGACAGAATCCAGCAAGTTATCGCAACCCTCGTATTAAAGTTAAAGGCCTCCGCCATGTCTGCATGGGGCAAAATGTTCATGGAGAGCATCAAACACGCTTTTGCATCATTTATGTCTCATCTGCAGAAAGTTACCACATCCAGCGGTGCGAATAATGGGTAATTTGACTGTTCCTAATATACTGTTCATATACAAATCATGTTTTGTTGAATAATGATGCTTTGCACAAAATAAAATGTAAACAAATCCAATAGTGTTGACTGTCCTCTTTTTTTGTAGACACCCTGTAATATTCTAATAGTATGGAAATGAAAATAACAAAGCCAGTGCATGCCTTGCAGCTTCCTTGAATAGTCAACGTTACTTTATTAAATAAATCCTACAATTTTTAAACATAATTTATGTTTCTGTGTGATCACAACACCAGGCTGAACAGAATGATATGACTTTCAATGCAATCAGTGGTGGGAAACAGAAGTTATCTGCTGATTTGTCTAGTTTTCAGAATTTCAGAAGAGCTGAAAATTGCAAAATTAGATATGGCTGAGTCTTCCATGAGATATACAATATGACCCTGTTTAAATAAAAACATTTTCATAAGACTCATCTGAACTTTATAATCTCATTTTAACTGAACATGTTAATCTGTTAGTGGTGTGTATATTATTGCATACTGATGAAATGATAACATCCTCTTTGAGGTGGTCCCTGCTTCAAATGTTGGTTCCTTTGCATTCAACATGTTCATCAAGCTGTCAATCAATACAGTTCATGATGAGGAAGTCCACTTGTACTTTTATAATTGATTTCTCAAGGCGTAATCCTCTGCTTGCTCTGTTGTTTGTGTTGTAGTAGAATATGTTTACTCTGCCTCAATGGAATCTGTAGAACGAAACCATCGATTGACAAGGGCCAGCAATGTGAAGTGTGGTTAGCCATTTGCCCTTCAATTGGAGATATTTTTCACTACTTGTTTCTGGATTGAGTGAGTACACGCGGTATAATTGCTACAGATGAGAAAGCTTGAATTACTAGGTGCAATTTGACCAACAGAATAAGACATAATAATATTATGTACTTGTAGCCTTTTGGATATTTGCTTTGACTTGTGAAGTTTATATTAGCAACATTGAGCCAATCAGAATCTTTGAATGAACAAATATTCAGGAAGTTACACTAAAATTTTCCTTGGAAATTATTAATGCAATTAGTGACAAGCTGCTGAATCTGATAACGAGGTTAAGATTGAGCATCCTTACAGAAGGCTGCAGTTTTGATGCTGGAGGTGGTTGATGAACCTGCACTTAGCTTAAACAATTTGTGTAATCATATTATCTCAAGTGACAATGCAGCAGAAGGGAGGATTAAAGTGAACAGTTATGAATTGGAGTCTTTATCTCTGAAATACATGCACAGGTTAGATCCTTATGTTAAATATGTGGGCATGCAGTGTTTGTTATGGCAGTTGAAACAATTGATGACATAAGGAGGGTAGTGTAGGAAAGTAAGTAGGTTGGTAAAGAATTTCACATGTTGGCACTATATTCCAGTCCTCTTTTGCAGTGACAGGAGTCTATATCTTTGAAATCAATGCTCAGGTTTGATCCTTATTAAGCCCTGTGGTGTAAGTCATTATAGTAAACCTGTAAACGCTGGGCTGAAATTCAATGGTTGGTAAGTTAAGGTATGGTAAGAAGGTGCAGCCTTTCAAGTTGCACTAGCAGCTCTAAACTGTAATTATGCAATACTTCATTGAAATATCGCTTCTTGGTTATGGCAGTGTGCACTCAATAGATATAGCTCTGCTTTTATTACTCATGTTTTGTTGGAAGGCAGGGCATTCAGTCTGACCCAGTGTAGTGCCACCAAGTAGCAAATGTTAATCTGATACAATCTCCATCAATATAGATCTTGCTGAGTTGCAAAAACGGTGTTTTCTTTTAGTCTTCAGCAGATACATACTTTTTATTGTAGCCAAATGTGGGGTACCATATGGCTGCCCGTTTGACACAACAAATAGCAGACCACTTCGGAGGTATTAACTGTGTGGCTACTGTCAGTCAACCCTCCCCTCTGTTGCTTGGGCGACAGTTATTCAATACATGGTGTTTGAAGTAACATAATTTCGCCCAATGGGTAAATCAGGTTGCCTGCAGATTTGCTCCATTGTTATCTGGGCGTGAACAATCTGGTCCAAGAGCTTTGATCATGGATGGCAGATGAAGGCAATGGAGGGAAATGAATACAGGAGGACGAAAGAAGTGCACATACTGCCTCAATCATGAACTGAGTCTCAGTCATGAACTGTTGGCCTTAGCTCTTTTTCTGAGACTAAGACAGGATAGCATCAGATAGACAGCTGTGACTAGCAAGTCATAATTATGTAAGTGCTCATTAATACCTGGGGCCTAGCATATTGGTAACATGAGCCATTAACTGCAGAACATTGATAAGACTTAGTTATGTTGGCGGTATATATATGTGCATGTGCATATACACAATTATTGCTCCTGTTTGGAAATTGATGTATTAACCAAGAAAAAATATGATCAAGTGACATATTGCTACCTTAAACTTGAATTTGATTAATTTTTCAAATTGCCCACGGTTCATGGACAAATGTCATACTCTTATGTGATTATGTCCGTTTGGAATAATTAATGCATTCACGTACTGATCACTACGTGTATTTATAGTTCAATTTGAAAATTGATGTAACTGACATCAATTTTAAATGAATGATATTTTATTTTGGATCTGAATTGACCAAGTAGTCAAGTTTGCTGGTAAAAAACACACACATGTTTCAATTAAATTCTATTAGTATAATAACCGCAAAATAACTATTCATTTTCCATACAATAGAATTATATTGCTGCTATGATTATTCATTGTAGTGTGGCAGGACAACACTCATCTAGTATGGTAGTGTTGGGTCTCAATGCAACTGCTCAATCAGTTAGTCACCCTATATGACCAGCTGTTGCAGTTAACACAATGTCAAAATTACAAGGTACCCAAAAATGAAGATTTTCAATATGTCAATAAAAGTTTGTTGGTACAACCAGGCTGTACACTTGCTCCCTTTTTAAGAAGTTGTTTAGGCTATAATTTACATCAGGCCAGTTGAAAAACTTTAACAATCTTTCAGTACACTTAATTGATTTTTACTTTGCTCTTCTTTGTATGATCTGGATATTTTGCTATCTGATATCAAGGAACATGTTGTTTTAAAGATGACTGTGTGTAATGGAAAAGGCACATTTATTGCTATGTGGAATTTTGAAATGATAAAGTTCCAACAGAAAGGTCTTTCAGAGAGACAACAATTCACGAAGCACAATCAGAAGTAGCAACATTCGTTTTCGGCTGTCTAACACACCGAATGTCCTTGAATTACAGTGTGTTGAAGCCATGCCTAAAAGGACCTGTCAGGTTCTGCGCTGAAACACACAAAGGCAAAACATCAGGGGTTTCCGTTCTGTCAGCTCCTAAGTGGGACTTGAAGGTATATGCCAGTAAAGTGATACAACGACAAACACAAATTTCTTGTGGTCATATTACTTTGTGAAAGGCTCAAAAAACATTAGGGCATGACAAACAAGAAGAATTGTCAGTCTCAACGGAGATATGCTATGAATTTTCATGGTCCAAAACATCTCAAAGACGGCTCTCCATATAAATGCTGCTGCTGAGATATCCATCACATTTCCAGAATTCAGATTATTTCTATTTCTGTATGAGGTGCATATGGATGACCCTGTGAATCTGCCACAAATCATCCTCAATTTTCTAGTGGAAGACTCAGTCAACATAGCTTTTACTTAGTCTTCCACTAGATTTATGGCAGATTCATAAAGTCGCTTCAGTCAAGTCATCTCAACTAGTAATATTCTAATAGTATGGAAATGAAAATAACAAAGCCAGTGCATGCCTTGCAGCTTCCTTGAATAGTCAATGTTACTTTATTAAATAAATCCTACAATTTTTTTACCTAATTTATGTTTCTGTGTGATCACAACACCAGGCTGAACAGAATGATATGACTTTCAATGCAATCAGTGGTGGGAAACAGAAGTTATCTGCTGATTTGTCTAGTTTTCAGAATTTCAGAAGAGCTGAAAATTGCAAAATTAGATATATGGCTGAGTCTTCCGTGAGATATACAATATGATTCTGTTTAAATAAAAAACATTTTCATAAGACTCATCTGAACTTTATAA
Source organism: Platynereis dumerilii (assembly GCA_026936325.1). Lineage (NCBI taxonomy): Eukaryota > Metazoa > Annelida > Polychaeta > Phyllodocida > Nereididae > Platynereis > Platynereis dumerilii. The sequence continues at coordinate 1,255,576 of JAPTHN010000058.1, read as the reverse complement.
TCTCATTTCAACTAAACATGTTAATCTGTTTGTGGCATGCATATTATTGCATACTGATGAAATGATAACATCCTCTTTGAGGTGGTCCCTGCTTCAAATGTTGGTTCCTTTGCATTCAACATGTTCATCAAGCTGTCAATCAATACAGTTCATGATGAGGAAGTCCACTTGTACTTTTATAATTGATTTCTCAAGGCGTAATCCTCTGCTTGCTCTGTTGTTTGTGTTGTAGTAGAATATGTTTACTCTGCCTCAATGGAATCTGTAGAACGAAACCATCAATTGACAAGGGCCAGCAATGTGAAGTGTGGTTAGCCATTTGCCCATCAATTGGAGATATTTTTCACTACTTGTTCCTGGATTGAGTGAGTACACGCGGTATAATTGCTACAGATGAGAAAGCTTGAATTACTAGGTGCAATTTGACCAACAGAATAAGACATAATAATATTATGTACTTGTAGCCTTTTGGATATTTGCTTTGACTCGTGAAGTTTATATTAGCATCATTGAGCCAATCAGAATCTTTGAATGAACAAATATTCAGGAAGTTACACTAAAGTTTTCCTTGGAAATTTATTAATGCAATCAGTGACAAGCTGCTGAATCTGATAACGAGGTTAAGATTGAGCATCCTTACAGAAGGCTGAAGTTTTGATGCTGGAGGAGGTTGATGAACCTGCACTTAACTTAAACAATTTGTGTAATCATATTATCTCAAGTGACAATGCAGCAGAAGGGAGGATTAAAGTGAACAGTTATGGATTGGAGTCTTTATCTCTGAAATACATGCACAGGTTAGATCCTCATGTTAAATATGTGGGCATACAGTGTTTGTTATTTCAGGTGACATAAGGTTGGTAGTGCAGGAAAGTAAGTAGGTTGGTAAAGAGTGTATGTTGGCACAATATTCCAGTCCTCTTTTGCAGTGACAGGAGTCTATATCTTTGAAATCAATGCTCAGGTTTGATCCTTATTAAGCCCTGTGGTGTAAGTCATTATAGTAAACCTGTAAACTCTGGGCTGAAATGCAATGGTTGGTATGTTAAGGTATGGTGGGAAAGTGCAGCCTTTCAAGTTGCACTAGCAGCTCTAAACTGTAATTATGCAATACTTCATTGAAATATCACTTCTTGGTTATGGCAGTGTGCACTCAATAGATATAGCTCTGCTTTTATTACTCATGTTTTGTTGGAAGGCAGGGCATTCAGTCTGACCCAGTGTAGTGCCACCAAGTAGCAAATGTTGATCTGATGCAATCTCCATCAATATAGATTTTGCTGAGTTGCAAAAACAGTGTTTTCTTTTACTCTCCAGCAGATACATAGTTTTTATTGTAGCCAAATGTGGGGTACCATATGGCTGCCCGTTTGACACAACAAATAGCAGACCACTCCGGAGGTATTAACTGTGTGGCTACTGTCAGTCAACCCTCCCCTCTGTTGCTTGGGCGACAGTTATTCAATACATGGTGTTTGAAGTAACATAATTTCAATGGGTAAATCAGGTTGCCTGCAGATTTGCTCCATTGTTCTCTGGGCGTGAACAATCTGGTCCAAGAGCTTTGATCATGGATGGCAGATGAAGGCAATGGAGGGAAATGAATACAGGAGGACGAAAGAAGTGCATATACTGCCTCAATCATGAACTGAGTCTCAGTCATGAACTGTTGACCTTAGCTCTTTTTCTGAGACTAAGACAGGATAGCATCAGATACACAGCTATATCCCGCAATTGCGAGTGAACACCATGAAAAAACCATTGAGTTCACACCATTGAGTTCATCCTAGTGAACTCAATGAAATAAATTATCTGACGTTGTTATGCAAATAATGGGCAGCGATTGTTTATGTCATGACGTCACAATGGGCAGCTGGTGACGTCACAACAAACTGCTGCTCCAAACTTGGGAGAATTTGAAGTTATCAGACTAAAATTTAGTAAAAACCACTGATAAAGTCATTGCGGGATATAAATAAAACCCCATAACAGTGTAGTTCACAGCTATGAACATCATTCGTGTCAGGTCTGCCATCTGAATAACACTCGTCCTTCGGACTCGTGTTAATTCAGAGCAGACCTGACACTCATGATGTTCATAGCTGTGAACTACACTGTCATGGGGTTTTATTATAGAAACTAGCAAGTCATATGTAAGTGCTTATTAATACCTGGGGCCTAGCATATTGGTAACATGAGCCATTAACTGCAGAACGTTGATAAGACTTAGTTATGTTGGCGGTATATATATGTGCATGTTTTACACAATTATTGCTCCTGTTTGGAAATTGATGTATTAACCAAGAAAAAATATGCTCAAGTGACATATTGCTACCTTAAACTTGAATTTGATTGATTTTTCAACTCGAGCACGGTTCATGGACAAATGTCATACTCTTATGTGATTATGTCCATTTGGAATAATTAATGCATTCACTTACTGATCACTATGTGTATTTATAGTTCAATTTGCAAATTGATGTAACTGACGTCAATTTTAAATGAATGATATTTTATTTTGGATCTGAATTGACCAAGTAGTCAAGTTTGCTGGTAAAAAACACACACATGTTTCAATTAAATTCTATGCAATCAAATAGTTGGCTGAGAATAATAACCGCCAAATAACTATTAATTTTCCATACATTCAAATCAGATTGTTGCTATGATTATTCATTGTAGTGTGGCAGGACAACACTCATCTAGTATGGTAGTGTTGGGTCTCAATGCAACTGTTCAATCAGTTAGTCACCTTTGTGACCAGCTGTTGCAGTTAACACATGTCAAAATTACAAGGTACTGTAATATGGGGTGAATCGGGACAGAATTGGCCGTTTTTTCTGTCATAGCATGGACAAAAATCAATCTAGAAATAAAAATTTGGTGTCAAATTGTGTCTGAACATAAGGTCTAAGTGCCACTAGGAGTTTGATATGATATCTTAAATTCCCAATGCTCAAGGCCCAGAAAACCACTGTCCCAATTCACCCCATACGTTTGGGTGAATCGGGACGGTCCATTATTTCCACTACAGATACTCCCTGCCTACTTTGAGTGATTGCTAATTGTGAATAAATATTAGAAAACATATTAAACATGTCAGAAAAAAATGTAAAGGAAAATCTGAAATCAATTTTATTGATAATATGCAGATTTAAAAAAAATTTGTGATAAATGACAGAAACTGTTATAAACTGCGTTTTTCTTCGAATTTTTCTTGTAATTGTCAATTCTGGACTATAACTTCATTGCAAATGATGCCACATTTAATATTATTTATCAAAAAGCCACGCCACTACACTCAAATGAAAATTTGTATGGTTATTTTGGTTAGAATCCTGAAACTTGGTCATAGACCTGGATCTTAATCCAGGACCAAACATACACAATCCCATATCCGGTCTTTATCCATAGTCTTCTAAAAACACATTAGATAGATTTTAAAGTTTGCTGCAAGTTCGGTAGCTCTAATATTTATACTTGAATTGATAATGGCTAAGTTTTGACCAGCCTTTGAAATATCATTTCCGCAACGCCAAGTTTAACGTCCTGCAGCTCCTCACTGAATGCAGTCAGAAATATAAACTTCTATCACAATATGCACATGTATGTTGACTTCACATGTACCAAAAATCAAATTCCTAAAGCAAGTAGAAGTTGGTGTTCTTTGAGCATAAAAATGTTTCCCTGTTCTGTCCCGATTCACCCAGTGTCCCGATTCACCCCATATTACGCTACTTTAAAATGAAGATTTTCAATATGTCAATAAAAGTTTGTTGGTACAACCAGGCTGTACACTTGCTCCCTTTTTAAGAAGTTGTTTAGGCTATATTTTACATCAGGCCAGTTGAAAAACTTCAACAATCTTTCAGTACACTTAATTGATTTTTACTTTGCTCTTCTTTGTATGATCTGGATATTTTGCTACCTGATATCAAGGACTGTGTGTAATGGAAAAGGCACATTTATTGCTATGTGGAATTTTGAAATGATAAAGTTCCAACAGAAAGGTCTTTCAGAGAGACAACAATTCACGAAGCACAATCAGAAGTAGCAACATTCGTTTTCGGCTGTCTAACACACCGAATATCCTTGAATTACAGTGTGTTGAAGCCTCGTTTAAAAGGACCTGTCAGGTTCTGCACTGAAACACACAAAGGCAAAACATCAGGGGTTTCCGTTCTGTCGAATCCTAAGTGGGACTTGAAGGTATATGCCAGTAAAGTGATACAACGACAAACATAAATGTCTTGTGGTCATATTACTTCTTGAAAGGCTCAAAAAACATAAGGACATGACACACAAGAAGAATTGTAAGTCTCAACGGAGATATGCAATGAATTTTCATGGTCCAAAACATCTCAAAGACACGGCTCTCCATATAAATGTGGATGCTGATATTTGCATCACAATTCCAGATTACAGATTATTTCTATTTCTGTATGAGGCGCATATGGCTGATGGTCTCTAAAAGATGATAAAGAAATTACAAAGAAAATCATTTGAATAAAAACAATTGTACAGATATATAAGGAGGCCCTATATACATGTACATTTTGTGGTCTCCAGGAACGGAAGGTCCAATCATCCTTAGCCTCACTACTGTGTTTTCCTGCAGGTTGCATGTCATAAGGTGGGCCACTAATGCGTGACATGGTCAAAAAGGCCCATTTTTCAATATTCACACTACTTATTGCAAGCCATCACATGCATTAAATACAGCAAACAGATCTTCATTATCTGTATTTATAACTGAGATATACTCATTTATGTGTATTAATTAACAAAGAAATGCACAAAAAACCTGATCTAAAAGTGTTTTTTTTCTCAATCGGACCTTTTTTTACAAAAAACATCATTGCCATGCCAAATCTACATAGAATTGACTCTGGTTTGTTTTGAATTGTAGATTACAAATGGGACTATAAGATTAGGCCAAAATAACCTGCTTTATCTAAGTGTAAGGGATTATGAATTTTGAGTGAAAAATAACAAAAAATTGTTCAGACATTCGTAGGAAATGCCTTCCCAAGTTGGCTCTTTATGACCTTTGATCCAATTATAGACCCCAAAGTATGTCATTCTGTATGCCTTTCCAATGAGAAAGTGCCCATTAACACATCTAATTATTGAAATAAGTGTTCACAAGGCACTATTCAGCACATTTTGTCATTATGATCGAAAACAGACCAAAAGCGGCTTGTCTGTGCCTATGGTACAATCAATTTCTTTTCAAACTATACACACATTACACCACCAGAGACATCTGAAAGGCCTGGTAGAGACATTCAAGGAACTTAACTATACACTGCAACAGTCTATTCAGGTTAGAGTCAAGTACTTCAGAGTTACAGAGCATCATGGGCTTGGTTACTGCTTTCTCCTCCCTCCTCCGCCTCCTCCTCCGTCTCCGAACCACCCCTGGATTTTTTCATTTGCAGGGTAGCAGTGCCCAAACCATTCCATCAATTCACATAAAGTTGATGTCGAATTAAACATAACTTTCAGGGCTACAATATGAGACTACAACCACATTGATAGACCTTTTAGTTCTTGAGAAATGGACAGTTGAATGACAAATTTCTTTGCAGAGTGTCACAAAACCACCCTTTTTATAGGTGCCCACCTCACGACATGCGACCAGCGACCTGCTGTTCATTTTGGCCTCTTAAAGTGCATATATGCAGGACGTAATGTAATAATGTAATTAACAATACATCTATGTACATTCTGTGTCTAAAACGCAACCAAACCCACAGTAAGCTGATTCTCAAGGTATGACTGCCAGTCTGAAGTGCAGATATCTTTTCAAACATTTGCAGTATGCCAGCAAGCAATTTTGGCCAACTGAAAACTATATTAAGAATTTTGAAAGACAAAAATTTATTCACGAATGTAATTTAATTAAATTTGTATTAAGTCTATCCATTCATAGAGAACCTTTTGGGGGTTGTTCATTGCTTGTTCTTTTATATAACTTAGTCTATATTTTGTGATACGTTATTTATGACACAATCCAGTTTGGGACACATGTCAAGAGACAAAATATAGTGAACATACACATATTTGTTCATACCGACTAGATATTGCTTCAGTGATTTCCTTGTCATTCATGCACTAACAGCATATGACATTCCTGCCATTTTTCAGACACAACTTTTTTCCTGCACATGTGGATAGAAATATATTAAAATAGAACCTAAATATATAGACTTTTATTTGACAACGGAATATCACATAGATACATGTGTCATAAATCAAAATTAAATAAATCATATAAGGAAATGAATATGTAAAAAAGAGGGATACAACATCAACAAAAATACAGACAATACCCATCCATAAACACAAATTTCTTGTTCTGTAATCAATCATTTTAAAGACTATGAAATAGTATGGAAATGCTAACAACTTAACTAAAAATATAACATCAATAATTCACATTAGATCAATTGTAATTATTTTTTTCATGCAATCATGAACATATTTACCTATGACACCTATGACCACGCCATCACTATTCATCATAATTAATCTAAACCTCTCTGCTGTTCCTAAACTGTCCAAATTAGGTATGGTATCTCTAATTTTTTGCAACATAATTGTTCTCTCTGTTTCATAAAGTCTACAATTTAGCAAGAAATGTTTCTCATCTTCAATTTCACCCGAATCACAGTACACACATTTTCTGTTTTCCACTGGAGTTTTTGGTCTAGTAAATCTCCCTGTTTCAATCGCAAGGTTATGTGAACTGATTCTAAATTTTATGAGACTTAACTGGTGACTAACGTTAAAATCCTGTCTTAAAGAATTTTCAAGTTTAAATTCAGTTTTAAATAATTTGTAGGTTCTAAGTTTGGGATTTCTAACACTATCCTGAATTTCCATCATGCACTTTTGCATAAAGTTGTTATGTATCTTCTCTTTGAATGTTAATAGATGCTTTTTTGAAAAGTTTTGTTGAACCCAACATTCATCTAGATTAACCTCATTCAGGATTTCTTTTATTGTAGTGCACCAATTTGGTCTACCTGAGTCTAATGATAACACTAGTGAATTATAAGCTTGATTTACTAAACTGTTATCATCATATGACAATATTTTTTGCCAATAACTAATCAATCTTACTTTCATTTTTAACAATAATGGAAACCTCCCTGTCTCACTATACAGCGCTACAGTAGATGTAGACTGTTTCACTCTCAATGTCCTTTTCATATAGCTGAGATGAATTTTCTCGAATTCAGCTAATTCTTTGTTGTTAAACCAAACTTCAGAGCCATACTCCAAGATAGGAGATATTTGAACATCAAACATTTTAAATGCTAGTACGGGTTGCAAGTATCAACGGAACATTTCATTTGTGTACCAAGTGCAAATTCTGCATTTCTGGCCTTTTCATTTAAATGTGAAAAATTATTCTTAAACATTGCCCCCCTACTTGAAAATATGACACCTAAGTATTTATAGTTGTCAGTGATAGGGATTTCATCAACCCCATATTTAAATTGAAAGTTTACAATTTCTCTTTTCTTTCTAAACACCATTACATTAGTTTTATTAATGCTTAAAATAAGATGCCATTTTGTACAAAACGTATATAAACCATTTATTAATATATGTAACCCCTTTGCTGACTCTGAACAAAGAACCATATCATCTGCGTATAGCAAATGAGTTACAATATTGTCGCCTATTGTGATTCCTTGACTAACATCTAAGTACTTGTTGAGATCAGTTAGATATTCAGTGAAGAGATTAGGACTCATTATACCCCCTTGTAAAACTCCATATTCACTTTCTATTTCTTTGCCTACTTTACCTTTCCATTTTACACGACATTTTGCTTTGGCATACATATCCATTAGTAATTTCAGCATTTTACCTGATAAACCTCTTTGACCTAACTTATAATACAATGCATTGCGGTTGACATAATCGAAAGCTTTGGTAAAATCTACAAAACACACCCACAAATTTTTGTTCCTCGTTTTTTGTAATGCAATCATAGAATTAAGCATGAATATGCTATCCACAGTGCTACATCCTTTAAATACAATCACCAACCCAGAATAAGCAGTGGTTTGATTTTGATAAAATTATATCCAACAAACCAAGCATCAGTTGGCCGGTGTATCTCCATTAGGGGCAGGACTGGTGTAACCACAACATCACCACTGGTCCATCAGCTGTAATGAATAAGCGAACATGGGCATGATGACCAGATGGCTGCACCCAGTGACACGACAACTTGGCGTCGAGCTAGAATAAGCAGAAAATGAGCACTCAGGGTTTCACAGGACCCATGAAATAAACCACCCAAACACACTACAACTCAAGCACCTGAGTAACCCTCCAAAATAGGGAAGTTGTGAATGTTTGATATTTTTTAATAAATAAATATTCTCCAGTTTTGCTATATTTTTTTAATGAGACTCATCTGAACCTTATAATCTTATTTTGATTGAAGATAACAAGATGTCAGTGGAACATATATTATTGCACACAGATGGAATGATAGCATCCTCTAAAGTAGTCCCTGTTCCTATATGTTCCTTACCATAGGTATGCTCCTGATGACACCTTCAAAGTTTAACATCTTGCTTGAATAACATGCCTCTTGGATGATACTGATAAAACCGTGTCTGGTGGATTTGAAAAGACACCTGAATATTATCGCCTGACAACTACTAGCCCTGGACCCCTGGGACAGGGGTCATGAATCCTCCTATTGGAAAATCATGAGATTTGAAAGACACACTTCGGGAGAATTGAATATTCTCTTTAGTGTTGGTAAAATTGGTTAAACCCAGGACACAATCTGAAAGTAGACAACATTTGCTGCTGACTGCAACCATTCTTTCACTTCCAAGTCTTTACGATACACCTGAAATATTCATTTTAAGGTGGCTCGCTACTCATGGTCCAGCAATGGCGACGTCACCATGGCAACAGCAGTCTTCTGAGCTAAGTGAGCTGCTTTTTTGGTTTTTGATAATTTCGTGCGCTGGCCGCTTCGATTGCCATTTGAACCACTTCCATCAGGGTTAGAGACTTCTGGTTTAAAGCATTAGATGCGCAATGAAAAGGACTGCAATCAGAGAGACTTTCAGCTTTATAGTCTAAACGGAATATTTTTAATGGCGATTTTCGGCAAGCAGGTCTAATTTCTCAAAACTGACTTGGAGATATAAATAAATTTTTATAGCAAAATCCATCGCGGTAGCAAACCTTCTCTTATGCATTTTATTGTTCCTCACAATATTTGGAAACAAATGACAAAGAAATGAGAAATCCTATCCCGCCAATTTTTTTTAGCGCCATGGTTTATAAAAAAAGTCAAAATTGTCAAAATAAATTTTTTGATTCCGAGCCCATCGGAAAGCCCTTCAAACTAATTATATCGCTTTGAAATTGTAACCAGCTTTTCCATTAAAGTATCTTCTTTAATTTCATGCTTCATTGAATAACATGGGATGCATGACCACTGAATAACAGGGCAAACTTCACAGTAAAAAGTTAAGAAAAATATTGTGTTTTTCAGGTTTGCATGGACTGACTTTCTTGTATATAACCTCAAATAATATGAAAAAAAGGCTGGTTGCGCCCACTTTTTTTTACATATCCATGCTATAAACTATATTTAGGATCATTCTAAACTATTTTCAAGAAATCCTATCTTGGAAAGTTCACGAGTATCGAGCCACCTTAACTAATAGAAGTGATTTCTTTGCTTATACATTGAGGGAATGGCCTCTTCTGATTGGTCAAAATTGTTACTGATGTGATGATGTCACAAACAAATGGCTGTGATGTCACTACAGTGACTATGACGTCACCATTGTGATGTCACAACTCAAAATGAGGCTGATGGCTGCAGTTAATGATTTTATAGTTTTTATCTGCCTTTTGAAGTGAAATAGCAAGGTCAATAGATTAGGAGATGCCTTGAAAAGTATTGCCGTCAGGAGCAGTATATGTGGGCTAAATGTACAACCAATTTTCTTAAGATTGGTCAAGAATTGATCTCTCCAGATCAAATCTCCTGGTAGAGCTTCAAAATCTCAAGATTTTCAATGGGGAGGACCCATGACCTATGCGCACGTATGGGTCCCAGGGCTAGACAACTACCAATATTATTGCCTGCATGAATTCAACATGTTCATCAAGCTGTCAATCAATACAGTTCATAGATCAGGATGTCCACTTGTACTTTTTTCACAATTGATTTCTCCTGGTATGGTCCTCTACACGTTCTGTTGTTTACTTTGTAGTAGAATATGTTTACACTGCTTCAATGGAATACATAGAAAGAAGCAATCAATTGACCAGGTCCAGCAAAGTGAAGTGTGGTTAGTCACTTGCTCATCAATTGGAGACATTTTTCATTACTTGTTCCTGAAGTGAGCACACGCTGTGTAATTGATACAGATGACACAGGTTACTTCTTGCATTTCAAAAGGCCAGCATCATAGATTCAAGACTGAAATGATGAGGTGCAATTTGACCAACAGAAAAAGACTTTATAATATTATGTATTCGCAGCATTTGGGGTACTGGCTTTGATTCATGAAGTTTATGTTAGCAACATTGAGCCAATCAGAACTTTATGAACTAACAAATATTCAGGAAGTTGCCACAAAATTTTCCTTGGAAATTATTAATGCAATTAGTGACAAGCTGCTGAATCTGATAACGAGGTTAAGATTGAGCATCCTTACAGAAGGCTGAAGTTTTGATGCTGGAGGAGGTTGATGAACCTGCACTTAACTTAAACAATTTGTGTAATCATATTATCTCAAGTGACAATGCAGCAGAAGGGAGGATTAAAGTGAACAGTTATGGATGGGAGTCTTTATCTCTGAAATACATGCACAGGTTAGATCCTCATGTTAAATGTGTGGGCATGCATTGTTTGTTATGGCAGATAGTTTTGATAGAGATGGAAAGATACAAAGATACTGATGGAACGGTTGGTAGCACAGCCTGCTGCACAGGATTGGTAGGTTAGAATTTTGGTTGCATAGAATGTTATGTTTGCACTTAGTCAGCTTAATTGTATTGATAGGACACAGGAGTCTACATCTCTGACAACTCTGCACCCATGTGATCCTCCTTTAGCCATGTAACTATAGTGTTTGTCATTTCATCAGACCTGTAAACTCTATTGTACACAATTGCTTAGTTGGTTAAGGTGCAGCCTTCAGGTTTGCCCTTGCAGCATTAAATTGAAATTTCACAAGATCTTTAAAGAAGTATCACTTCTTGGCTATGGCATTGTGCATTGAGTAAATATAGCTCTGCTTTTATTAGTCATGTCTTGTTGGAAGGCACTGTACTTAGTCTGACCCAGTGCTACCAAGTAGCAAATATTAATCTGATGCAATCTCAATAAATATAGATTTTGCTGAGTTGCAAAAACAGAATCTTCTTTTATAGTCGACCAGATACATAGTGACAGTTTTTGTTGTAGCGGAATGTGGGATAACATATGGCCGCCCTTTTGACACAACAAATAGCAGACCACTCCGGAGGCATTAACTGTGTGGCATTGCTCCAGAGCTACTGTCAGTCAACCCTCCCCTCAGCTGCAGGGGCGACAGTTATTCAATACATGGCGTTTGAAGTAACATAATTTCGCCCAATGGGTAAATCAGGTTGCCTGCAGATTTGCTCCATTGTTAGCAGGGCGTGAACAATCTGGTCCCAGAGCTTTGATCAGATGAAGGCAGATGGAGGGAGATGAATACAGTTGGACAAAAGAAGTGCACGTGCTGCTTCAATCATGAACCGAGCCTCAATCATGAACCCGCAGCTCCAGTTGTGCTTCTGAGTCTGAGAGAGGTCAGTCAAAACAGCAACAGAAAGCGAGCCATGTAGGCTGATAAGGATTTATAAGGCACATTTTATTTGTAAAATGCTAAGCTGCTAACCTTTGTGTCATGGGTTCAATTCCAAACCAAGACACCCACAAGTTGGATGTTTTACTTTCACGATTCATTGAATTTGCACTTCCCCTTCTGCATGGTCCATTAGTTAAAAAATGTACTGGACTGCACACTTGTTAGTATTAATCCATGGCAATGGCATCACCATGATTGACTTACAGACATTTGACTGTTTGAAAACATCTGTTTTGTCACTACATGTCCTATATTTCACAATGAGTAGTGTCAAGCTTGTTCACCAACCTGTTCTGACAACATTACAAGCACACGATATGACCTCACTTACTGGATGTCAGTATTCAAATTAACATGGCTAGTGACTTTATGAGGATCATTTGGGTGCATTTTGACTTCCTCGCCAGTTCATGAACTGGTAACTATGGAGGAATATAATGTGACTAGTGAGGGAAGTGTTAGTGTCGTCTTCTACTTTTGTGAAGCTTTTAAATCCTTATGACGTTGCACGGTTCATAGGAACCATGACATTTTTTTTCTTTGATGGTATGCCAAGACGAATGAAATTCTTCCTGAAAGTGGTAAAGACTAAACAGTACCCCTACGATGACGGCTTCAATGTTCTTCAGCTGTTTTGTCTAATGGCTATAGCAGTTGCTTTTGAATCCACTGGCCTGAGAGGACCTGGGATCGACTCGCGGTCCTGGAACTCAATTGGAGTGAGTTGGTTGTGGTTGTGGCCAGGGGAGTGTGGCAACTTGTGTGGGCAGGAGGTTCACCCTCCTGTCTGGTGTGAGCAGCAACACTTCCTGCCAGACTCCACAAGGATGCAAGGACAGCAAAGGCCCAAACAAAAAATGGACGACAACAGGCCCTGACTCAAGAGGCATCTGCTGAAGACTGAGCTGTTCAACAATTGTACATTTCAGCGCTATGTAAGTGATATAACAATAAACAATAAACAATACCTTAGTGCTGCTTGAAAGTGGATGCCTTGAAAAATTGGAGACTGGCCTTTAAAATTTCAAAGTGTCAGTACATAGCACTGAATCATTTCAATTGATCATTTTAATAATCCTAGGTGACAACCTGGTTGGCGCAAAAGACAACGTTGTATGCATGCATGCTCAATTCTGAAGTGGATAGATTCTGTAGAATCTGACGGCATGCAAAGGCTTATATTAATCCTGACAAACTCTGCCTCAATATGCCACGTAATGATTTATCAAAATATACCACTGATTGCCCTGGGCATCCTGTGTTATTCAGAGAAGATCAGAGAATCCTTGGGTCAATATGACCACAAGCTTGGTCCTACTTTGAAGGCTGTGGGGCAAGGTGAAGATTACTGGAGACCTTGTGAATATTTATAGTTATAACAAGCAGTCCTGCAAATAACCGCAGGTAATATATTCAGGAGATATGCATTTGTGTGAGTACTATATTGATTGCCAACTGGGTGTGCTCACTGCACTACAATCTACCAAATGAAAATCAGTTTTGTGCTTTCAAAATGTGTGTTAAACCATGTAATTGAGATAATTGATTTAAGCTGCTATCACCAACTGATGTCAGGAAATCCTTGTATCTCAAGGTTGTATGTTGAATAGCGTGAAGTAGGGAAGTGTCATATTAGCTTTGATTACTTGTCCGGCAGCAAACCTTCGATATTGTCAACCGATTTTTAAAAGTGACACATAAAGGGAATAACAATCATTGATTTAATGTTTTCCGGATAATTTTCTCTTTGGGTTCATTGATTTTGCTGTCTTTATCTGTCTTTCATAAGCGTTGTGGGATAACCATTAGCATTATCCTAATCCAATATTGATACTGGTGGCATTAGGGTTTAAAAAAAGTTAATTGATGCAGTGTAATTCCTAAAAGAAAATACAATGGCTAGTATCTGTAATTTTTGCTATGCTGCTATGTAAAGTGACACTTCATAATTATAGCAATTTTACTCTTTTTTATAATTATCACCCAGAGGCTCTGCTGAAGTGATAATTATATGACAGAGATAACAACAGCTTTCCGTTTCCCATATATATTCAGTGTGATTCCCACAATAACGGTCTACAATATGTCGCTTGGTGTACTTGGTGCGGTTTTGGCACTAAGACACGTTTAGACGTGAAGCCTGAATATTTCACCTGATCTAGATATGTGGCTTGGCTGGGGGTCTTCTGCTTCCTACCTCATTTTGTGGTTAATCCAGGCGGAAAGATCAGTGAGAGATGGATCGATGGCACCTCAGGTGCAAAAAATAGACATCGCCATGTCATTTTGATCTGCGCCCGATCATTGCTCGGCTTCTGAAGGACGCAATTGGAGGATGTGATTGAAATGGATAGGTGTTGACTGAAGGCAAGTGCATTTGGCAACGAATGCTCCCCTGCACTTTAGCACACTTTACCGCACTCTTTATTATACAGCCGCAGTGAATGGGCGAAAGGTAGTGCGAACGATCCATTTGCCAGCGGAGTGATTTTCTTCTACAGATAACTTAACACAAAGGCAGCATGGTGGGCAAATAGCTCCTCATTGACGTCATGGGCCCATTCAGGCAGAAGGCTATGAGGCAAGCACCAAAATAGCCATATCTCCGCTCTCATTGTCTGCAGACAAATGCCCGCTAAATTGTGGGAAATGCATCGTGAAGAAATTCACTTAAACAATTTAATTGCGTCACGCATGTAAAAACCCATCCAGGCAAACATATATACTCACGAGAGAAAGTACAGGCCAGATTGACATGTTATATATAATGGCATGAGCTTGAAAGATAAGGGGCTTGCATGCAGCTAAATGATTGCATCCTATCAATCCAAATTTGTTGTTCATGCCACACGAATAATGATACATAATATACTAATATACAATATACAAACGGTCATTGTTCACACTTGTGCTTGTTAGCGTTGTTTAGGGTATGTGTGAAAGATGATGAACATAGATAACCACATATATAGCTGGAAGGATGGATAGCAAAATGCATATTGATCATTCTGTTTACAAAAGAAACATTAACATGGACGTGTTGTGGTTATAGGAAGAGACATGTGACTTTAGTGATGGCGTCATCCGTCACTTGCCACTCCGTGAGGTGTGAACTATTTATGGGATGTGATACAAGGGGACAGATGAGCTAATGAAATCAATTTGTGTTTTGCAGATTTCATTTGCTGCCACGACACCCGCCTTGAGCAAGAGAGAGAAGTACCCGACGTTCTTCCGATTGGCAGCGGCTGATTCCTCGCACAACCAAGCGCGTAAGACCTTCATCCAACATTTCACTTGGAACACGGTGGCCACTTTCACACAGGACCTGGAGGCTTTTTCCCTGGTCAGTTCCATTCCTCTAATTCAACACCCCCAGTACTTCCTCAAATTGCTTCCCTTAAGTAAACCCCACAGTGTTTTCCTTCATTTTCCACCATTTTCCCTTTCAAGCGTTCTTCAATGAACGCGGCTATTTGCCAGGCGTCTTGTCATTACACTGCAGGTAATAAAAGTTGTGACAATGAAAGTGTGGAGGTGGTACGAGCAAACAGTGATGCAGCAGCAGTAAAAGACATGTGTTACAGCTGTAGCTGAATCATGGTTTGTATCTGTCAAAATTAATCTGTCCAACAGCTTCTCCATTATCTTTGTACCTGTGTTTCATAGCACAAGCTGGACGGATTTCCTGTGCTCATTGGCAGGCACTTTGAGGACACTACCAAATGGCCACCTCTAAACAATCTAATCTGCTTGTGTATCGCTTGTCTTTTTTGGAGCTGCTTTGCCGTTTTCCTTGTTCTCCCTCCACATGGATTTGTTAAAGGCAGACCCGCTTCGATTTTCACGTCGCTTGGGGCGCCTGTCATCCTCTGCTTCCGGTTTTGCGTCATTGTGCCAGAGGGACAAAACCAGGCAGCTACAATCATTGCGCCCTGCCAATCCATACCCTCCTGATATGTGCCCACTTCCCCCGGTCTAAGTGCTCATTTACATGTAGATGCGAGACTGAGTTATCGAATGGGACAACTATAGGTTCCTGGCCTTCCTGCCCTGCAGTCCAGCTGCGGATACCCATTTGATAGGCTGCGGCCCTTTATCCAGCCACTTAGTGTCCGTGTCAGTGGAGAGACCATTGGTTGCCAAACCAACTGACAACCACCCTGTAGATAGTCTCCATGGACACAGGCTTGTCACCAATGGCAACGCTCTAGCTTTCCACTTTGTGGCAGCTCCTTCAAGGAACCTGGTCAATTTCCATTTTGATACGAACCCAGGGAAATCCGCAGCAGACTTGGGTGTGTCAAAAAGTGATTATCTGTGATTCAGGGGGCACCAAGCTCATAACTGCCCACAGCAGTGGCCCAGCATCGCCTGCCAGCTTGTAGCAGATGCTTATTACATGTTGTATCTCCCTTCCATTAGACACACAACTTCCATCTCTTTGCGAGCAAATATTCATCCTGCCATCTACACAAACGCCCGGAGACAAGTCCATAAATTCCATGCTCGTTTACATCATGTATTGCCGTCTCACATAATAAACCACCATGCAATCTAATACTCATTTGCTTTTCAGGCTATGAATGAGATGGCCACCGACTTCGAAAAAGTGAACATATCACTACGTGCCACTAAGAGTTTCCGACCCACTGACGATGACTTGAAGACTAAAATGGAAGCTCTGAAGGTAACCCTTTCTATACTTCTCATCCCTTCTTAACCCTTTCTCTCTATCCATCTCTTTTTCCCTGCTGAATGCTTTCTGTTGGGCTGTCAAGAGTGGGATGCAGGTCATCTGGGTACAGACAGATGCCATTAAAATCTTCATCCCCATTCCTGCTAAGCATGCTAAGAGCCTAAGCTTCCAAATCTGAAAGAATAGTTTTTCCATTTGTGGATTTCTGTCATATTTGCTCATGAAATACAGATTATGGAGACTTTATCAGAAACTGAATGTGATTGGATGATTGTATTTTAGGACAGGGTTAAAAGCTTCTTCAATATTCTTGAAGTTAACTTCACTGATCCTAACTTATTTCGCTCATTCTATTAAATGCTGTTCAGTACGAATAGTGCAGCCCTCCAAGCCAAGTTCCTGGCACTCACCGAGATGTGATCGATGATGAGAAGATAGACGGACAGGCACCACATCAGGTTTTATACTCGTACCCCATTTGTGAGATGTTTTACCTGCCCAGTAGAATATATCTCCTCTTTTCATATAAACTGGCAAAAATCTTGTCAATACCAATGTAAAAAAATCTAATTGCATTGGATATTTCTGATCAGGTATTCAAATGAATCATGCTTATCATCAATGAACTAAACCCATAACCTACAGACGAACAGATGAGCTCCTCCATCTAAGAATAGTAACAGTTTCAGGCCTGCTCTGCTGAAGGTTTGCAACAGGTGCCTGCATGTGTTCCAACCAAGGGAGTTAAATCACAAAATGTTCACTAAATATTTCCAGTGGACTTCATTAGGGCATTTTCAGTTACTGCAATTTCAACAAGTATGAGTTTCTCCAATATGATAGTAAAACGTAGCAAATGCAATTCATGTGATTGGTTGAGGCACTGAATTACATGGCATAAAACTCATTTGAATAGCATAAAAACGTGTTTGAATTATAGCTGACGTGTTTGGATATGGCAATAACTGACAGCACTCACATGTTAATCTGCTTTAGTTGTCAAACTCAGTTGCTCACTGGAGCAGAATAATACGTATTTCATTGCTTCCAACGTTTAACTGACAGATTTGCAGGTCGTTTTATTGCTTGAGACCCAATCAGGTAAGCTGAAAATGCTACGTAGATATTGAGGAACCTTGCCAGAAAAACTCATACTAATCGAATCTGCAGTAAGGATTGGGGACAACAGAGGAAAAGCAATGTGCTTTCACTATTGCTTAATCCTCTGTTGTCCAAGACTATGGTCTTATCTGAAAAAGTCCTATTAGCAACATCCGAGCTGGTTGTCCTTCAGAGGAGACATTAAACTAGCAGAAATTTACATGCTGGGAAAGTAAATGATCCCTAACTTGGGGTAAATATGCAACATGTTGAGGACTCCTACTCTCTCTTCCATCTCATCAATCAACATTTGCGAGGGCCCTGAAGGGAGCTTCTGAGAAGGCTGAACTTATACCTATATATATCTTTCCGACTATCCATGTGTAGCATTTAATTTTGAAGAAAAACTAGATATCTTTGAGAAACACAATTAGCATGAATCATTTGTAACAATTGGCCGGTTGTTTAACAACCTCTCCTGTTGAAGAGCAAGTGGTTAGCCAAACATAGCATTGCACTGGGTGACCTACTGATGGCTTCCTTCAATGGCTGGCAGTAGAGCAGGGCAAACATACTCCTCTGGAGCAAACAATAGCCCCAGCAGAGGCCCGTCCCACGAGAAATCGATTGCAAAAGTAAGAGTAGACATGTTCATTAGCCGTCGAAATGACAACTTGATGAGCAGTTGCTTTCGCAAACTGCACAAGGCTTATCGACATGGTCTTGTGTTAACATTGCGGAATCGACCAATAGCCGTGTGATCCATTCTGAAATCTTATTCTGCTGGAAAGCCTGAATGCATCAAATACTGCAGGAACAAGAAATTCCAAAGAGCTGGTCAGGTTTTTAGTGAAATAGCATGGTTAATATTTCAAAGAGTAGAGACATCTATATCTTTCATTTGATTATTAAGAAATTCAATATTTCATCTGATATTCCATCTTCAGACACAAAGAATTAAATCAATTTGTCATTGAAATTTTGTAACAGAACCTATCGAAAAATAAAACCAGTTATTTGGTGTCATGATTGATATTCCAATCCATTTATAATGTGAAAATGGTAAAACGTCCTGCTCATATGTTTTCATAATACGTACTGCAAAGTATCCTACTTGCTCAATTTTGTCATACGCAGCTGCATTGGTGACCAAAATTCTGCTGTGGCAAGAATGATAACAGCAACAACAGAAAGCAATCACATGTATTTGGTTAAGTATAACCCATAACTTCAAATATATCAGTTATGTGGTACAGGCTTTCTTTTAAATTCACCATAAGCTTCTATTCCTTCAAACGATTATTTCACAAATTCACCAAAATAAAGAAAGCAGACACATCAAGCATTTTTTCTCAGGCAATTAGAATTCAGCACAAGGCATCCTGAAGTATATATTTACATTCACTTGAAATTAAAGCTCCTTTTTCAGAACACAATAGGGCTCGTTTGCTGGGTAAACTTTGGAAATACTATATTGGGCTATGTTCTGAAATGGAGCCTGCCTGTTTGATTGTTGAGGAATGTGAAGAGGACCAGGCAGTCTGGAAGGGCCTAATTAAGGCAAAAGAAAAACACACAGCGTTCTAACTTTACATCTGTTATTTGGTATTTTCCAGAGCAGTTTATTGATATTAACCAGAATTCTTTTGGGCCAGACTCCAAGAAGCCTTGAAGCAAATTTAGAACAGGACAACCAGGACATGATTTATAAAAAAGACTTCAACAATTCTGTCAAATAGTTTTTTGACAATGGCTGTAATGATCTGGATTCAACTGGTTGGTTTCGGCATTGGTAAAATACTTTGCCTGCTCTTTTGAAAATTCTTGCTATTCACTCTATTATTGTGAGTAGCTAGTTTTTGGCATAAAATTGGCAAACAATGGCACACAGCATTAGTATATTTTGGACCAAAAATGATCATGCGCATGATAGTTAAAGCCACAAATTCTGGACACACATTCACCGCTTGCATGTTCTGCCACGCACAATGTGCCTCCCACTCCTCCCATACAGGCAAATTCAAGATAATATGCCCTTGAAACATGGGTACACTGAGATCTGACGAGACGTTTGGTCAATTTAACAATGTCAACAATACAATGCTCTGCCTTCATTTCCCATAAAACCTCCGGAGTGCAGACAATGGTCCCCATATAACAGCACTGTCAAGAACATCTCATAAGAGCTGTGGGATCCCGGATCAATTTGTCGATATCTTGTACTGAAGGAATGCAGTTCTTATATCTACGTTCTTTTCCCACCTGATGCTAAATAAGTCATAATGAGCATCAGGTGAAAAGACGGTTCTTCTTGTATGTTGTATTGATGAAGACAAATCAGTGTTCTGACAGGATATTGCCAATGCCACTGTAGAGTGTTGGATGATTAGCATCCTTCAGGGTGGTAAGACCTCATTGGTTTGTCCCCTTCCAAAATTAGCACACCAAGGTACGTTAATGACGTAAAGCCCATATCACCCATGTATTCATCAAGGTGGAAATGTGATACTGCTGCCCCAGTTGAAATTTCATTCCAATGTCAGTCATGGTACATTTTTATTGGTAGTCGTTAGATTGAAAGCGAAATGTCTGATGTCAGTTGCTACTTACAGATGAATAGAGATGCTCTCGGGCTCTGGTCTGAGAATGCCTTGATCAAGTTATAATTGAAGGCTTCTGTGCATGTGCCTTTACAGAAACTTGAAGCACATGCCATGCATCGATGGTAGACCTAAGCATCTTGAAAACCAATTTTTAAATGTGTTTAATTGAAACGATGAATCCCATGTCTCAGACAGAGTATTAGATACACACCAAAATATGATAATGAGACACCCTGGCAAGGATAATGTGTTATGGCTTAATTGCCTGCTAAATGAAGGATCTCCAGTTACCAATTAAAAGTCATTATTCTGTCAAAAGCAAAAGGCAGGCCTTGTGGGGCCACCTTCAATCTAGCAGAAGAGACTGTGGGATAGATTCAAGCCCTAACATGACATCTGCCTATAAAATCGATCTATAGTATCTAGAATGTGATTATTGTCAGTAGCAGAAATGTAGCAGAAATTTGACATGAGATAGAAATGTAACAATCTTTTATCGGTTGGAATTACTCTAAATTTTGTCAGGCAATTCCACGATCTAATGGGTGGCAACATGGAAAGGCATGATGACGTCTTTGCCATATCAGAATTGAATCACCACCCACCCCCACATGGCATCTGCAATCAGCAGGGAATCAGCAGGGAAATCTGAGATGCAAAGTTTACAAATATTCACCAGAATCACTTTAATTGTTTACACAACTCTTCATGACTTGAATGCTTCACTTGAATGTTTCAATTTCCATGAATTTAGGGAGAGAGTTGGACAGCATTTTACTTTGAATATTGCCTGAAAATTGCATGCTTGTCCAGCATTTACTTTTCCATATTGTTGTATTTACGTCTAAAATTGTCGTTCTTTCATTCGTAATGAATTGTCTCCGAAAGATAAAACACCACGGCATGATGTCATATGACAATGAGAAGTTTTCTCTTTCTTCACTGTTAATTGCATTTCAAAAACATTGCCACCAATTAATTTTCTTTTTCGCTTCTTCTCTGTTGTCCCAGGAAACAGATGCCAGAATAATCGTAGGTAGCTTTAAGGAGGATGTGGCCCGTCAAGTCTTCTGTGAGGTGAGTGCGATGGAGAATTCAGGATGTTCAGATGTCTCAGCTTCTCGATTTGTTTAAAAAAAGATGATGTGCCTTTGTCGAATTTCTTTCATATGCATATTAATCAAACGTCTGTCTGAGTGCAAAATCCTCTTATGCACGAATGGGGATGTATATGGATCAATGAACGTTCTCGCATTTCAAAAGTTTGGCAGCAAACTTTCAGTATATGTCATATGAGATGGTGCTTGCAAAAAACAGATTTCACAAGTTTGTCCCCTCAGCTCAAAGCAGCTACGAAGTCAACAAAGAGTTTTCAAAGAGTTCCTGCAAATACTTTTAAGTTGTAGACACACAATGTAAGATTCCAGACATGACATTTACCATGACATTTTCTCAGAAGGTCGAATTCCCTGACAGAATGAGACCAAATAGTATGAAAGAGTATATGCGAAGGGATATGGAAGGAAATTGATGAGAAATTGATCAGCAATGTGGTATCAGATTCAGTTTACTCATCCTATCATATGCTTTATGTCTTGTAGGCATACCGCCAGAAGATGTATGGACCACGATACGTTTGGATGTTGACCGGAGGCTACTCTCACAGATGGTGGACTAAGCCTGTCGATGGCAACTGCACGAGACAGCAACTTGCCACAGCCATCGACGGCTACTTCTCTGTCGAGTCGCTCAACAAAATCATTGGCAGTCGAACTTCAATATCTGGTTTGGTGAGTTTCCAAATTGCATTTACTTTTTTGTCCACTCCAATGAAATAATATCACTTCTTTCATTCCAATGAAATAATGTCACTTCTTAGAGTTCTTAGGAGGTTGGAAAATGGGTTTGTTATGTCCATGCTTCTACATGCTCAAAATCAATACACACAAATCGTCATGATTACACAGTTGATCTTTCAAAAGCATGCTCATTGCTTTCAAGTAGTGGGTTTTGCTGCTTTTCATTACGATGGGATTGCATTATGCTGCAAGTCAGGGTATTAGTTTAGCAAGCTTTGGCAGACTGACCCACTTTGAAGAAAGGCTCTTTCAGATCGTCTGGAACCGCTCCTAATTCGGTTTCCGCAAAGCAGTATGGGAACATCGATTTGAAAAAAGTGTGTCAATGCTCTTAGATCTAATACCAGAAATAGAAAGAGCCCTGCTGGTTCCACTCTTTGAGTTGCAAGACTAACTGATAAGAAATGACATCTTAAGAACTCAACTAACTTCTAACTCAATTTCGACATTCTCCATGGCTCTTTGCCAAAGTTACCAAGCCAGAATTTAGGACAGAAGATGTATTCAGTGATCAGTTACAGCAACATCGTTCTTTTTCTTGTTATCACTTAACTTCTTGTAACATAAATATTATGCCAGATGCCTTCAAAAATTTGCAACTCTGTATACCATAGTATCTTTTTTTTTTACATTTGTTACTCTAATATTTTTCGGACCAATCCAAAGGCATATATTTTTTTAACAAGCCGGTCTCAATTCAAAACAGCATTCACAGCAATTCAGGCTTTGTGTTTGGTGAAAGAGACATAGAATGATATCTTGTATACTCACTGGTCTATTGCACTGAAAAAAGTTATAGTGAATCCAAAAAAAAACAAAAAGAAATCCTGTCTACAGTTGGAAAAGTGCAAGTAGAGGATTTGGTGAATATATACTGCAAAGAATGGAGTTAGAAGAATGATTTACATTCTCGGATGTTGAGATTGTTCCCTTGGCATTCCAGATCATGAGTTAACATTTGCCTAGTTTCTAAAGCTGCCTGGAAATCATAAAAACAGGTTAAATGGTGTTGCCGCAGACGGCGTAAGAGAGACTTTATTTGCTGCATCACGACATCTGTGAAAAGCAAATAAACCCGCCTCTTTGTCTTGATGCTCTGCTTTCTCTTGATTCAACATTTTTTCAAAAGCCTTGTCACTTAAGTATGTGGACTTACTGACTTTATTGCTTTCGTAAGAAAGAAAATCTACCAACTGCTTTTCAATTGTCACATGGTTGATTTAAAACCCACATTCTGGTTATGTAATGCTTTCTATCAAGAAGTCAGAGTCAGCGGCGTATCTAGAAATGTCCGGGGGGGGCATTATATGGGATGAATATGGGGAGCTCCGTGGTTTTTCCTATCTCTTCCATGTTAATTTTGGACGTGAGGGGAGGGGGACTTTGCCCAATGCCCCCCCTAAATATGTCACTGGTCACAGTTTTACAGTTTCACTCTTTTTTTTTTTACGTTACTGTTGTATAGGGGGTCCATGAATATAATGTCACTGGATTGTTACTGACCTCATCTACATGTAACTATATGTTGTAGAGTCTGTAGACTTAAAGTTGAAACACATTTCAAAGCAAGCTTTGCAGATGTATGGGGTGTGATTTTGACTTCTGCAATGTCGTTATTACAGTGCTCCACTGTTCGCTACCACCAACATTGCAAACTGTCCCTTTACTTCTGAATTCAGACGAGTGACATGTGATACTCGAAGTCCTCAATTAAAGTCAGATGCCCTTGAGTGCTTTTGAAGTACCAGTATCCCTGTTGGCAAATAGCCAGCTCTGTTTTCTGATTTTTTTGGTGATTTCTGTGATGATGCCAATCACACAAAATTCTGTGTTGCTCAACAGATGTGTGTGGACGAACGTCGAAGCTATTAGTTGTCTCACTGTTGTGAATCACGTGAATCTGGAGCAGACCTGGGCACATTCCAATTGCCATATCTTCTTCTTGACTCTGATATCACAGTTGGGAAGTCACCATAAGCCCGGCCTGCTTATCACCACTGATCAGTGCTTGGCAAACTTTTGGTGAAATTCAGCAAGTGACTATCATCTGGAATAAGTATTTGTGTTGATTAAAAAAAACTGATACAGTAGTCTGATGTCATCTTTAAATTTGTTACCGTATATTCATCTCATTCTAAAATACATGTCAGTATACTTTGAAACTTGCTGCACATATAGAGTTTAATATGTAGAAAGTCTTATAAAAGATCTTCTTAATTTCAAATGAATAATTACATTTGAATGAAACTCAACTACGAAAATTGTTTGAGGAAGCCTCTGATTGAGATAAAATATAAAATGTTCTACCTTGTGCAATTTTTTCAGTAGCCATCTGCCTTTTTTTACAAAATATGACACATTCACTGGTGGCAGCGAGTGCATGCATACAAGTGCATGAAGGTATATATTCGCAATAATTTTCTCCAGTTCTTAAAAAGAAATAGTGTGTGTTGTGCCTTATATATACATTATGTGGCAGGACTTCTATGTTTCCACTCCAACGTAGATTGAATGTTTTCATTTCATATATTACAACTGGCTATTGATCACCAATGAAATGTTATACATTAGCCTAACTTAATTTTTAATAATACCATATTTGTGACCCTTTAAAAATGTAGGCCCTGTAGGGTTTTTATCAAAATATAATAAAAACAAGCAAGATAGACTGACTCAACTCATGTCATGATGGTTAAACCATTGATAGACTTTCAGTGATCAGAGGAAATTTTAAAAGGCAAATATGAGCCACTTGTCTTCTATTTTCGTGAAGCCCCAGGGTAATCAGATTATCCAGATGAAAATGGGTCCCAGAAAACGGTCCTTAAAAGACAGTTTTAGTGGAAAAAAACTGTTTTTTAATTTCATTAACCGTCTAGTTACCTTTCCATTAATGGTTATCAAAGAGCTCTGCTTGATGAGCAAGCAAGCCAAAATGAGAGCTGTTTCTCTCCCATCAACATGGAGTGATTGGCAGAGTCTGATAACCCTCTGACATGATGCATCAAGTAAAATGGCTAATGACAACCTCTCTGATATCCTATTAATGCCTGAAAAGCTCTTTAGCCTTAAAGAGTGGTTTGCTGTCAGATTGAAGCTGAGGAGGACTACCGAAGTGACTATGAAATAATCCTGGAGTTACAGGCATGGAGGAGACAGTCTATTTTGATACATGCATGCAAGATTTGTTGACATATGATGAGCATCAAATAAGTTGATGCATGTGATGTTGTGAAAAAAATAATTTATTTACCCTTAAATTATGGATTTGTTAAATAGTTGAATCCGATGCATGATACTTCAGACACACTTTTATTCAATTTTCAAAATGTCTGAAAAATTTGTTGATCAACAAGTTGTGGAGGAAAAGACAAGCTTAAATTTCAAGGACAGGTCAGGCTTTAGGGCATAACATGGGCAGGAACAGATTAATGATCATGTTTCATGGATCGCGTTTTATTCCCGTCAAAAGCCTTTGAGACTGGAGCGCATGCTGAATTCATATCAGGACACAGATATATTGTTACAAACATTGTGACTTATTCTAAATTTTTAGCTGATTAAATTTTAACGTTAATTAACCCAGTTCTGTTGATTATATCAAATATACCTATTTTTTCTCAAACCTTAAGCTGTTAGGTACCAGATCATACTTGTTTCTCAGCTATACAAGTCGGAAGATTATTTCATAATACAGATTATGGAGTGTCAATGTTGACATTTTTACACTGTTGATTTACTGCATTGAACTCAGCCTATTTGTGTTCTATTATTATATCCTTGTTATTGTCATGTTTGAAAACCTCTGTAAATAATTGATGTCACTGATATTTTATTATCTGATCTGATAAATTTAATACCACACTGAGTGATTTTGTCACCTCCAGCTATTCTTGTTTTCGTTGGTTATAACATGAATTATGTACGGTAAATGAGAACAACGTGAAAATAAAATCTTAAATATGATTTATTGGCCTACATGCATGCATACATATTTTCATGAAAAGAGTGTGTAGTGACTGTGTACTCAATATAACTTTAGGTCACCAGTTATTTATGGTTCCTTAACAATGTTCTGGTATGAGTCAGTGATATGTAAGAATTGGCTGTTACCATGTTATGGAAAAAAGATCAACGAAGGTGTACAGTTGCCACTTCAGCACAGCCTTCAGTGATTAAGTCAGACACGCCCACAATGCTGACCAATGAGCAGGCCTTCAAGTATGTTATGCAAATGAGGCCGATTTCGCTATTTCGCACATTTTCTTAAGGTTAGAGGTGTGATTCTTATATGAGTAGATAGGTCTCTCTGAGACCTTTAAAATGATGTATCATACGTCTCTGAGGAGTTAATAGTTGCTCCGCAAATTGCCGGTAAAGTTCCGAAGTGGAGAGAAATACTGCACGCTGATTGGCTGTGACGCTATGACGCAAAAAAATATGATAATACGCGACGATGGTCGGAATCGTCTAGGGTAGATTCTCTGGGTGACAGTTGCCATACATTAGTAAGTTTGATGTGAGACAGGAATGTCACGAAAAGGTAGATCTTTTGGTTTCTTAAATTGATTACTGGGGGGCAAACCTCTAAGTAAAATTATTGTCTGAAAAGTAGTAGAACCAGTTGAAAACAGGAAGTAAAGGTAGCGCTAGACCACATAAGATGCAAAGACCAGAGTCATCAATCCTTACTTGTGTTTGTCCTGTGTCTCAGTGACCTCCCTCTTCTTCCAAGTCAATGCAACATTGCGTGACACTAGTATGCCATCTGCATCTCTGATGGATGTTCAGTCACACGCTTCTCCAGGCATTTGGTACATTTTCATGGAATTTTTCCAGCTTTCGACTTTGAAATCTATGTATCTCTGAAAATGCCAAACAAGAGCTTGGTTCATATATCCGTAAATTTTATGTTCATTTAACAGTTGACATAACTGCGAGGCTCTCAAAGATTGCTTTTAAGCCTGACATTACAGCAGTTTTAGTAAGCACTCGATTATGGGGTCTCATTTCCAAATAGCAATGTAATATTTTAGCTGAATCGGATTTGCTAATGAATGCAAGTTACAATGCACATCCTTAGGTAAACTGTAATGGGACAGAGTATATCATGAAAGCCTTTGTAGAATGGGGTCGGCTGTTCTGTTGGTGAGGACTGAAAGTGTGCTGTAATATAAACTTCTGATGTTGAATTCACTTCAATTTGCAAACGATAAAAACAAACAAGAGAATAGAAAATGTTGCCACAACATCACAGAGTGAACAGCTGAGTAGCATGTTTTGAATTTTTGCGATGAACCTAAATATGTACTAATATGTCTGCTATGCAGTTACAATCTGGAGCAAGGTGCTCATAAAACACACATAACAGTAACATTTTACAGTTTGGTAGGCAAGTGACATTGTTAAGGTTGCCATTCAGCACAAAGTGGGGTGTGGCATTGTTGCCTACTTTATTCAATTGATCTGGAAGCCTTTTTGTGACACACAACTTGTTACAAAAGGTTTTTTTCTTCTGAGCTCCCTCACACTATTACGGCAACTTTCAACACAACAAGTTGCTCCCATGAGCACAATCGTCAGAAAATTCCAGTCTTTCTCGACTCTTGTTTCAAATTGTTTTGTAAAGTACGCTTGGGAGTTAACTTTTGGTAACATATTTTCAGCTGTCTTCAAATACTTCAGTTATTTTGTACGAATTCTTCCTGATACAATTGCAAATAAAAATTGTATAATTCATTCATTGTGAGGCCAGTAACTGTTGCCTTATAGACAGTGTTCATGGAATTAACAATATGGTTGCTGCAAGCCGCCTAACGAGGTGATGATTTTGTAGTGAATGTATCGAAGATGTCAATGTTGTTTGAGACTCACTCTAAATAAAGGGAGTGGTGAAAGTTTCTCAGCAATTGATCACAAGCTTTGGCTTGATCCTTTTCCTGCCCTGATTTCTAGCAACCCAGACCCTTTTTAAAGAGCTGTAACACGTAAGGGCATAAATCAATCTCATTATAAGGATCGGTGCATTTTGAGACTTACTGCACCTGAACTTTCTCACCAAAAGCCTTTGGCATTGACAGAATTCTAACTTGATCATTCCTTAACAAAACCTTGTCTCAAAACAGAACATGACAAAAAAATCCTTAGAATTGAATTGATTTAAACCTGGTGATCAAAGCCATGGATATGCTTTATCATTATTGTCATGACTGGAAATAATTAATGTCACTGCTATCTTATTATCTGATGATAAAGAAGGATACATATAATTTGATTCTTTATCAAAACTGTCATTTACAGAAGATTGTGAAAACGTTTTTCTCTATTTTGCTTTTGTTCAAGAAACATTTGTGCTTTCTTAGCAATGTGACATGTAGTATTGTTCCATGCAGGTATAGAGTCAGCTGTTTTAGTGATTGTGTGCCGAATCTTAGCTGTACTTTAGCTTGTCTGGTGAGAAGAATCATGTCAGGGAAAGCTACATCTTTTGGTTGCTCTAACTGATCGCTGAAACTGCTCTTTGAAAAAACAAAAATTGTTGTCTGGAAAGTAGTACAACCAGTGTAAAACAGGTAGCTAATGGAAGTGCTAGACCACATAAGAAGCAAAGCTCAAAGTCATCAATCCTTGATTTTGTTTGTCCAGTGTCTCAGTGACCTCCCTCTTCTTCCGACTCACTGCAACATTGCATGACACTGATACATCATCTCCATCTATTTTCAGTCACAAACTCCTTTCTGAGCTGCATGGAGTATCACTAATTTAGTGATTGAAGTGATCTATGCTTCACATTCCTTCATCAGTTTCTAATGCTAATCTGAAAATGTAGATACAATACAATGCATAAAGAATAAAGGATTCAGTTAAATAACAGTATGAAGAGGCACAACCATAATAAGAAGGAATAGGGCAGAGCAGCATTAGCGGAACTGTGTGCTGTAAAAGCTAGTTGCACATAAGCAAAGCTAATGAAGAGAAGGCTGAAGGAAAACTAGAGCAGATAGGCCATCCTTTGAAGTAAGGTCTTTCATTCAGCTGTTCAGCTGGAGCTGTGGGAGGTTTTGTCACTGCCCTGAGATAACATGGTGTACTGTATCTTTCACATTGGTGAAAAACCACAACATTTGTCCACCATAGGATGTGAAAGCATGTGATGTCATTGCAGCACTGAATGCATTGATGATGACGGCGATATCATTAAGGTTTACTCGATGTAAACAAATGGTAGAGATTCAACAAGTTTGCTGGCAATTATTGATTGCAATAATGCATTGATTCTGTGCATCCTGATTTCTAACAATGAGGGTCAGTGCACTTTCAGACTTACTGCAGTTTCAAAAAGTAGTAACAAGAAATTGCAGTCATAAAGACACTAACATTTATTAGTCTCATCTTTACACTAACATCAGGGCGAAGCAGTTGTCACATTGTTGTGAATTGTCGGATTCCAGAACGAAGCTAGTCACTTATGATTACCATCTCTTCCTGCCTCTTCACTACAGCCGGGAAACCCTACATAAGCCTGGCTTGCTTATCACTGCCATCGAACTCTTACTGAATTCAATAAATTACCATCCACTTGGAATTGGTGTTGACTTTAAAACATTCCCGACTTTCCCGTTACATTGGTCAAAGTTTAATGCCATTTTCCTTTACAGTCTTAATCTCATCATTAATCTCAGCATGACCTTGAGTTTCCATAGAGAAAGTCTTTAGAAAAAGGTCAGTGTTATTGTTGTTTTATCATTGAATAGTAATACATGTATCTCAGCGTAATTCAATAGAAATGAGGTTTTGATAAAGCACTTTCTCATTTTGAAGCATGATGGTTAAACCATGGCTAATCGTTGGATGTTAAAAGGTAATTTTAAAAGGCAAATATGAGCCACTTGCCTTTCCATTTTAGTTAGCCCCTGGGGTAATCACATTATCCAGTTACCAATAGGACCTGGTGAGTGGTCTTTACAAGGTGGTTTTAGTGACAAAACAGTTTTTGAAATTCATTAACCATCCAGTTACTTTCCCATCAATGGTTATCTAAGAGCTCCGTTTGATGAGCAACAAGCAAGGATGGAAACTTAAGGGGAGCCATTTCACTCCAATCCACATGGAGTGATTGGCAGGGTCTGATAACCCTCTGACATGATGCATCAAGTAAAACGGTTAATGACAACCGCTCTGGTATCCTATTAATGTTTGAAAGCTCTTTAGCTTGAGAGTGATATACTGTCAGGTTGAAGCTCAGCCAGATTTAATAAAGATGCAATTAAGTTGACGGTCAGATGACAGTGTATAGAAACTTTCCTTCATTAACTTGTTGCTACACTTCCAGTTTTTTTAACTTGTTCTGATCTTCCCGCCCTCTCATCAGGTGTAGCAGACAAAAGGGATGATGTTTTGTTCAACCGTTTTCTCCGAATTCAAAATGAAACTGTTCGGATCGGTAGCTCGAAGAATTGGGGCAAGAAGCCCCGGTAAGGTGAGAGCCCCCCCCCCAGGGTTATATCTAAACTTACATTTTTTGTGCGTTTTCTTATTGATAGGATTGAAGCTAGAGGCTTTTTAGGTGATGTCACAAATTTTCTTGGCAAACAGCACCAAACCATAGTAGAAATTTAAGAAACCAAAAAATATGCATGGTTTTTGTAACTTTGAGTAATTTTTTGAAAGGGGTTGTCGGAAATAACTTTGGAAATATTAAAAAGAATAATGGATATCTGCATTGCTTCACTTTATGACTATGATTTGGATATGATGAAGTTTTTTTGCATTTCAGTTCAAAATATAGAGATCAAATTAAAATATGTGTGTTTGGGCCAAAGAGGCCTTACAATGATAGGCATGAGGCCCCCTTCACTGGGGCATGGAAGCTGCTTCAGGAACCATTTAATAATTTGTACTTTACCTTAAATCTTGATAGAATAGCTAATTAAAATATAAAAAATTAAAGTATGAACAGAAAAATTCTGAAATTCAGAAAAAGTAAATAGAATAACTTTCAAGCTGAATGAGCTTGCAAAAAAGATTGCCATAGGATTATAATAGGGGGCTTCTTGCCCGATGGTTGGGGTATGAAGGCCATCTGCAATTTTTTTCCAAAAATGGCTGTAACTTCATTATTAAAATTGGTGGACATTTGTTTCACTAGTTATAAGTAGAGTCAAGTGATCATAATCATTCAAATAATCAACCTTAAAAAGTAGGTGAAATCACACCTCGAAGGTAAGAAGGGCTGCATGCCTCGCGCTACTCTATGACTTTGAGCTGCGACATAGAACCTGAGGCTCACTTGATCAAGATAGAACATTTTGATCAGCGTGCACACCATACAAAGTAGTAAACCACTGCCTAAACAGTATTGAGCTCCAGTCCCAGGGATCAAACCTATTGTCTCCCCAGACAAGTAGTGTATACCAGACTATAGAGCAAAACATGTCTTGTGAGTTGGACAGAATTGATAATAAGTGAGCTTTTCTTTCACTTACATAAAAAAGGGGAAAAAAATGCAGAGCAGGAGAAATGCGAGAAGGTTTAGGTGAATAGAGTCTGTAAAACTGTGATACGAGAGGAGCAATTTACACTCGCAGAAATGGAGATTTATTCCTCGGTATTCCAGATCATGAGTTGACATTTGCTGAGCTCGGTACTTTGCCTGGAAATCCAAAAACAGGTTAAATGGTGTCACTGAAGTAAGCAAGACTTCATTTGTCGTGTCACGACATCCACACGGAAAGGCCAACAAAGGTTGTGTTTGTCTCACTGCCTTCTTTTTTCTCAGACAGTACTTTTTTTACCTTGTGTTTTATCCAATGTCAGGCAATTTGCTACCTTTGTTAGAAAATTTCATCCATTATCATACTTTCTGGAACACAATTATTGCGTTAACAATAGTTTCACATTTACAATACTAGTGTTATATGCAATTCCTACTTTTTTGAATAATTTTATATTCTTTGTATTTTTTTTCTTAAATTTTGCCAGGGCTCCCGGCTGCTAACCTCTGTTGTAATCCCGGTCCAAACAACAAATTTAGAGGTTACCAAGGAATCACTCATATCAAAGAAGAAAGAAGAAGTACACAATTCATGATAAAATGTAGAAACAATTAAAAATCATATGATTAATCACCATTGAATCATAACGTGATAGATTGAGAGATGGATCTTAACAAATGATTAAAACATTGAGTGTATTCTCAATATCACTTACTATGTTACAGTAGTTTTAACAAGTATCCCATTTAGATCATTCTACATTGGCTATTACTATGCAATACAATAGAATACAATACAATACAAGTGCTTACTGCATGTTAAGTTATTAACTGTGTGACATTCTTGGTGTACATGAACAATAATATTAGTAAAAAATTATTTGTAGCAAGTTCGAAAGGACATTCAGGAATCATGTGCATACTGTATTAAAACATAAGGAGTCATAAAGTATATGGTTTCTCAGCCTTGCTCTGTGACACTGCAGTATGGGTCACCTGTACAGATACAAAAGGAATTTCCTGGCATTTGAAATCAAAATGATTATTGATGTTGTATGGGACCTAAGCTGTGCTTGAGCATGTCCGATAAGAAAAAAGTGTGTGTGGGAAAAGTAGATATTTTGTTTGCTCAAACTGATCTCTGAGAGCTAGTCCTTAAAATAAAGTAATCGTCTGGAATGTAATACAACCAGTAAAAACAGGAAGTACTAGACCACATAAGAAGCAAGCTCAGAGTCATCAATCCTTCGTTTTTGTTTGTCCTGTGTCTCAGTGACCTCCCTCTTCTTCCGAGTCACTGCAACATTGCGTGACATTGGTATGCCATCTACGTCTCTGATTGATGTTTAGTCACACACTCCTTGGAGCATTTTTACCATTGACAAGATTATTCCAAAAATTTCTGCTGGAGGTTTTGAAAATAGTAATGTTTCTATAAAAATTCCAAATAACAGGTTTGTACCTGCATCGTTTCCTTTATATGACTTTGAAAAATAACATTTGCTATCAATTAAAAGGCTTATAATTTGATGACATTTATCACTTCTGTTAATGACTATCCTTATACCTGGTTGATGCCCCAAATGAGCCTTGTCTTGTCAGAAATAGGAAAATCAGATTTCCAGTTATTTTTTGTCAACCTGTAAGATTCACTCTGCATGGTCAAATTCTATTATAAGACATTGAAAAGAATTATATAAAACATTCATATCAAAAGTGGCATCATAGTTTCAATCATTTGCCAAAACCAATGTGACATAGTAATTACATGTATATATAGAAGCCCTCGTGGATTAGGGTGGACAATTTTAACAGAAGGTATGCCAGAAAACATTAAATTTACATCAAATTGCAAGCAACATGGCAGACAAGACAATAGAAAAGATAACAGCACTATCACTGGATACGTGACTATGTCGCATTTTGGGAATTATGCAATAATCAACAGCGACTTGCAAACTTACAAGAGTCATGAAGTATTCAAGAACACCTGGCTGCAGAAATAACCATACTATTTGACCGTTTGGGCAGCCTGTAAAGGTTGCCATTCAGCAGCAAAGTGGGTGTGGCATTATTTCCTACTTTATCCAATTGATTCAGAAGCCCCTTTTGGTGAAACACAACTGGTTACTGATTGACATTGGCTTGAAGCCGGGGAATCTGACCCAGTTTAAAATGACATCAGAGCTTGAAGTTATTTTACATATATTGCAATGCTAGAGAATAGAGTCATCCCCGACACCACACCTCAACAGCATAGAAAGAACTTGAGATTCCACGTAAATATGATGAGGACTGTAAAATTCACTCTATAGACAGCAAATAGCAGAAGTTTGCTAATTTCTTGGCAATTGATTGCAGGCTTTGGCTTGCTCCTATCGCTGCCCTGATTACTAACAACGAAGGCCCCTTTTAGAGACCTGTAACAAGGAAAGGCATAAATCAATTTCATTATATAAGGATTGGTGCACTTTGAGACTGCAGCTGAAGTTTCTCAGTGAAAGCCAATACAAAAAATTGAGACAATGTTCATTGATCATGCATTGATACAGCCCTGCCTGAACTGTGATCGTGGCATTGAATAAAGCACACTTTTGACTTTGATTGCAATTTAAAAAATTGGTAAACCATAGAAAGGTTTGTCTCTGACTAATTGGCAATAAACACAAAACAAGCAACTATTCTGAGGATATGCCTACGCCTTGCAATAAGATTCCTGACAGCAGGTTGTCAGAAACGAACGGATAACTGTGTCATCAAAATTCCCATGCTTTAAATAGAATATAGTGATTACAAGAACAATTTTTCCGGCAGAATTATTGATTCTTTCTTGTATTTGAATCCTAGTATACTGAACAGCAAAATAAAGTTATCAAGGATTTCCTTCCTTTGCTGTTCGGTTTTTAGGTCAAATGAAATGTGACAGAAAATAAAGTTTCATATGAACATAATATGAGCTGCTTCTCGCTTAATTTTGATATGAAGCGCTTGGGGATCTGTTATATTATCAGGTAACTTGCAGGACCTGGAACAAATTCGTATATGATACTTCAGTTTTGATTGGATAAATCATGCCTTTCAACCGAATGGGTTATCTGAGAGCCTTGCCGATGAGCAAAAGCAATCATCTGTTGGAGCTATTACACTTACATCAGCATGGAGTGATTGGCAGAGTCTGATAACCCTTTGACATGCTGCATCAAGCAAAATGGCTAATGACAACCTCTCTGATATCGTAATAATGCCTCAGAAGCTCTTTAGCACATAGGACTCAAACAGGTTGGGGTTAATACACTTACGACTATGAAATAACAATCAGATATTTGGAGAACAGTTACTCGTGAGAAGGCCAAAGAGAACAACATGTTCCACTGATGATTAAGAACAGCAGAACGCCTTGTGTTACAGATAAATTTATTCAAATTCTATTCCAATAATGGTCGACTGGCGACATTTCCGGCAAAGTAAGTCAATGGGCCCCAACATTTCTATAAAATGACATTTATCTTTATATGCCAACACATTGAGGCTTTGGTAAGAAAGTTTGATCGCATCACGCAGTCACAAACGTAGTCACAAGAAAAGACACATGCCCCCCCTGAGTGGTTGGGCACATTGTGGTTGGCCAGTTTCTACTCTACCATATAGATAGATAGATTGACAGGTAGATAGATATGGTAAGTGCAGCCCAGTTCTGGGTGCTCACGAGGGTTGATTGATGAGATGGGAGAGAGAGCGGGAGTCCTCAACATGTTACACATTTACTCCATGTGAGGGATCTTTTACTTGCCCAGCGTAGACACTAGACACTGATACAAGGAGCAGGCGGAAACCTTTAGATTGGTCACCCAGCTGCCATATAGGCCAGTCCTCTCCTGTGTAGTGTGTAGGTATATAGAAGTATCAGACAGCAATTCGCTCTTACGAAATACAACAGGCCAACAATTTAGTTCTTCAAACAGAATTATATAAATGGAACCATTTTGTTGAAGAGGACATAACCTTCAACTCGAAGGACATGTCAGGCCAGAAGATATCATCCAGGTATCAGAAGACTCATGTTTCCTGTTTCCTGGATTACATTTCATCCTTAGCAGAATTTGTGGACACATTTTACACGATTTGGAGCTTGTGCTTGACCAGCCAGCTGTCAGGGTGAAGACATGATGCAAATTCTCCCCTTGAATTGACCAAGTCTGTTGTGTTGCTGAATGGCCAAGTTAGCTCAAGCACTGGTTAAAAGCATGAAACTGCATGCTATTTTGAATTACCAAGGCTTGATTCAACTTCAGGAAAACTTTAATGTACAAATGGAGTAACATCCCTACGAGATGTTGTTTAAATTAGAAAATGAATAGTGAGAGAATGTAGGCCTATACATACAATCTTGGCATGTGATATTATTCAAACTATCTTCTTAAATTTGAGTTTTTAAACCGGAAAAAGTTATCAAAAAAGCTTACCTTGGTGCTTTATTAGCAGGTACAATTAATTATTATTAATAATTTTATTGCGTTTCCTCCCTAAATCTCAGTATCGCACTATTTTAGCAGTCATTCAACCTTACTGGACTGATCAGCCCAAAAAAAAAAAAACAATTCTGTGCTTGTGACGTCATCAGGGACCACAGCAGATTTTAGGGACATAAATTCCCCTACAGGCAGTAAGCTGGGGATGCACATAAATGTCCCTTCAGTCCGCTAAGGGTTAACCACTTATTGCAAAGACTGCTATTCCATGCTATGATACATGCTACTTTTGAGGTACCATGCTGCTTCTGGGATACCATGACTCTTTGAATCTCAGACTTGTTGAAAAAATCAAATGCTAGGTATCCATCAATAAACATTTTTTCAAATTTTGATGAAAACTTCAGACAATGAACTTTCCACCAAATAATCAACTCGACCATCATCAATCACAATTTTCTTTTGAATCTGTATGTTTTGTTCAGGGGAAAGGATTGACAGAGCAAAACTTCACTATTGTGCAATAGAGGAGCATTATTCCAGGCTGTCACAGTTTAGAAACTCATCGAGATAGGATGCCTCCCATGCAAGCCCTTCGATTGGCGCCAATGCTAAAAAAAGTAAAAAAATCACAACTTTGTGATGGCTACTCGCCAACAACAATAATACCTCACTTCAAAAGAGCTCAAGGGCACTTGACAATGGAGGACTACCACCTATCACTCATCTGAATTTCCTGTAGTCCTCTGCTTCCAAGTGTTTTATGCAAATACTCTATGTCAGTGGAGACATGGAAATAACAGTACTCAGGTCTTTATATTACAGTGGTACCTGCATTGTAAGACCCCCTGTTGTGAGACTGACCTTCCTTATGTGACCGACTTCCTCCCGCAGTAAGTAGTATTTTTAGTGCATTTGCATCCTGACGAGATACCGGACCCCCACGAGAGACTGCACTCCCACGAGAGACTGCTTCATGACCGCAGAAGGGGCGGTCTTATAATGCAGGGACCACTGTGTAGGATATTGGAATTTGGAACACAATGGCATAGGTATCCACACATTCAACATAGCATGGTTTTGTTTTTTGTTGAAGTTTTCCCACAATTTGCAACATCCATTAGCTATAGTCATACAACAGCATTCAGTAGTTGGATTTATTATTGTGGATGGTGCTCAGTGTTGGGAATAGGATTGAGCTTTTTAAAAGGGATGAAACAGTTTGTGAAATCCTCACATAAATAAATTAACCATGTTACAGAAACAAAAGGATTGTTGTATTTCACAAACATAAAAATTTAGCTTAATCGTATTAAATATTGTTACAGGAATTCGCATAGAAGTTGACTTGTTGATTTTCATTCATGTGATCTTGAGCAAAATTTGAATTTTCAACATAGGACGGAAACAATCAAGATAAATCTCACCATTTTATGGCAGGTATTAGGGCATATTAATTAAGAAACAATACCTGTTAAGTTCTGGGTTCAAGAATCTAAAATAAATGAGTAATTGCAGATAGAAATATTTATTACATGACGTATGGAAGCCTATGTGACGTGTGGTAGCAATGCAGTCCATTCTCACCATGAATCTGAGCTGCTGTACACAGATATCAACATATAACATAACTGTGAAATAGACAAAACCAACCGTGAGACAACAATAACTGTGAAATAAAGTAATTTTGTTTTATTCAGTCTTTTGTAAACCAAAGCTTTGATTTTTTTGGGCATGTCCGTTTTAATTGTGAACTTGACTGATTCGTAATCATACAAATGTATGTCCATATTTGAACATCTCAGACCGCATTTTGACGAGCCTCTGTGAAAATAGTAGCATAGAAAGATCCACAGGTAGACAGTTAAGACTGAAAGACAATAAGAGCTAATAAGATAGAATGATCAAAATAGAAATATTGAAATAGAGCTATTGAAACAGAGCTATTGAAATAGCAGGCTAGCAGACAGGCGGACAGGACAGATAGATAAATATATAGATAAATATATAGATAAATATATAGATAGATAGATAGATAGATAGATAGATAGATAGATAGATAGATAGATAGATAGATAGATAGATAGATAGATATGCATTCTCCGAAAATAAAAAGATTAAAGAAAAAATATAGGTGTCTATCTGTGTCAATCAATCAAAAGCAATCAGCCAATAAATAAATGCATCTATCTATCTATCTATCTATCTATCTATCTATCTATCTATCTATCTATCTATCTATCTATCTATCCTGCCTACTTTCCTGCCCAACTGCCTGTCGATAATCTCTCTACTAGCCTAAATCAAAAATGCAAAAAATGCGTAATAAAATTCTGTGTGATATAAGGCCTCTGATAAATTGACCGCAGAGCCAAGAGAGCTAAAACATTAAGAAAATGCGTTCTGGTATGGTCAAATGTGGACCAAGTCAATCAGTGCTCATTTAAGACAGGACTGCCCATTAATTTTGCTTACCAATCATACAAGAACATGCTGCATGATTGACATGGGATTACAAGAGAGGCATTCACAAAATTCCACACTCTGTAAGTTTATTAGATTTGCTCTTTGCTGCAGTAAACAGACAAACTGACCAAGTGGATTTTAATATAACAGCTTCTCCATGTACACAAAATTGAGTGGAGATTGGTCACTCATCAACAGCTTTCTACTATACGTCACGTAGAGCAAAACTGATAGATCCCCAAGCCAAGAAAATCAACTTCAAAACGAATTCCTGTAACAAAAATGCACACAGAACTAACGAGTTGGTGACAAAGTCGGTAACTCGAAATTTTATGACAAACTGGCCTCTTTCACAATAGTTCATCCAAACGTCACGGAATGGAAAATTTTTTTCCTTAAATCGCCAAATAAGCTTCTTTATTTTTTAAAGGTGTTGTTTCTAAAAAGAGAAATAAAGGCATTAACATGTCAGGTAACAAATCAATCTCATTATAAAGATCAGTGCACTTTGAGTTTGAGACATATTGCACCTGAAGTTTCTCAGAGAAATCGTTAAAATTCTACTCAGTGCATTGGGAGAATGCTCACTCCTTGGGGCAACCCCACCTCACACTTTAAAAAATGTCGGGACAAAATTGGTTTTTTAGATTCAAAATGGTTTAAAAAAAAAACAAATTTCAATGCAAAGCCAACATGGGTTTTTAAAAAAATCCTTGTTGTTTTTTGCACTGAAATTTGGTTTTTCAAAAAACATTTTGAATCTAAAAAACCAATTTTGTCTGAAATGTTTTAGGGTGCAACAAAGAACGTGGTATGGAATAAAGGAAGCCTTTGACTTGGATCGGGATTGAAGCCTGATCAACCATGGGGAAGTTTTCTTGCTGGCTAGTCAAGCAATAATTTTCACTCTTAAAAGTGTAACAGGTGGCAAGTTGTTGTTACTGTATTGTTTATACACTTTCAATGTACATTGTGTTAGCCCCATTGTGATTCCAACAGGGCCCAATGAAGGGTCACGCGTCTGGGGCTAGCATTGTGTATACTATGACCATACACTTCAGTTTATATATATATATTTATATGTTCCAGATAAGTTCACTCATCTTATCTCCGTCACCATATCACTAAACTATTTAGAAGTGTAGGCTGAGGGCCATGCCTGCATCCCTTTAAAAATGAATTATCAAAACTTCATAAGAATATTTATTCTACGACAAACGATGCTGACATGTTTTCAGTTGCATTTTAAATGCCTGCCTGATCGAAAATTTGACGTCAACAAGGGGGAATGATAAGCAGAGTTTGACAACCTTCTGACATGATACATCCTACTTAATTATTAATCTAATTCCTGGAAAGTCCTTAAAAGACTGGAGCACAGTTAATTTTTATGATAATAGAGTAGAACGGACCTAACTAAATTGTGATTTAATGCTTTTGTGACTAGGAAAATGTATGTGTTAATAATATGATGAAATAGTTCTATATCATAGTGCTAAGAGATACAAATAGAGGATTACTTTGTGAGTAGTGTACTGCATAAAGTCAAGTGAGAGGAATTATTTGCGCTCACAGTCACAGAAATGGAGATTGCTCTCCTTGTATTCCAGATCATGAGTTAACATTTGTCTAGATTCTAAAGCAATGTAAAAAAACTGAAAAAGCCCGTTAAATGGCACCACTGTGGACTGTGTAAACAAGACTTTATTTTCTGCGTCACGGTATCAGGGAAAATCCAACAAAACTGCGTCTTTACTTTCTCACATTGCTTCCTTCTGACTTGTCAATTCAGTAAGAGGAATTTTTGTCCTATCAAATTCTCTACATATTTTCACAATGTTGCATTAAATGTGATATTCCTTGTTATTCTAGGTTCATGTTTCATATGCATCTATGTGATGTAATGAGCATTAATTTTTACATTAAAGCCTGGAGTTGTGTACTCTGTTCAAGTGTGTTGCTGCCACCAACGCTTGGAAGCAGAGGACCACAGGAAATCCAGATGAGTGATAGGTGGTAGTCTTCAATTGTCAAGTGCCCTTGAGCTCTTTAGAAGTGAGGGTATTATTGTCGTTGGCAAGTAGCCAGCATGACTTTGTTGCATTTTTTTGTGACTTTTTAGCATTGACACTAATCAAATGGCTTGGGAGGTACTCCATCTCGATGAATGTCTGCCATGATAGACAATTTTTCAGGCAAAGAAAAGACTTCAATATCCATATTGTAAAACAAAAACGTGTGGTCCAGTTTAGTCCGTAAATATGAGATCTACGTGAAAGTGGATTTTTGATATTTTCTGACAAGACAAATTGATCATCATTGCAATTGCTGTGTGTGTCAGTTTCATCTATTTTTGTCATTTTGTTGTCTGTAGTACAAATTTACAAGAGCAAAGCCATAGAAAATGTCACATGAAAAGTACTAGTATATATGACATTTAATCGATTGTTTACACTGTACCTATAGTTGTGATTTGACTCAATTTTCAATTCAATTCAATTCAATTTCAATTCAATTCAATGTATTGACCATTCTACACGAACAAAAAAAGGGATATCTAATAATATTCAGTATTCTGATATAGCGCAATAAGGTGCTGCAGAGGCGTTAAACCAAAACACACACACACTCAGTATTCAAATGGTAGGCTAACGCCAGTACTGGCGTATATACCTTTGCCAATCATAGAATATCAGTCACATATTTTTAACATGATTACCAGTTACAAAATGGAGAACTGGATGAATAAAAAAAACGAAATTTGGAATTAAAATACAAGAACGGTTTCCATGGTGTATTTATTGTATAGGACTTCTAGCTGTAAAAAAGCACCATCCAGTTGCGACATGCAGATAAAAAAAGAGTATCTGAAAACGAGATCTTTGAAATACCCACCACATAAGAAGCAACGACCAGAGTCATCAATCCTTGTTTTTGTTTGTTCTGTGCCTCAGTGACCTCCCTCTTCTTCTGAGTCACTGCAACATTGCGTGACTTTGGTCTGTCATTGACATCGCTGATGGATGCTTAGTCTCACACTCTACATAAGTTGTAATCTAGAAAGTAGGATATACAAGATGATTTACTATGTAAGAAATATTGTGTGTATATTTTCCCTCTGTAAGCAATCAAGAAAGTACTCAGGTTGCTTTACCGTAGTTTCAAGAAGGAAATAAATCTGGATCTCTTTTCAAACTTTTAATATATATAGCATTTCTGCTTTCCTAGAATTGGTTCATTAAACTTTTTTGATAGCACCAAAAACTTGACACAGCTGGTAGATTTAACTTGGTGAGCACCTGTATTACATTGCGTCATCATATCAGTGATTTAATGTTCCTAATCGCATGCGCCTTAAAAATGCAGTAAAACTTCTAATGTAAATGGTATCATTTTTATTCAGTAATTAGCCGGTCATGAGTTATGGAATTCAGTCAGGTTACCTTGTTGTATCTTGTTTAAATACTGCAACATGTTTTTTTATGTCGAATATTAACTTTCTCGGAATTGCTTTTCTCAGACTTATTCCACGCTGTCCTTTATAAGGTCACACTATTTCAAAAATTCAGCATGCACATACCGTTCTGACACATCTTGTAACTTACAGACCTGAAAAACCTGTTCTGTGATCAATGTGCAAAAACAAACCAGATCAATCAGGTGGGTTGCCCTGTTTGATTATTTGGGTTGTCAATAAAAAGGTGTAAAAACATCATTGGCTACAAGGACATCAAACGCATCCTTTGCCAACAAGGTTTTGGCCTGGGTATCAATGGTTCAGGGCTGTTGTTCTGACTGTTTGTAAAAGATAACAGAAGCTGCACTGTCAAACATTTACTGTTGAAATGACATAAATCAGCCACAACAGGTAGGGAATTTTTTACGGTTGCTACTTTTTCAATAACTTAGAGCTGTTTGCAGAGATTGACGGTTCACTAAGAAAATTAGTTTTCTTATGCCATTCAACACCTCTGTCAGCCAATCACATGCCAGTATTGCAGGGAAATAATTCCCGTATTCTTTGTTGTCCAGTTATCCTCTCATGTTTGACTGTTTGTCTCATGGTATAATTCACCATGGGATCAGGAATATGTGTTTATCACACCTCGGGCTAACCATAACTGACACAAACAGAACATTTTTAAGCCAGTGACTTCACACGGCCAAGTTGAAAGATAATTTTGAAACTGTTTGGACCGCTAGTCACATCTAGTTTTTCCTGCAAAATTTTGAAAATAAGTACTACATGCTTATTTAAAGACTTTGTATAGCATACAGTAGGGCTGGTCTTTATCACTTTATTAAACCAAATCTACTGCTGACACTAGTTGACGGTTAGTAGATTATTATGGTACCTGAATCTTATTAAAAAAATACTATAAAAACGATCCAACC
Source organism: Platynereis dumerilii (assembly GCA_026936325.1). NCBI lineage: Eukaryota > Metazoa > Annelida > Polychaeta > Phyllodocida > Nereididae > Platynereis > Platynereis dumerilii. The sequence goes on along the minus strand of JAPTHN010000058.1, from coordinate 1,212,588 downwards.
AAATGGCAATCAGCTGAACTGTGGGCTTCAAAAACTGGTTGCAAATTGGCAAGGCTATTGAAGAGAAGGCTGAAGGAAAGCCAGAGCAGATAGGCCATCCTTTGAAGTAAAGAGAAAGATACAGTTTGTCTACAGTGCTGTTTGTCTCTTGTATCCTTTGGCATACTCTCACAACAGAACCAAAATTTTGAATGGTGTGAGGGACCAAGAGTGTTCTAATAAAGAGTTTATTTTGAAGTGTATACTTGTAGCGATGTCTATTATACTATGACATGACAGTTTTCAATATTTAAGCTTCAATTGGCTTAAATTACTTCTGGTGAAATTGTGTCGTCACAAGACAAGTATGATATGAATATGATTTTGTACTTTTATAATAGTTATTTGTAAGTCAAGTTTATCAATTTACTTATTGAAATTAGGAAATAAGGGAGAGTAACTTTACCTCCACCACCCATGTGGCCAGCACTTCTCAGCTGTCAAAGACTTGTAATTGAAACTTTGACAGGAATAGCAGTAGAAAGTCAAGGTGGAGAAGGGCTTGTCAGCCTTCAGGACCCTGAGTCTGACTGACAGGGCGCTCATCTCTTACACAAACATCAAAGAAAAGCAGTCTTTCCACGTTTTGGGAGTTGTGTATATATCTGAAGCAGAAATAGGCACTCTCCCAGCCCCCCATCTTTCTCTGCCTCCCGCATTGCAGTTTGGGAGTCACCATAAGCCTTGCTTGCTTTTCACGGCTTGGCGCTTGGCAAACTGCTGCGAAATTCAATAGTGTTATTGTGATGCAGGGTTTCGCAGGGTTTTGCCTCAACTGACGTTTAAAGTTTTATTAATGATTTTTCAGTTTTTGGACAATCATCATTTTCTGGTCTTTTAAAAGGCTGTGCGTGTAGGTCTCTATTAATAATACATGTATGTTATGAATTATGGAAAAGTGAAACTAAAAACGGTTCAGCAGTGTATTTAATGAACCAACTTATAGAAATAATACTTCTATACAGGACGATGCTGTCGTGGAATTATTCTAATTCATGCAAAAAAGAGAGAAAAAAATTACCACCAGCTTAAACTTCAAGGATGAGGTCAAGCCTAAGGACATCAACTTGTCCTTGGGAGACCATGTTTCTGTTTTTAACATATTATTCAGAAGTTACGTAGAACTCTAAAGTTAGAGGGCCTGGAGTCTATTCACATTACACAGAAATAGAGATCTATATCTCAGTATTCGAGACCATGACTTAAACTTTGCCAAGTTCCTGAAGCTGCCTTGATGTAACAAAACCAGGTTAAATGCTGCAAATGTTGGGTCAACAAAGAAGACTTCATTTGCTTTGTCACGAAATCTCAGAATAACGTACAAACTATAGTATCTTTTTTGCTCTACCCAAAAGCCCTGTTTCCTTTGGATGCTTTCTTTTTTGATATTGTCTGGAGAATCTCTTAATTAAAGCGTAGAGATTTACAGAACAGATAAATTCCCCCGGCTGTAGTCTTTTCCATCATTAAGTACATGTATATCCTAGTGATAATCTGAGACAATTTTTTAATAAACAGTGAGATGATATTATCTTTCCAATAACTATATACATGTATCCGTCAAATTTGCATCATTGACTGAGAGCATAACGTCACGCTGAGGCTTGTTGTGGATCATCCTTGTGTTTGGCAATCCTTAGCTGAAGATCACTTAAGAAAATTGTGATAATTACCAACATGTACAATGTACATGCTCACAATTGTTGTTTGTATTATTATATTGCAAGACTGTATGATATTGTGTATGTTATATTAAAAGTAGCTACTTCAGTTTCTGTTACAAGCAATTTAATTAGCCCACGATTCTAAGTTCTTTTGACCCCAAAATACATAGCAGTTTTTTTATTAATCTGATTGGTTCAGGAGCAGTCAAACGTCACACAGCTAATGTATCAAACGTGACTACTTGGATGGCATTGATTCCTCACTGTCAACAGAATCGTGTGGTAATTAAAATGCCTGTAATTGATCTTTAACTGCCGAACACATTTTCAGCATGAAATCATGCCCTCAGTCATTGTCACTTGCACATTTGAAGGATTCATAGTTATTGATTGGATAAAAGACACCTCATTCATATTATAAGCATTGCCATGTGTATTTGGCAACTGGTGAATGACAAAATATATTTTGAAGAAACCTTTTCTGTTTTTCCAGCTGAGTGCATGGTAGGGAGTGGAGTCTGCGGTACAGACCTAGTTCAAATTGCTTTAATTATATGTGTTACAAAATCACTGCAGACTGGCGTGAGTGATGCACTCAAAGAATGAATTATAGGACACTTTAAAGCATACTTCATAGTCTGGAGTACAGTAGAGTCAGAGTATGTTGTTTACCACTAGAGTCAGTGAGTGATTTGAGTGCTGCAATGGAGTGTGTTGCCACTGAAATTGCTCAGTACCATCAACACTTCGAAGATGAGTGATGTGTGTAGTCCTCAATTGTGAGTGCTCTTGAGCTTGCTTGAAGTGAAGCTATTATTAATTTGTGTTACTTTGTTTTGGTGACCAGTGTGTTTTTGGTGACTTTTAAACATTGGTGTCTACCAGTGGCGTCCTTACAGGGGGAGGATCTGGAGGGTTACATGCCCCCCCTTAATTTTGGACCTGCACCCCCCCCCCATATGAACTTTCCAACTTTGGTTAAAATATTCAATAAGTATAGTTTGTGCCCCTCGAGAGGTGTCCCCCTCCTCACTCGAGATCCCCCCAGTTTATACGAATGTCAATTATGAGTTGAGATTGTGTCTGACTTGCATATTGTATGAACGCAACTGACTTTCTTTCATTTCATGCACAGACTTTTTTCCAGCACACATAATTTGTTTTTAATTCCCTGCAACCTTTTTGTAAAATGTGTGTGCGCTATAAGCACATACACATATTCAGGAAGTCAACTTGTTATATGTGCTATGTAGAAAAGTGATATTTTCTCTAACTTTCAAACCTCCTTCATCTGGCAGGATGTTCTGCTAGATTGTTTGAATGTATCAATAAAACGCTGTGTTACTCACTGCCCGCTGACGCGACATCAAAGGCATCCTCTTCCAACAAAGTTTCAGCAAGGGTGTCATATAAACCTTTATGGTTTGGGTTGTGTTATTGGCTTTTTGTAAAAAGGAACAGGATGTACACTGTAAACATCTGTGGTGGGATTTACAGCTAAAATATAGCTACTGCACTCATATATATATATACATGTCTATGAACATTGCAAAAACAGAGTTTATTATTATGTATACCATTTATCGTTATCTATTGCACTGTCTTTGACCAATATCCAAAAAAAATCAAGGAAAACAATTTAAATGCTATAAAGTCTTATGTTTTACAAATTCATCATCAAAATTTTGTACCCCTTAAATATATTGTGAAAAACTAGTAGAACCCCCTTGAAACATGCATGAAATGCGAACGCCCACTCGGACAAAACTCCTTTCATAAACTGTGAACGGTCCCTTCGGATACATTTATTTCAGTTATAAATGCGTGTTATTCATTCCAGGTTGTGGCTTTATTTTGGCATTATTTATAAGTTATATTACATATAAAATTACAAGAGAAAAAAACAACAAATTGTCTGGTGTATTACAAAGTGTTGAGATCCCAGGATGTTGCAAGATAATTGTGACATCTCAGGAGACATTCATAGGTCAACTATTGATTCATTACTGTAGCAAAATGTCTTCAAAATCACTATTACACTGGAAGCTTCAGAAGTGGGTTATGTGATCACGGCAAAAAAGAAGAGAAGGACGGGAGAAAACTAGAGCAGATAGGCCATCCTTTGAAGTCAGCCCATGCATTCAGCCAAAGCTGACAACTGCGAGGTAACATCAAGGTCCCCTGTATCCTTCACCACCTAGGGTAAAAGTGGGTAATATCACGCACGTGGGTAATATCACGCACCTTACTTAATGGCCATTTATTGAACAGCTATGACAGAAATCACCAATGTTTTAGGTGAAAAAATGTGCACGTGAATCAGGTGACTTGACCTGATAACCCCTCATACTTGTCTGTGCAACTGACAAAATAGCAGACAGGTTTAAAGCAACTTAGGTGTTTTCTGCCAATATTTATGCCATTTTTATACAATTTCCTGAATCTTAATAATATATAATTGTGGCTGCTGTTTCAGTGATGCACTCAATGGATTCCCATGATCTGTGAAAGGCATGGCATAGGATTACAAAAAATTATTGCGCAGAATGTTTGAACTGATGAAGCCACTGGTATGCATGGAAATGTAATGAATACAGACCAGGGGTAATATCACTCATGTTCAGGGGGTAATATGACGCAAATTTGGGGTATTATCACGCATATTTGGGGTAATATCACGCACATTGGGGGTAATATCACGCATCTTTTTGAAAATCCATGCACCCAAAGTTTCAAAATACCTCCAACCTTCAATTCAGATGAGGCCTCCAATTACACCTCGTTATTTGTTGGTTTGAGCATGGATTTATGGTATATGATATACTTCAGACACATACAACATTTTCCTGATTAAAAAAAAATTACTAAATGTCTTAAATTTCTGACACAAAATTTAGAAATAACTGATTTTTTACCTGATCTTCGTGACTTCAGGAAACTCACTGTATCTAATCAAATCAACTCTGATCTGATGTAGGCCTATTTGATTACATGAGGTAGGTCTTCTGCTTATTGTTACCAAATACCTTGATACTTGGTCAATAAAATGGCTAACTTTGGGCTATTTAAAGTACCTGATAAGAAACGCCTCCCTAATGAGAGACAGTTTCTTTTTTCAAATTTCAGGGAAATTTTAGTAGATGTGTTGTCTATGAAGTAACAATTTTTTTCCAGATTCTCTACCAAATCCTACGCCGCTTTCTCTTAGGTCCTTGCATTTGCCAATTGGGCGCGATGGAACTTCCTTAAGGTGCCCAGAAAACTCAATTTTGTATAATTTTGATATTTCCTGGAATTACAGGGTCGTGGTCATTCCCCCTAATATTGGGCCAAGAAGTGCATAATATATATATAAAATTTTAAAATTTTACTAGTTTTTTTCCGGGGTGCGAATGCCTCTGGACCAGACCAAGGATTCTGCTAAGCCTGCGGCCTGGCTAGGCTTTTAAAATGGGTCTATTTGGAAGGATTTCGAACTTTTTTTTTCGTTTTACAGCAGAAGAGTAACTGTTATTTAATATGAAATGGATACTCAATTCCCCGTGCATGCAGGCGCAAAATCTGAAAACGATAGCAACTTAATTATCTCATACTGCCATACAGTGCCATAGATATATAGATGGATTAGATAGATGAATTAGATAGATAGATAGATAGATAGATAGATAGATAGATAGATAGATAGATAGGTAGATAGATATATAGATAGATAGATAGGTGCAGGAGAGATTTATTTGAGGAGCAGGTGTTTCAGACTGTTTCTGTCCAAATTTTTCAGATCTTTGCCCGAATTCAATGCCGATTTACAAGGCAGCCTGCAGATTTTTAGGGGCCAGTTGTTGCCCTTCCTCCCCATTTTCTACACATACAGTATGAATAAATAGATAGACAGCCAGCTTAACAGCTAGACAGGAACACAGACTGACAGATAGACAATTGATTGATACATGCATGGGTGGATAGATGAATACATAGGCAGGAAATCAATCTGAATCATATGAATCATAACATAGCCTCAATCTGCGTCATATAACACCCACTGCTGCGTGATATTAAACAGAAGTGCGTGATATTACCCACAGAAAAGGCTAAATGACCCCAGTTCATTTAACTAAGTGTCAATTGCTCCAAGAAACTGCCGATCAATGGAATTTGATATTTTCTTGACCCTTGAGTTCAATATCAATCAAAAGCTTTACTTTTGGTCATGATAGTTATTATACTTCAGGCCTGGTACCCATATAAAACCATTGCAGTGTAATATCACATACTAGGTGCGTGATATTACCCACATTTACCCTATATATTATTGTACAGAATCACACTGTGTGTTATGGTCTTGACAGAAAAATTGTTCAGACATTCTTTGCAGTATTGATAGAGGAAGTCACTGTTGTATCGAAGCTTCAATTTGTGGAAATTACTTTCTGGATAATTGTTTCTTCACAAGACTTCACAGACACTTAGATTTGATTGCCAAGGACAAATTCATTGTAAAGTGCTGTTGTGTGACATCAACTGAATTTTGGAGAAACAAATTTGGATTACCTTCAACTTGTCCACAAATGACTTCTTCTGAGATTGATATTACTGTATGACAGGAATATAAGTATGCTAGAAAAGAAAGAGGGAAACAGGGACTTGTCAGCCATCAGGACATTGAATCTGATTGAAATTACATGAGCCTAATCTCTACCTTAAGCATCAAGTTAATTAGTCTAGGTACAGAGTATTGGTATCTGAAGCACAGCTTGACTTATTTCTGTAATACAGTTGTTGTGCCAAGTTTTATAACTGCAATTGCTGAAACTTTTCACATTCAGATTTAATTTGCTGTTCTTAGATGCATGGTGGTTATTTCCTTGACCAATATCATAAAAGGGTGATCAATAATGAGCAACATGCCATTCTTTCCGTGCGCTACACATTTTTCTTTAGTTTGGTTCTTTCTTCGTCTGGTTTTAAAAACCAATCCTGTTCTTTGGGAGAGCTGTAACAAGGAAGGGCATCAATCAATCTCATTATTAGGGTCAGTGCACTTTGGGACTGGCTGCGCCTGAAGTTTCACAGAAAATGCCTTAACAAGAAATCGAAAGAATGCTCACTCCTTACGGTAACCTTGCTTCAACAAAGAACGTGTTATTGAATAAAGGATGCCTTAGACTCAACTTGAGATTGAAACCTGGTGAACCTTAGGAATGTTTTCTCACTGGCTAATCAAGCAATCCTGTTTCACTTTTTCTTGGAGGTCTAACAGGTGGGAAACAGCTGCTATTGCATACATTGTTCATAATGTGCCTTTCCAATACGTAAATTAAAATTATAGTTTATATTATAAATGCAAGTTCATTCCTTCAAAGCAACCAGCCAACCTAAATACAGTGATCGACAAAGTCTGATAACACCTTGAAATGATACATCAAAAACCAAAAGACATTCACACTATCAGTCTTATATGATAACCTGTTGATATTCTATATTATGCCTGGAAAACTCTTTAGAATGAGATTTGAAGGGTTTTGGTGAAAATAACACTGCGAGATTGAGTGGCAGAGACTATTGGCATTCACACCATCTGAGATTACTCCCCCATTGCATTCCAGATCATGAGTTAACATTTGCCTAGTTTGTGAAGCTGCCTGGGAATCATAAAAAGCAAGTTAAATGGTGCCACTGCAGACAACATAAGCAAGACTTTATTTGCGGCATCACAACATCTGTGAAAGTAAACAAAGCAATGTCTTTGCTCTTTGCACTGCATTGTCTGGCTGCTTTTCTTTTTCTTAACTCTTAAGATGAGTAACATTGGCAGATTTGCTGTGTTTAGTGCCTTGGTGAGAAAAATTTTAACAACACTTTTCTTTCCATTGCTTTGATAATTTCAAATACATTACTGGACAGTCTGTATATTTTCAAATATAAACTGTGGAACTTTGTTGTCCATTCCAAACACTACTTTTTGGTAGTGGTACCAGTTTTGCTGAGACAGTGACTCTGAGCAATTTATCGGGTATATGTGTGTTGTACTTCGTATCTAGTGTCAAATTATTGTAATTATAAAGTTCCAAAGTTTTAGGAAACAGTTGTGTGTGAAGTGTACTGAGAGTATGTGGAAGTGTGTATGTGTGTTTTCAGTGCTCTAATACCATACTGTGTTGCCCTGTACATTCACTGCAAAAAATTCCCGTTAAATTTTACAGTTAAATTAACTGGCAACTTTGTTCCAGGTCTAAGAACTGTAAAAGTACTAATAAACCTGAACAGGACAATGAACCGTAAAATGCAGATTGGTACTTTGAACTGTAATTTTGCAGATTCAACAAAGTGATATTACGGTATAATGTACATATATAAAACAGTTTATTTAAAGTATATTTTTTTAGCATGTGATTTAACTGTCGCATAGCTGTAGGGATGTCCCGAATCTGGAATCAGCTGAGAGAGTGAGAGAGCCACTGACTCCAGGCTCGGACTTGTTCATCTTCTGCTTGACAGCAGGGAAGTAAGTCCATCAATTATACCCAGCAAGCAATTAATTCGCACACGTTTGCTCACAAACCATAAAATTGATGGGTATTTTCAAAGAGAACCAGGTGTCAAGTTTATCGAAATATGTTGTATTGATGCAGACTGCACCTGGGTTATTTTGGTTTTAATAGTGTCATTCTTTAGATCACATCATGAGACTCACACAAATGTCAATGTCATATATAAATATAACAACTTTTGCATAATGACAGCATCTTTAAGATCATATGAATGAGGATGTTCCCTTACCTTCAGATAAGTTATAAATTAAGTTTGATTAACAGCTGTGTAAAGCATATGTTATAGATGGCGCCACATGTTCTGTGGTTGAAGTCCATGCAATCTCTTGTTTATAGTTCCTGATCTGACCAGGTGTATTGATTGTTTGGCCAATTCAAATGTTTTGTCTGCATATTACAAGTTGCCAGTAAATTAACTGTTGAAGTAATTGTTCATTAACGTGAACTGAATGTTAAATGACATGTTGCAGTAAATTTATCTTGGAGCCATTTTGTAACTGACAAAGAACTGTAAATTCACAGACAAAGTCTGTTTTAAAAAAATACTGATAAATTAACAATAAATTTACGGTTCTTTTAGCCAGAAAAACACGGCCATTTCTTACAGTGTTGCTCAGTGCCACCAACACTTCGAAGCTAAGAACTATGGGATATCCAGATGAGTGAGGTGGTAGTCCCAATTGTCAAGTGTCATTGAGCTCTTTGAAAGTGAGGTATTGTTCTTGTTGGCAAGTAGCCAGCATTGCTTTGTTGCATTTTTGTAAATTTTTTCATTGATGAATTCAAATGATGGGCCAGGGTTAGATCCTATCTCAATGACGGTCTGCAATGATAGACACGTAAAAAGCTCCAATATTGCCCAATGGCGATGTGCAGACCTACCAATCTGTAGATCTTTTTATCTGATCAAAAGGTCTATAGATTATCTCTCAAAGATTCTACTCTAGGTGACAACTGTGACAGGGTTTGGAGAGGATATGACCACTGATGAAATTGTTGATATAAGATGTTTCGTTCTACTGCTATTTATGCAAGGATAATCATCTGTGGGATATGAAGATGAATAATCAATTATTAATTTGCAGTTTACCAGAAATGCACAATCTCTTCTCCAAGTGTAGATCTCCTTTATTCCATTTTGTTTTTGGGTAGTCACTACTAGTCATTAACAATATTCCTGATTCATTACATTGCAAGACAGGTTTGCAATAGACATCGATCATCAGAGAACATAGAATTCTCAAATATTTTTCAATTATGTGAACAGTGAATAGCCAAGGTAAAGTAAAGAGAATCTATAATGAAAAAGAACTGACGGCAATAGCCAAGCTGTAAGCTGGAAGAGTGAGTTATTATCGTTTTCATAGCTATGTGTTTTTTTGAAAACTTCGTATTGCAGTTAAACCGTGACATCATCGGGTATCTGTCAATGTGATTGGTCTAATCTTCAATCTGTGACATATCAGTTCAGACTTTGACATCACAGTTAATGACAAAGGAATTTAAAACTGTCAGGCAATGTTACTATTTGTGAACAACCACAACAAACAACGCATGTCTAAGCTGAGTGTGTGCTGCACCTCATTGTTTTCCAAACAAAATGTGTTGCTGTTTTTCACAATACACCAGTCATCACAATTTCAAACATCTTTTTTTGTCAGTAATTGCAACTCTCCTTTGAGGCTAAGTAGTCTGTTTGGTTCAGTTACAGTGCATAGTAAAACATACATCATCCATGTGTCACTGCACTTTGTCAGTTTCCTGAAATATGTGCTTGTAATAAACGAAATTATTGAACTTAATCTATGACATCACAGTTTTGGCATGAAGCAAATTGCAAACTTGAAAAACATGTAGCTATGAAAATGATAATAAATGAGGGCATTGGCTATAATGAAGAGAAGGCTGAAGGAAAACTAGAGCAGATAGGCCATCCTTTGAAGTAGGTACTTTAAGTCACAGCAGATGATTGTCAGACTGTGAGGTAAGGTATCTTGTATACTTCACATCATACAGTAATACTGTACATGATCACACTGTATGCTTGGTACATGACAGAAAATTTTTTCGAACATCTTTGTTGTGACATCTATTGATGGAAGAAGTCGCTGTTGCATTGATGCTTCAATTACAGAAATTACTTTCCAGATAATAGTTTCTTCACAAGACTTCACAAACAATTAATTAAATTTCCAAGGGCACATTCATTGTAAAGTGCAGTTGTGTGATGTCAATTGAATTTATAGGAGAAACAACTCTAAGCAGCTCTTAATTAGATTAAAACTGAGGTATGACAGGACTATAAATAGAAAATGTATATATAAAAAACAGGGATTCGTCCACGGTGAGGATGTGTAATACTGACATACTGACTGAAATGACATGAGTCTAATCTCTAACTGAAGCGTCAAGTTATTTAGTCTCAAAGTTGCAAACTTTGGTATCTATGGCAGAGCCCGACGTATGGTATAATTGTTGTGTGCTGCATTTCATTGTTCCTCTGCTTGATTCTTTCATTCCCCAGAATCTTAAAACCAATGCAGCCTTTACGGGAAGGCTATCAATCAATGCAATTTTAAGGATCAGTGCACTTTGAGACTGAGTGTGGATGAAGTTTCACAGAAAAGGCCTTTACAAGAAATCCGAAGAATCCTCTCTCCTTATAGCAACCGTGTTTCAACAAAGAACCTGTTATTGAATAAAGGATGCCTTTGACTGAGTTTCAAATTGAAACCTGGCGGACCTTAGGATTGTTTTCTCCCTGGCTAATCGAGCAATCCTTTAAACTTTTTTCTCAGTAACAGGCAGGGGCGTATCTAGAAATGGCCTGAGGGGGGGGGCATTACATGAGGTCAATACGGGGCCCTCCTCGGCTTTTCCTATCTCTTCCATGTTAATTTCGGGCCTGTGCAATGGCCCAATGGCCCCCCTAAATACGCCACTGGTAACAGTTTGAGACGGTTGCTCTGCTTTACAATATTAGCTGTAGTCGAGTTTATATGATATTAAGGCCCAAATATCAATTCATTCCTTTAAATCGAACTTTTGTTTACATTAAATGATCAAGTCTTATAACACCATGAAATGATACAACAAACCAAAATTAATGGCATAAGACAATCCGACTGATGTGACATCCAATTTATAACCTACTTTATGCCTGGATAGCTCCTTAGCCTGAGACTTTTAAGCAGTCTTGAGTCCTATTGAAGTGACAGAATGTGACTGTGAAATGTGATAAAGAAAGGAAGTTTGGGAATGCAAACAATGTGGTAATATTTTCACTGAAGATTCCTTCAAATCGACCTGCCAATCCAAAGTCAAAGAAGTCTGACAACTTCATGAAATGACACATCAACCAATTTTTGACAATTATGCAGTCTTATATAGTATCATATTGATATCCTACATTATGCCAAGAAAGCTCTTTAGACTGAGACTTTTAAGGATTTTGGTGAAAATAACACTGCACGATGGAGTGGCAGAGACCATTGGCATTCACACCATCTGAGATTACTCCCCCATTGCATTCCAGATCATGAGTTAACATTTGCCTAGTTTGTGAAGCTGCCTGGGAATCATAAAAAGCAGGTTAAACGGTGCCACTGCAGACAACATAAGCAAGACTTTATTTGCTGCATCACGATATCTGTGAAAAGCCAACAAAGCAATGTCTCAGTCTCTATACCTTACTTTGTGCGGCCGCTTTTCTTTTTCTTTTAAATCTCTCAAGATGGGCAACTTTGGATTCCACTGATGCTTTTCTTTCCATTACTTTTGTAATTTTTAATATATAAGTGGATAGTCTGTATATTTTCAAACATTTAAGTGTTGAACTGTGCTTTTTTTTCTAAATGTTACTTGTTGGTAGTGGTACCATCATAGCTGTAGAGTGTAGAGTGTGACTTGCAGCAATTTATCAAATTGGGTATATGGTGGTCAAAACAAAACTTTACAGTTGATATTTCATTTTCCAGGCTGCCATGATTGAGTCAGTGCCAGGGTACTTATTTTGTATACAAGCCAAGTATACTAGATCTTTGGAAAATTGGTTGCTGATTAAAATAGGTCATTACTTTTTGATAGTAAACAAAATGGAAGCCAGGAATGCTCCTGCGTTTTCACTACTCTGGGTTGATCATGATCCATCAGCAATTTGGAAGCAACTGAGCTTCACAAGACAAATAAATATGACCTAAAGTGAAAATGAAAATACAGAGGCACAATTCAGCGCAAGCAAGAAGGTGCTACACCAAGTTCAGCCGCCATTATGGCCATTATAAGATTTAAAAACAAAGCCGTCTAAACGTTGACGATCAGGGTGTTAAAAACCTCGGGAAAAGTACTTATTAACATCTTAAAAGAGCATCTGAAGCACTGGATAGATAAGACATACAATGCTACAGATAATTTGATCTTCAAACAAGATGGGACATCAGTCATTCTCCCATGGAAAGCCCATAACTGGATCAAGGTTCGTTCTGCCAAGTTTCTCGGCAGGACAATAGGGCCCCTATTATCACAAGATCTTAATCAATGTGATTATTCTGGGTTGGCAAATTTAGAGGCAGATCCCTGCAAGACACCACAGACTTTCGTTGCCAAACGAAGGCTTCCGTTAAGTTTTTATGGGAAAAACGCACACAAAGTTACATTGTTGACACCTCTGCATCATTCAGGCCCACAGTAGAAAAGTCAGCAGTCCAAAAGGACCTCCAAATGAATGAATTATCTCTAGAAAGGTTGTTCTTTGCTATACAAGTTGTTTTGTATTGTAAAATAAGTAATTGTTACAATGAGCGTTACCCAAAAAATAACTCGTAAGTGTAAAGTTTTTTTTGACCACCCTGTATATGTGAATTGTACTGCGTATTGTGTCTCAAATTGCAAAAATTATATGTTCCGAAGTTTCAGGAAACTGTTGTGTGTGAAGTGTACTGAGAGTATGTGGAAGTGTGTATGTGTGTTTTCAGTGCTCTAATACCATACTGTGTTGCCCTGTACATTGCTCAGTGCCACAAACACTTGGAAGCTGAGGACTACAGGAAATCCAGATGAGTGACAGGCAGTAGTCCTCAATTGTCAAGTGCCCTTGAGCTCTTTTGAAGTGAGGTATTATTCTTGTTGGCAAGCAGCCAGTCTCACTTTGTTGCTTTTTCATGATTTTTTATATTGATGGAAATGACAGGCTAGAGTTAGATCCTATCCCAATGAGTGTCTGCAATGACAGACAGGCAAAAAGCTCCAATAGGGCACCCCTGTCAATATGCAGCCCTTTTTCTCTGATCAAAGGTCTATAGATTATTTCTCTAATACTCAGCTCTGGGTAGCAACTGTGAGATGGTTCAGGAAGGATAAGACCAAAGATGAAATTGTTAACATGAGATGGTTTTCTTTCTACTGCAGGATACTCATGATTGGGATATCAGGATGAATAATTATGTAATAAATTTGCAGTTTTACCAAAAATTCACAATCTCATCTTCAATTGTATATGTCTTTTATTTTGTTTCGTTTTGGGTAGTCAATACAGATGATTAAAAGTTCCTGATTCATTACACTGCAAGACGGGTTTACAATGAGACATGGATCATCAGTGAACACTGAATTCTCGAATAGTTTCTATTATGTGAACAGCAAATGGCCAATGTAAAGTAAAGAGAACCAATAATTAAAAAGAACTGACCTGCGCTAGCCAAGCTGTAAGCTGCAACAGTGAACCAAATGAGGGCGTTGGCTATAATGAAGAGAAGGCTAAAGGAAAATTAGAACAGATAGGCTCTTCTTTAAAATAAGTCCATTCAGAGAAAGCAGATGAATGCGAGGTAACATCAAGGTCTCTTGTATCCTTCACATAATGCCGTAATTATTACTATACAGAATCATACTGTATGATTGGTTCATGACAGAAAAATTGTTCGGATTCTTTGTTCTGACATATATTGATGGAGGAAGTCACTGTTGCATTGAAGCTTCAATTTGTAGAAATTACCTTCCAGATAATTGTTTCTCTGCAAGACTTCACGGACACTAGATTTGAATTTCAAGGCAAAATTCATTGTAAAGTGCGGTGTTGTGACCATCAATTTAATTTAAGAGGAGAAACAACTTTGGATAAGGTACCTTCAACTTGTCAAACCAATGACTTTCTCAACCGTCTGAGTCCTGGAATTAAAACTACGGTATGATAGGACCAGATGTAGAAAATAAATACGAAAACAGGGACTTTTCAGCCGTCAGGATACTTATACTGACTAAAAGGAAGCATCAAGTTAATTAGGCTCAAAGTATGGATGTTATTGTTATCTGAGACAGAGCTTGACATGCTTCTGTAACATAGTTTTTGTGCTGCGCTTGAAGTCTGTAAGTACTGAGCTTTTACAGTCTTGGAAGTAGTTTGCTTTGCGATGCATGATCGATATTTTGTTAGACCAGTATTATGAATACGTGATCAACAATGAATTATTTACTAATTTTTAGCTTTGCATAAATAATGCATTATAAATTTTCCCTTCCTTAGTCAGATTTTTACAAACCAATCCAGACCTGCTCTTAAAGAGAGCTGTTACAAGGTGGAGCATCAATCAATTTCATTATAAGGATCAGTGCACTTTGAGACTGACTGCGCCTGAAGTTTCTCAATAAAAAGCCTTTACAAGAAATCCAGAGAATGCTCACTCCCTACGTCAACATTGCTTTAACAAAAAATGTGTTATTGAATAAAGAATGCCTTTGACTCAGCTTGGGATTGAGACCTGGTGAACCTTAGGAATGCTTTCTCACTGCCTAATCTGCCAATCTTTTTCATTTTTTCTCAAAATCTAACAGGTGGGAAAATGTTGCGATTGCATACATTTATTCCTTCAAATATACCGGTCAACCTAAATTCAGTGATCAACAAAATCTTATAACCCCTTGAAATGATACATCAAACCAGATGGCAAAAGGCAATCTGTCTTATATGTAGTATAATATTAATATCCTACTTTATGCTAGGAAAGCTCCTTAGACTGAGACTTCTTAGGATATTGGTGGATATAACAACAAACAATGAAGTGGCAGAGACTGTTCACATTCACACCATCTGAGATTACTCCCTCATTGCATTCCAGATCATGAGTTAACATTTGCCTGGTTTGTGAAGCTGCCCGAGAATCATAAAAACCCAGTTAAATGGTGCCACTGCGGACAACATAAGCAAGACTTTATTTGCTGCCTCACGATATCTGTGAAAAGCCAACAAAGCAATGTCTTTGTCTTTCTGCCCAACATTTTCTGTCTGTTTTTCGTTTACTTTTGAAACTCTCTTGATAGGCATCATTGGAAGAGGATTTGCTGTATTTATTGCCTTGGTGGGAAAATTTAAACAATGCTTTTCTTTCCATTGCTTTGATAATTTTAAATAGAGTAGGTCGGGGCAAGAAGCCCGGGTTAGGCGAGAGGCCCCCCCCAGGGTTATATCCAAACTTACATTTTTGGTGCGTTTACCTATTGATAGGATTGAAGCTGGAGGCGTTTCACAAATTTTCAGGGCAAACAGCACCAAACATAGTAGAAATTAAAAAAACAAAAAAATGTGCACAGTTTTTGTAACTTTGACTAATTCTGTGAAAGGGGTTGTCAGAAATAGCTTTGGAAATTTTTAAAGTGTAATGGATATCTGCATTGCTCACTTTATGACCATCACATGAATATGATATGTGGGATGAGGCCCCCTTCACTGGGGGTCGAAGCTGCTTCAGGAACCACTTAATAATGTGTACTTTACCTTAAATCTTGATAGAATAGCTAATTAAAATAGAAAAAAAATTGGCCCGAAATTGAAATAGGGAAAAAAATATTAAAAAATAAAAGTATGAACAGAAAAATTCTGAAATTCAGAAAAAGTGAATAGAATGCCTTAAAAATGATAGAAGAAATAGCTTTCAAGCTGAAGGCGCTCGCAAAAAAAATTGTCATAGGATTATAATAGGGGGGCTTCTTGCCCGATGGCTGGGTTAAGAAGGCCATTTTAAATTTTTCATAAAAATGGTTGTAACTCCTTTATTAAAATTGGTAGACATTTGTTTCACTAGTCATTAGTAGAGTCAAGTGATCCCTTCCTGGCAGCATAAGCATTCAAATAATCGCCCATAAAAAGTAGGTGTAATCATACCTCGAAGTTAAGGGGGGCCGCATGCCCCGACCTACTCTACATAACTGTAGAGTCTGTATATTTTCAAACCTTCAATGTGGAACTTCGCAATTTTTTTCTAAACAATGCTTTTTGGTAGTGGTGCCAGTATAGCTGTAAGAGTGTGACTCTGAGAATTTTTTCCAATTGGGTATAAGTATATTGTTCAGAATATTGAGTCTGAAATTGCTGTAATTATGTTATAAAACTGTTCTATGTGAAGTGTACTGAGTAAGTGGAAGTGTGTATGTGTGTTCAGTGCTCTAATACCACACTGTGTTGCTTTAGAACTACATTGCTCAGTGCCACCAACACTTGGAAACTGAGGACTATACTACAGGATGAGTGACAGGCAGTAGTCCTCAATTGTCAAGTGCCCTTGCGCTCTTTTGAAGTGAGGTATTATTCTTGTTGGCAAGTAGCCAGCCTCACTTTGTTGCATTTTTTTGTGATTTTTTTATTGATGGATTCAACTGACGGGCTAGGGTTAGATCCTATCTCAATAACAGTCTGCAATGATAGACAGATAAAAAGCTCCAGTGTGGCACTATGGTGAATCGGTGATGTGCAGACCTGCCAATCTGCAGATCATTGTATCTGATCAAAAGGTCGATAGATTACCTGTCCAAAATTCAACTCTGGATTGTAGCGGTGCGATGGTTCAGGAAAGGTATATGTAATTATGACAATCTCTAGTGGGTGTATAAGATGGTATGTTGGAATAATTACATCATATATGTAGTGGATGATGAGGAGACCAATATTGAGTTTTTATATTGGTCGACTCAACATCCACTATTTGTTATAATCTGCATCACAATTTTCAGACTTATACATGTTTGTAAAATACTGGTTTTTCTGAAGATACTTACTTTTTTATATGAAATATACTTAATATTTACCATTACTTACTTCGGCATATTTATAAAATGATAGATTGACTTTCCAAGAAGTCAAATTTTGCAAATCACAGCCTTGCTTTTAATAATAGGCTATTAAGTGCATGGTTGCAGCTGAGTGCACCGAGGCCCGCCAATATCACTCTTCATGTGCCTATAACACAAAATCATTATTTATTGGCATGTTGTGCGACTGGTCTCCTGCTGCATGATTGGCCTAAAATTTTGATTCAGAGTATAATTTACTGTTGAGTAGCGCGGGGCATGCAGCCCCCCTTAACTTCGAGATGCGATTTGACCTACTTTTTGTTGTCGATTATTTGAATGCTTATGCTGTCAGGAAGGGATCACTTGACTCTACTTATAACTAGTGAAACGAATGTCTACCAATTTTAATAAAGGAGTTACGGCCCTTTTCGTAAAAAAATTAAAATGGCCTTCTTACCCCACCCATCGGGCAAGAAGCCCCACTCTTATAATCCTATGGCAATTTTTTTTGCGAGCGCATTCAGCTTGAAAGTTATTTCTTGGGGTTCTTTTATCATTTTAAGCATTCTATTCACTTTTTCTGAATTTCAGGATTTTTCTGTAAAGTAAACCTTATTAAACGGTTCCGGAAGCAGCTTCGAGGCCTCAGTGAAGAGGGCCTCATGCCCCATACTATGTGGGGCCTCTCGCCCCAAACCCACATATTTTAATTTGACCTCTATATTTTGAGCTAAAATGCAAAATAAAAAAGATCCAAATCATATTTATGTGATGGTCATAAAGTGAAGCAATGCAGATATCCATTATAATTTAAAAAATTTCCAAAGTTATTTCTGACAACCACTTTCAAAGAATTATTACAAAAACCATGCGCCTTTTTTTATTTCTTTAATTACGACTATGGTTTGGTGCTGAATGCCTTGAAAATTTTTGACGTCACCTAAAAAGCCTCTAGCTTCAATCCTATCAATAAGAAAAAGCACCAAAAATGTAAGTTTAGATATAAACCTGGGGGGGCTTCTCACCTAACCCGGGCTTCTTGCCCCGACCCACTCTTTATTGGTTTACCAGAAATTAACAATTTCTTCTAAGTCACATTTTTTCTTTAATTTTGTTTCAGGTAATTGTTAATAATTCCTTTACTTTGGTAGATTCTTTTGAAGTTGTGCATTCTCCAGCTTCAAAAAGGCCATTATTATTTTGATGGTTATTTTAGTAACTCCAATGATTATTGACATAGTCTGACGGACACATGAAAGAGAAGCAGATATATTTTGCTTTCTCAATTAATCTTTAGATTGAACATTTTAGTCCTACACTCTAAAAAAAATTGGATATTAGTGGTATTGTGCAAAACCAGTGTGTACAATAAAAAACCAGTTTGGTATTTTTCAACTATATTTGGTTTTATTCAGAGCAAGTGGTATTTTTCTTGAAAATTGGTTTTGGTCATGGGGAATTATGGTATTTATAAAAACCAAACTTCTGGAAAAGCACCTTTATTGTGATCCGTTTTTAATATACTTGTGGAACAATGATTTGAGATGTATAAAATGTTAATGTTTTGGTTCATGTTTTTAAAATTCATGCATGTTACTTTATTTACAAGTTTTAAGAGAGAGGACTGACTATGCTGTATATTAGTCATGGCTACTGGAATATCTAAATAGGTATTTTACTAATCCCTCAGAGCTCACTCACCGGTTGACCTCATCTACAAACACAAAACTGTTAACGTGTCGCCTGACAAGAAAAGCTGTTTGTTTATCAATCAAGACTTAAGAAGGTTTAAGGCAGAGTTTATTAGTCTCAACACAGCAGTAGAAGAGTGTGCATGTTAGTGTGCAGAAGATTGAGAAGAACTTGGTAAGTTTTTTTAAAATTCCTTAATTAAACGCCTAAGAAATATGCATTATGAATGCAATTTTGTTTATTTTGGTAAGGTGTACACAATGTCTGGTTCATATATATATGACATTATAGTCATTATACATGGACATAAATCAAACATGTGGATAGTGTCGAACCACTAATTGCTGTGATAGACTGTGAATATTGCATTCTGCCTGTGAAAGAATTCATGTTAATTTAAGGCATGAAGGTGTGGAATACCCAGTTCCATAATTTTCACCAGTTGTCTGCCGTAGGGGAGACCGGGGTATTGTGCCACCAATTGCAGGGTTGAATTGAAGAACCATAAAAATTATGAACAAGAAAACTGCCAAATATTATAATGTGAAAAGTGTCCATCAGTAATTTAGTATTTTTGGTTGAATGTACTCTGAGGACCAGCATTATTTTTCTTCAATTGTGTAATTTGGCATTTAATGGAGTGGCAGTTTCACAAAAAAAGAGGTAGGCCTATTTTGGGTAAGTTGTGCATTGGTAAGCTGTGTCCATGGTATGATATGGGATTTTAATTCTCTTTTGAAACATTTTTGCTTCTTTCACATACAACCCTGTAAATGTGGTGAAGAAATTATGGCTATTACAAATATGTTCCAAAAAGCAAATATACTTTTAAAGTTTTTGTTTATGTGGGCCATCAATGTTCTGTGACAACTTTCATTTTACATATCGGAGCATCAGAGCATCAGCAATAATTATGTCCTACACATGACACATATTTTATCCTTGACAAAATTGGTAAGATTTGAGGTCTCACCAATCACTGAGCTATACAACTTGCCCCATTATGTGGCACAACTTACCTGCTATTGGTCCAATTGTGCTGACACCTATACTACATTAATTATGATAATAATGTTGTTATTATTTTCATATCTGATATTTACATTTTTCTGACAAAGGAACAGTCACCCTCAAATTTTTACCCAACATTGTGTTGAGTTGTATAGTGTTTCTGATGTGCTTTACTATTCGTGAGGTGAAATGTGTTACATATGCCTGTGAATTATGCAAAATTACATACCGTAAAACGGGGTAAGTCGGCAATCCAGCTTAATGTTGGCAAGCTATTTTTACCCACTTAATGGCAGAAATGCCAACTGTTCTCCCTGACACAGGAATCTGTAGCAAAGTTGCCATTCGTGTCAGTGAGGATGCCATTAAGTGGGTAAAAATAGCTTGCCAACTTTACCCTGGATTACCAACTTTATCCTGTTTTACGGTACTTTTGCTGATATTTTTAAAATCTTTGACATTTTAAAAGATACTTTTTTACTTTCTGTTTCAGATGAAGAATGGCATGTTCCTACTGAGACCCTTAATACAAAAAACTACCATTGGAAGAAGTTTGCGCCATAAAGCAAGTTGGGAAAAATATAGACAATGCTCCTCAAGGTACGTAAGTTGAATAACAGCTCTTCCTTATCTTTTCCAATTGACAAATACTTATTGTATAGTATTCTGATATTCTCTTGTGTTAAAATGAGCTTGTTTTGGCAAATCTTCAGTCAAATAATGAGTAAACAGGGGATGTTGCACAACCTAGGCATTGATATAATTGAATAAAGTTATTTGATATATTTTTTGCATTATCCTCCTCACGGATGCATCTACCTGCTGTTTCAGATCTCACCAGGAAATGGTTGCCTTGCCCCGCCTAGAGTACCAAAGGAAAATATCTACTTCCTTTTTGCAATATTGAGGTGAGTGCAAACAGTATGAGATCTTTTATTGGTAAAGCACAGAGTGAGAAGACAAGAATTTAGAATTCATATTCTGCCAGTGTGTAGGGAAACTACAAAATAATGAAATTTTTGTAAATGTTAGTCAGTAATGAAATGTGGAGTTTTAACACCAAAAGTTCCATTGAAGGTTTTGCAGATAAAGTATTAGATCAGATTTGTATATAATGACAACCTTGACTGAGTATTATTATTATTTTTTGCATAAAATTGATATTTGGATACTAATGCTTTTCCACTTTCAGGATCCCAATGATGTACACTGCAAGGTTCGATTCAAGAACAGTCGTTCACCTTTCATCCATCCGTATTGACCTAAAAGTGCATTAATAGTGATACGAGAGGGAAAACTTCAACCAGCAATCATATCATCCCAATACTGTGCATTAATAATGACAAAATATATCCTCTTGGCTACAGAGAGGGTAGGGTTGGTCTCGTGATAGCGTGCTGGACTACCAATCGCTGCGTCAGGGGTTCGAATCCAGCTCTAGCCGGACTCATTGCTCTGTCCTAGTCAGGCTACCAAGTGCACTAACACAGGACGTAAAGCCCCAATCATCCATCCTTCCTCAAGATTGGCTACTGAAAACTTTTGATACAAACTAATGATACTGACATTTCGATTGGCATCGCCACCCTGGCTTGCCGCTCTTTGAAATATATCCCAAGTCATTAACGATATAACATTCTCTACATGTGATGTGTCTTTATTTCAACCAATTCATACTTTTGTTAATCTCTGCTTTCCTGTGTTTGATTACCAATGACTGCTTTGACGTTTTCGTGTCATGTGTTTGATTACCAATGACTGCTGTGATGTTTTCATTTTGTGTGTTTGATTACCAATGACTGCTGTGATGTTTTTATTTCCAGGGCCAAACTGTGATAAATGAGTGTCAATATTGGTTTTTCAATGAATTTTAAAGTAGTAATATCAATATAATGAATATATACAATTATTATGAATGTGCGTGAATGTGTATATGCAAAAATAAACATTGAAATCAGATCCATGGAATCATTTTTATTTACTTTTAACTACATAATATTTAAAGAGAAATGTGAAAAAAAGATTTATTGATACTAATGCTGAAATACTGGTAAACCTGCATTCGGATCATAATAGATCAATTTTGGTATTTTCCATACCGCAAAATTTTTAAAAAGGTTTTATAAAATACCCACCGATGCATAATGGGAGAATCAATTTTGATATTTTTAGTGATATACTGGTTGTCGTAAGTACAGAAAATGGTTTAATTTTCAATTAATGATAAATCCCAAAGATTTCAAATTTCAAGGAATAAAAAACCCATTGCGTTTTCTATTGTATGCATGTAAGTATAAATGGATTTCTACGATGGAATTACAGTATCTGCAATTTGAAACATTAATATTCGCTACTGACTTCCTGCAGATTAAACAAAAAACCAATGCTGATTTTTTATTGTACAAATACAACTGGTTTTTGAAAATATCAATTGTTAATGGTTTTTTAACTAATCAAAAGGTGTTCAAAATACGGGACAAGCTTAAATACCAATATTGGTATCTTATTAGAACTTTAGTTTTTAGAGTGTAGATGTAATGGAAATAGTGAAACAAATTAAACAGTGGATGTACTGAGGGGAAGACCAGAGTCATCAATCCTTACTAGTGTTTATCCTGTGTCTCGGTGACCTCCCTCTTCTTCCGAGTCACTGCAACATTGCGTGACACTGGTATGCCATCTGCATCACTGATGGATGTTTAGTCACATGCTCTGCTGACTGCGGTCATATTATTACCTGGAGCATTTCAGCTGTTCATCATCAAACTCGCCCCATTTACTTTACGATTTTGTAGTATATCAAGTACATGTACCCTTATTCATCCCATGAAAGCAAAGAGTTATTTATTACTACTTTTCTATCATGGACATTGTTCATATTTATGATAACTGAACAACCCATCTCACCTATACCGGCAGTACTTAATATGGAACACATAAAAGGCAGGAAAATGTCCCATCCAAATGGGGATTTCTGTCAAATATGCGAAGTATGGTGCAAAAACGTCACTTCTAGACTATATAATGGGATAAGAAACAGAGAAGAGCAAGGTGGGAGTGGCCTATCTGGGTCAAACGCAGGCAAGGTTAATTCAGAGGAAACTGATGGAAAACTGGAGCAGATAGGCCCTCCTTTGAAGTAAGATCAGTCAGAGCCCTATCAGATTTGTTGCCTTGCTGTTCTTTTGTATCCCTAAGACCAGGCGTCCAAAAGGGCCAGGACAAGACCAGGAACCATCAGGAAAGTGAAATTAACAGTTTCTCATCCCTTCAGCATGTTGTCCTGGTCTTCCTGAAGCCTTCCTCGTGCTTTCCCAGTCTTTCCTGAACGCATTTTGGTGCTTCAGCGCCTTCGGCAAAGGCAAACATTTCAGCGTCTAAATTTTGCTCCAGAGCAAAAAAAAAGGTGTCAGGAATGTGCAGACAACATACAGAAGGTCGTAGGAAAGGACTGAAATATGTTTAAAACAAGATATTTATTGGGAAAAATAAGAAAATGGCCCTCAATCTGCCACCAAATAACATTTCCTCATGTTGTCATCACAGTGTCCAGAAGGCTTCTTCATTGAATTGACCTAGTTGTTATTTTTGTTCTTCATGGAGTGATCTGCAGACTGTCTGCAGACATGATGCAGAAGTTCTGGGAAATGGACCATCTGATGCTGAAGATACGCTGAAATAACCAAATTTGCTTCCCCAACCCTTCCTGGTCTTGTCCTGGCCCTAGTGGACGGCAATTTACCATGCATGCTTACCAGGATTCCCAGTGAAGAAAGACTATGTGATGGTCAAGAGTATCAAATCGAAGTACTTGTTCTTTTGAAATGCCCTGAACGAGAAAATTTTGATACACTCATCATCAAAATGCTATATAATTAGGATTTTCGAGCTGTCAAAACTTAGAAGTTTTAAAATTGCTGATTGAATGTGAGGAATTGCAAAGATTTTTTCCTCAGACATTAGATTTATGTATAAATGATATTATAAACCATTTTTAGTGGCTGGGAATTATTTGAAAATTTTCTTTGGGTGACCTGGAAAAAAGTGATAATTTTTAGTAAAAAATCATCAAAAATTGCACCATGGCTCAACAACATAGACACAAAATTTCAACATATGCAAAAAATGCCAACTTAATCTTGATGTGTACAACCAAAAAACATCACAATATCATGTTGAATGCCACATGCATTGACCTCTGCCTTCACTTGACTTGACATTGATTCCATCAACCTGTTTTTTGCTTCTTATTGACAAATATGGCCTTCCTTAGGGAAAGTTACTTGTACCTGGTGCGGATCATTAGGCTGAACCTCCGTCTTGTGTGCAAAATGGTACAAAGATAGTGTTATTTAGGCTCAAGTCCGGTAAAATTGCGAATATGGCAAAGTCTCAATTTTATCTATTTTCCCGGTTTTGAAGGATTTGTGATGCCCTACAATCTTAAGCGTTGTCATAAAGGAATAAAATGTTTCAACTGCAGTGTTCTCTACACTGAGGTACCACATGATGTAATTTTTGATGATTTTTTTGCTAAAAAATGATCAATAATTTCGGGTCACCCAAAGAAAATTTTCAAATATTTCTCAGCCCCTAAAAATGTTTTATAATATTATCATTTTATGTATAAATCTAATGTCTGAGGACCAATTCTTTGCAATTCCTTACGTTCAATCACCGATTTTAAAATTTTGAAGTTCTGACACCTTGAAAATGTAACATTTTATTACCTGATTTCTGTGTCAAAGACTATCACACTGTAAAATTTGAATTTCGAGTCTGCTAAAATGATTGAGTGAGATGGTTGCACAATTCCTTTGAGCTGACATAGCTCATTGTTTTAAGTTAGGGCAACAGAAAGATTATCATAACTCAAGACAACAAGCTATGACAGCTCAAACAAATTGTGCAACCATCTCACTCTATCATTTAAGCTGACTCAAAATTAAACATTTTATGGTTAACCACAAAAGTCAGGTTGTTCTTATTCTGTCATTAAATATTACAGTTAATGTTTCTGATCAGTCAATAAAAAACTTACCGCTATTACAAAACCGCATCAAATGTTCTGATGCCAATAGCAGTGTGTTGATAGAGCTTATGTAGGTTAATTTTCTTACCGGTATTTTCTTTACTACAAATAGGACCATAAAGAGAGGTCGGGTTGTACCTATAAAGTTTATTACAGAGCTCTAGCTTTATCATGTGTTTTTATGTTTCTCAAAACGCTCGATTTATCACTTTTATCCAGTTACTCTTGGGTTTTAAAGATTGCCATCATGTAATGTGAAGGGCTTCAATTTAACTCTTAAAATTAATTAACAGGCGCTTCAGGGCAACTACTTTTATTCTGGGTTGGAAACTTTAGCTTAGCTGATGAGCAACAAGAAAAAAATGACCTCCATCCACATGGAGTGCTTGGCGGAGTCTGATAACTCTATGGCATGATGCATCCAGCTAAAGTCCCAGATGACAATGTTTGCTTGACATCACATTAATGGCTCTTCGGTCTGAAAGACGTGTCTGCTGTCAAACTTGTTTGAGTGAATTAATTCAACGAGTACCAGATTGCAATTCGATGGATGTCCTGTATTTTGGCTTATACATATTGTTTCATGCCTTTATTGAATAATTGATGCAATACTAAAACAATTTTCAAAAATCATCGCTGCAGAGAGATTGCCAAAATGCCTTTGGCGATGTCATTGGCAAATTGAACCTGAGGCAAGGGTGCTAGCTCATTGGTAGCATTCTGTGCTGCCGATCATAGAGTTCAGAGCTCAATTCCTGCTCGGGCCTTATCATCAGTCCTTATGTTGGACAGCAGTTTCAAACATTCTTAGCTTCATTGCTGTGTCCTTCTCCCATCGCCTAGTGCATACATTCAGGATGCAAGGTCACGCATGTAAAGCCCCAACCATTCATCCATTCATTTAAATGCTGCAGTGACATTGGTGATATTGCCAAACAGCCAAATGTCACAGTAATCAGTCTTCCTTTCCTGTAATTGACCATCAATTTATTTCTTCTGAGCAGACCTGAAAATCAACCAAAAAGAATAATCAAAGAACCATCTTGTTGAAAGGAAGGCAAGCTAAAATTTCAAGGGCATACCAAGCTTTAGGGATTACCCAGACATTGGCGGAATTTATGTTCCTGCTTCCTGGATCATGTTTCATCCTTGTCAATAATCTTGGACACATTTTAGGACTTAGAGCTTGTGTTTGACCAGCCTTCAGGGTCATGACATGATGTAGCGTACACAAATAATTCCAATCGATTTTTCTTTCACCATTTAGCGCAGTGAAAAGAAAGTGTGTGCTGGTGGTTTACAGTTGAGTACTTTCATCAAGTTTTTTTTCATTTCAATGACATTAAAATCAGCCTTATTCATCACATTGAAATGAACTGTCAATTGTAACTTGTCCTGGTAGCATTGCAAGTATAGGAAATGACCTCACTAACTACTTAATTATGAGTCGTAGAGGATTTTACCTCACAAGGGCCATTCTGACAGTGAATTTCTGTAAGCAGTTGCATGTACTTAGTCAACTGTAATATGGCCTTATGATACGTGAACAATGCCTACCCTTAGTTCTGCAAGGTTCTATGGAATTTGACCGGTCACCAAACTGCAGTCTCTTTGACATTGATATGAAAATGAAAGGTTCCCTGTGCAGCGCACAACGATTTAATGTTTTTTGAAAAATTAACAGCCAATGTATGTATGTCGTAACCATCCCACTTTGAGATAACTAGGCCTATATCAATTAAATGCTTCGTTGTCACAATAACACTATTTCAGTGGCGTCAGTTCCTATGGGGCTGGTGGGGCAGATGCCCCACCACTTTTTTGCCAAAAAAGGGTAAAAAAATTCAGAGCTGCCGTAACTCTGCTGTGTCCATTTAAAAAAATTAAAAAAGTTGTCAATGCCCACCACTTTATTTTGAAAATGACTCCACTGCACTATTTAAGTGTCCTTTGAAAGCTTGTTGGGAGGAAAACATAATTTTCTGTCTGTATTTTTAGTGGGCAATTTAAGGTTCTTGGTTGTGTGTCTGTTGTTATACTAACCCTTCCTGAAGGTAACCTTGTCTTACCAGTTACCATGCTATTGTCTTTGCAGCAGATACTGTCTCTAATAGATGCCTTCGGGACAATGCATAATGCAATCAATGTATTATTATGCATTGAAACCTCAGATATGATCGTAAATTAACATGTTAAGTTGCTAAATAAACCAGGAGATCAAAGACTTAGGGAGATTGCCTGATTACTAAGCCGTCAGGCAAGAGCACTATCCGCGGAAGCGCCTCATACATTGCAGCTATTGATTTGCCTGAAAGCTACTTTATCCCGTCTGATGCAATACCATCAAACTTTCAGAATTCTAATGAAAGCGAGAGAGAGAAAAGTTGGCAAAGTACTCGGAGCAATTTTGTTTAAGCGGTGCTCAATAAAAGGGTCATCCAGACTCATCCGAACGCTCTTGTTGTTGATAGCGGTGTAAATGGTGGAAATTTGAATAATCAACCAGCTCTGAGGCGAATCCAGATATTTTTCAATGGCGTCTGGGTGGGATACATGGGCCAATGGTGCTAATTTTTTCATAATGGACATGTGATGATGGAAATATACTTATGCTTTATTTAGAAGAGAATCCATGATCTATAAGGGCTATTAATGACACGAATCTTGCATCTTATTAGAAATATGATTGAAAGTAGAAATAGTAGAAATATGAAACACTGTCTGAAATGTAAGTGTGTGCAATGACTGTGCATCCAACTGATAGCCTCCCCCCCCCCTCAATCCCCATTCGCTTACCTGATAATAATGTCAGTAAACGCTGCTAAAAGCTATGCATTAATCACCATGACACTGTACATGTATTGACCTTTTTTTTAAAATAAGCAAGAAATTAGGCAGAACTTCGTGGACAATTTTATGATAATTCAGTTATGAATTAATAGAATATCACTCTGTTATTTGCAATTTCCCATCGGAATGATAGGGGAGACCGGGGTAAGTTGTGCCGCGAGGCAAGTTGTGCTGCCCACTGTTGGGTTGAAATGAAGAATTGGTGAAAGAAGGCAATACCACCCATGGATACACACTTGGTTAACATCATTATAGACCAAGAAAAAATATGCCAAATATAATGCTATGACAAGCTACGTGGTTTTTGCAGAATTTTGAATTTTTGCATAAAATGGATGATAAATGTTTGATAAGTTTCATGTAACATATCAGCCATATGCTAAATACATGATACAAATGATCTACCTGAAGAAACAGGTAAAGTACAAGGTTTTTGGGGGAAAAAAGAAGCGGAACAACTTGCCCCATCATGTGGCACAACTTACCCCGGCTCTGGGCAAGTTGTGCCACTTGACCTAATTTTTTCAAAATGCCTTCCATGATCGTCCCAATGGTTCAATTGCCCTCAAATGTGGCTCCATTGTAGCTGTTACAGCCGATAGGTTTACATGCCCGATTTGCAAATCGGGCTGCCTTTTGCATGCCAGACACTAAAATAGGTCTTTTTCATAATATCTACTCCCCTCACCATGCTTTGCCAATATCCCTACAAAATATCCAAAAAGTGCAACCAAGCCACATTTTCTACTGAACTTTTCCATAAGTTCTAATGTGCTATGTTAGAAACTTTGTCATAATATATTTGACAGCCATCTCTTCTACATCAAATAGTGACCAAATAGTGTCTCATGGTTAGAAACTATTTTGACACTATTCGATGTAGAAGAGATGGCTGTCAAGCACAGTCATATTTCCTACTACACCAGGGGGCACTCCTTAAGTGCGCAGTCACAGAAGAGACACCTGGTGACAGGTGGTGAAATGACATCTATTTAGCCAAATTTACTTAAATTAGCCTGTCTCAAGAAATTCCTGATCTTTTCTCAAAGGAAGTCAAGTCATTGTCAATCTGAACTGCCAGGGATGGGTTGAGTTCTAGTTCTTTCCGTGAAGCAGATATTGATAATTTCTGTCCAGATTCATAAAAAAATTATTTCCCAAATGACGTGAAAATTTTTTTTTTGAAGGGGTTGTTAATCCAATAATATTGACCAGCAAGCAAACAAATGCACTGAAAACGCTTGCAAACAAAACAGTCATTGCAAATGAAGTGACGTCAGGCCATGAAGTCACTTGATGATGTCACTTGATGACGTCACAGGCTGGCCAGTTCATGAATGCCAAAAAGTCACAAACCGAAATATTCTTGGTGCTTAAAAATTGCATTTTAATGCAATCGTCATGGAACTGCTACACAATGTAGCCAAGTGATGTTTGCATCTACGCTGCAAAGGGCGTGAAGATACATTGAACAAATTTTATTCGCCAGCTCTCTAAATTTAGACATGTGAAAAATTTGTTTTTCCGCGGTCAGAGTGCCGTATTATACAAACGGTTTACCCGAAATTAATGCCGTTTTCAGCGAAGACGCAAGAAGTACCCAGGAAGGTGCTCTATCAATTGCAAGGCTTTAACTGCAAAATTGAGGGAGCAAGATAATTTTTACTGTCATGGAAATAGTTTTTTTCTGTCTTTTTTTTCCCATGTCAAATGATGCGAATATTTTTGGGAAACGTAAAAATTGGGTTAATTGTCCCTCATAACAAAAAAAAGACCTTTACCAGTTATTTGTTGATACAACACAAGCCAATTTTGTAAATCCGGTTAACTAACACAGAAATTCACTAACACAGGCTAGAGTTAACCCACTCGGAGATACAATCTAGTGCAGAAGTCACAGGCCCCTCTCCTATATTGATAATATATGTCCAGATTCATCAAAAAATTATTTCCTAAGTATTCCCTTGCTTCCATGATTTTCCTATTGATAGTCTGTGAGTTCCATGGCTTTAAACATGGCAGTTATTGCAACCGAGAAATAAGCTGTTTCAGATCTGAAATTTGCTATCTTTTGTGTTTATACAAACGACATTAGACGTTTTTGGCCACAAAATGAATTTTAGAAAATGTCTGAAAACCAGATAATAAATTTCAGATATTGACTGAAATATTTCCCAACTTTCATAATTTTCCTATTCATAGTATACGAGTCTCAGGTCTCTGAACGTTGTATGTTTTGCAAAAAAGTTAGCAGCATGACGCACAAGAAAATCGTGATCTTTTATGTTAAAAAAAATGGCCTTATTGACTGTTCAAAAAATCGTGGATAAATTCTGAAAACCAGGTGATGAAATTCAGGTGTTGACTGAAATATTTCCTAACTTTCATAATTTTCCTTTTCATATTATTTAAGTTTCAGGTCTCTGAACATTGTATGTTTTGCAAAAAAGTTAGCAGCATGACGCACATGAAAATCGCGATCTGTTATGTTTTCAGAAACGGCCTTATTGACTGCTCAAAAAAATCGTAGATAAATTCTGAAAAGCAGGTGATAAACTTCAGATAGTTACTGAAATATTTTCTAACTTTCATAATTTTTCTGTTCATAGTATTTGAGTGTCAGGTCTCTGAACATTGCATGTTTTGCAAAAAAGTTAGCAGCATGACACACATGAAAATCGCGATATTTTCTTTTTAAAGATATGGCCCTAATGACTGCTACAAAAATCGTAGATAAATTCTGAAAATCAGGTGATAAAATTCAGGTATTTACTGAAATATTTGCCAACTTTTGTAATTTTCTTATTCATGGTATTTGAGTTTCAGGTCTCTGAACATTGTATGTTTTGCAAAAAAGTTAGTAGCATGACGCAAATGAAAATCGCGATCTTTTATGTTGAAAAAAATGGCCTTATTGACTCCTAAAAAAATCGTAGATGAATTCAGGTATTGACTGACATATCCCCAAAGTTTCATAATTTTCCTGCTAGTCATAAGCGAGTGACAGGGCTGCAAACATCACACGTTTTTCTTGGAAAGGAACAGCAACTCTACTGCATGGCATGGTAACGTCACAATAGGACCCAGAGAATAATTGGCAGCAGCCAAAGTACCATACGGTCAGCCAAAGCTTCAGATGGTCAGGCAAAGCATCTGATGGAATATCATCTGATGCAAAAGGGTCTGATGAAATATCCAAATAGCATCTCGGGGGATATTTGATCTTTTCAAATATCCTCATAGTGATATATGGAATATCCAAAGTCTTTTGAAAAGCACTTTTTGCTATTAGACACAATGGCAGTAGAGACATTGTCACAAGCAGCTGGAGTATTATATTTCGATATTGTGATTTTCAGATTACATAATTAAGCTTTGGTTTTTTGCAAAATCACCCTGAAGCAAAAAAAGACACAACTTACCCCGGTCTCCCCTATCACACTCCCTTCACGAGTTAATTTGACCTCCACAATTTTCACAATTGCCATTTTTTACATTGAAGATGATTGCCTGAAATCTCATCATATAATTATGCATCTTTAATTGCTATGATAATTTGAGAAATAGGAGATTTAGAAAATGAAGGATTTCACAGCTAACTAATTTGGCCATGGGAAATAAAGGGGTCACAGACAATTTCATTTTTTCTTTCACTGAAACAAGACATGAAGGTCACAATAAACAGGACATGACAAAACGGTCAATGGCAGAGTCATACCGCAGTTGTTCAGCAGAAAACACAGGAAGAGTAAAGTAGAGACAAAGGTCAAACAATGGTCTTTCTTTGTTTTGTCAGTCTGGATTAGCTATGTAATATCCACTGGCAGTCCACTGGTTAAAACATGAAGTTGCCAGCAAAGATTGAGAAGGATACAGCTATATGAGACAACGATTATGAGGTTTCTAACATGCATTTTGGCCAGTTAGTTCTTGGCTGGAGGGAGACAGAACTCAAAATGAGATGACTTACTTACATGTATTGTAGATGTAGACCGCATAATTATCATGCGTCTTCAACATTGTCAACTTTATCTTCAAGTAATTACCATTTCAAAATATACAGTGAAATAACTTGTTTCATGTGCTGTTTGCTGTATGCCGGGCATTACAAACTAGCAGTATCCAGCTTTCGATATTTCGAAAACATCTTGGTGAGGTCTAAAATATATATAAGGAGCTTCTTTTCAGGATGATACCCACCTGAATTGAATAGAATTTATACAATCGCATTGTCAACCATATACAATGGATGTTTGATGGATGTTTGGGGCTTTATGTCCTGTATTTATGCACTTGGTAGGCTATTTAGGACAGGAGGAGGACACGGCAATCAGGCGAAAGATGATTGAAACAGCCGTCCAACATAGGCCAAGGTGACCCGGCAAGAGCAGATTCGAACCCTGGACCAAGCGATTGACAGTCCAGCACGCTACCACTAGACCAACCCTTCCCCCCCCACCATATACAAATGTAACAATGGAAACAAGTTCCAAATGTACTGTCAAACAGTGTAGTAAACCGTTTTATGACTGAAATGGGAGGCTAATATAGAGTTAGTGCATTCTTTACGAATAACGAACAATAGCATCAAAGACGTCTCTGTGAATGGCCTTCAAGTTATAATGCACAAAGAAGTGATCTGATCAAATGATAAAGTAAACATTATACAATACATTAATCTTTGAACAATCATAACTTGACAAACTTGCACTAATAATCACTTGGATTTCTCTCTCTTACTAATTATAGTAGCCATTGTTACTACAACTTACACAAGCAAGCATATCCGGCAGATGTCATTCATTGTTTTTACACAGTGTATCAGGAGAAATCAAAAGTGAAGATCTCACAGTCTCTTCATAAATCCACTTTCATCGTTTAATATTGACGAGTTTCATGTATTCGAAAATCAATTTTGAAGAAAATATATATTTTGATTACACTCTTGCATGTTGCATTCATGATGTTGAATTTGTTCACTAGTTCTGCTCATTGGGCAAGCATGATATCCTGCTCAATTTCCAAGTATTATCAAGATTTGTTGTGACCCTGAACAGAGATATTCCAATTGGAGTTCCTGCCCTAAAGCCTGGTTTCTTAATGAGTTTCTAAAACAGAAATATCAAATTGATCATTCATCGTTGCACAAGGACGTTTCCTGGATCTTTTTTCTGATTGTTTTATTTGACAACCTCAGGGCTTGAAATCTGTAAACAAGGGAGAAAACATCGCCAACCATGATTAATTATTATTTTCGAAAGAATTAATGGTTGGGAGACTTGTGTACATATGCATTTGTCAATGTATATTCCAAAATTAAATTCAAATTTGATGAAGGAAACAGTGAGGACATAAAAAGACTCAAATCATGCTTTTGGTATTTTGTTGTTATCTAGATATACGCGGAAAATATTATGATTGTGTAAAGAAAAATTGGCTAATGCCTTTGCCACCTTGTTGAAGTGATACGCTTGGGACTTCATAAACTTGAAGATGTCATTATCACTTTGATGACTTCTTACAAGAATTGCGATTCCCCTTCGGCCACATTGAAGTTCTGGTCAGGTGAAGTCGTCATTGTGTCATCAAAAAGACCAATCATATTTATCCTTAGCACTCCACTTTGAAGAGCGTTGAGACAAAAAGGACCGTCATTACATATCCTATGCCCCCAGCTGTACTCCATTTAGCATAACAGTTTAGTCTGTCATGATCTGATAACCACAAAGATTTTATCTGTCTACAAGTATTTGTGCTATTTAATAATCACTTGAATGTCTATCTTTTGATATTGTAATAGTTTTTCCTTTGGCTGATATGTATAACTCACCTTATCTTTCACCTATACCAGTACTCCAAAAACTTGCTTACTCTCTTCTGATGGTAGAAACTTACAGTTTGTCACGTCGAGCATTGAGACAGAAATATAGCATTCTTTGTACAGTTCATAAAAATCAACACAATGAGATTGGTGGATCTGCTGATACAAATTTGAGTAGAACTAAGTCTGGGTTGGCGCTGTGGAGCACTTTTATGATGTCATTGCCAATTGTGTGTCAGATTGATAGCATCACAAATGTCAACATTTTGCGAAAAAGGACTGACATTTTCATAAATTGGCAACTATCGGACAAAAACGGCACCAAAACATTACAAAAATTAGATATTCAGATTACAACAGAGCTAAGCTATATGTAGGTATGCGCATTTCTTCTGTCGGGCTTGTCGTTGCTGAGATATCTGGCCAAACGTCTGTCTCAATGTTGACGTGACAAACTGTATATCTAACATTATGATAAAAAGCACAACTCTAAGACTTTAAAGAAGAAACAATCAGACATTTGACTACTCTTGGAGAGGTTCTTGTCCTTATGCTGATTTGTTGGTATTGCTCCAGACAGATCCTCCATGTTCAAAACCATGCTCATTAATCATTCTGTGCCCATTGCTGCATGCCCCTTAGCAAATAGTTTGGTCTATCATGATCTGATCACCACAAAGATATCATCTGCCTTGGCCGAAAGACAAAGTGTCAGACAAGGCACAACAGTTAACTGACAACATCCGCAGGCATGTGCCTGAAATGACGGAAATTAGCCAAAGAAACCAAAGCCATTGCACGTGTAACAGTGTTCAGTTCACTGTTCACAAAATGGACATAATGTTATTGTGCACATGGAACCATGTTAAATCTGCAGTACATAAATGTAAACTGTTTAATTCGACATAAACACAGGAAATGTGAAGGGGTACCAATGTACAAACACTACAGAAATAATCATATAAACTTCCGTGTTTCTTGACTCAACACTGCAGATTTGCATGAGATCTTTTGCCTTTTATTAACCGATACTTGACTGATGAAATTAATTGGAAGAACTGAATGTCATTGCATCAAATCTCTAGTATGATGTCATATTTAAACTTCAGAACTGTGATGAGATACAGTCGTTGAAATATAGATATTATCCATACACTTTCAGTGTGAATTTTACTACCAAGAAAATGTCAACATATTAACATCTGTCAAATTCAAGATATTGACGATTGTTAGCTGCCATCTTGCTTGTATCATGTCAAGGGTTCATAAGAATGTCAGAAACTCCTTCTTGATAGAAGGGTAATGGTGTCCTTTTCTCTCATCAAAAGCTTAAATATCCTTCCCAAGTCAAAGGTATCAGTCCCGAAGGAGTGGCTCATTGATGAATTTCAAATCCTTTGCCATTTCAGAAAATCGTTAGTAACTGGATAATGTAATAACCTAAGGGGTTGGCTGATTTGGAAAATCAGCTGAATAATCTTGAGTTTAAATCGACAAAAAAGCATTTTGCATTTTCAATTTGTTAATTTAAACTCAAGATAACATATCACAACAAAAATCAATGAGCAGTATTCCCATTGTACAGTAATGTCATAGGTCGTGGATATAACGGTAATTTCCTTCTGAACAACTGGTTTCTGGCAAAACAATTTTGAATTTTGAATTTCTAAGATGCCATTTTCAAATTGACTTTTACAATTTCAGGGTCAATTTATATAGCGATTAAATGAGCCACCCTTCAATTTGGCCTAATCCAATTATTTGTGTCTTTCGCTTCTGCACAACTGGCATTTTCCTGTCAAAAGCTAGTTTTTGCCTTTATAGTTAGGGAATTGCAAATGACAGAACTTGTCTGGTGACCAAAGATGTCTTGAGGGAGTTCTCATGGAAGGTCACAAGAAAAAAAGAGCACACAAAAAAGATCCAAGGCACATTGTGGTGTGGCTTTTTGGGCTTAGATGGGATGTCAAGTTCTCACCCACAGCATAAGGAAAGGAATATAAAGAGAGTAATAATAGATGCATTGCATTTTTATGGCTTTAGTTGTCATTTTAATTAACGTAGTACTGGTACCTCTCTGGTTGTGGAATGGACACATGTAAACAATATCCACCACTTTTATTTCCTTATAAACTATGCCATATTTGGAAGTTTTCTCATAATACCTGGGAGATTTATGCGTTCATGTTTATGAGAAATGAGCAGACTGAAAGAGTTCAGTGCATCCTCATATAAGTTATTTTTAGAATCCATGGCTTTGCAATTCTTCTTTCAATATATTTTAATTCCATTTCAACATTAATTACAACACTGGAAAGGAAGCAATATATCTCCATTTAGTAGAGTTAGCTCAAATCATTTTTGACAACCATGCAAATACATATGTAATTCTTTGATATTATTTTAGGGTGCTCCACTTGACTCAAACAACACACTTGATAACACAACTGTGGATGAATGAGCTTCCATGCAATAACTGGATATCAAACTGGTTGTCCCTCCAGCTAAATTGCTAGAATTATGTTGTAAATGCATTATCGGACCAAAATAGAGCTATCAGCATTTTTGATCCAGATATAGAGCAGTAAATTATGGGTTCAGGACTTCAAACATTGTTTCATATCATGAGGATATTCATAAATAAATGAAACCATTTTACACCTGTAATGTAAATATACAGGGGAGAAGGAATGTTTTGATTTATCACCAGAAGGCTTCAGCCTAAGGTGTGATAAACGCATATCCCTGATCCAATGGTGAATAACCGGCTTATACCGTGAAATAAACAGACAAGGATGAGACAATAATTGGACAACAAAGACCGGATTTATTGAAGTGAAATACAGGCAACTTCTAGTGCAGAGATGTCGTATCAAAATGTTTGTGTGCAATCTCGATACAGAGCACTGTCATTAACAATGTGTATCAGTGATATATTTATCAGAACATAGGTGGTCTTTACTTTTTTTCTATAATATCCCAGAAAGAGCCTTTAGACAAAAAGACCATCATTACATATTCTATGCCCCATGCTGTATACCCTTTAGCAGACAGTTGGTTCTATCATGATCTGATAACCACAAAGATGTCATCTGTCTTGGCAGAAAGACAAAGTCAGAAGAGACAAAACAGCTAACTGACAACATCCGGAGGCCTGTGTCTGGAATGACAGAAATTAGCCAAAGAAACCCAAGCCATTGTGCATCCAACAATGTACACAGAAGAACAACATGTTTGAGCAACGAGAGAGTTTGTAGAGAGGGGTTAGAAAATAAGTTGTCCATTGTTGGTTGTCAGTGGTTGATGAACTGGTCACTTCACAATGTTGCAATAGTAGGACAAATTTTCTGCCTGTTGTTTTCATTGAGCAGTTGTTATTAGTCTCCAAATTTACATTTTCAAGCTTTATTTTTTTCCTGTATTAAAACGAAATATCAAAACCTTCATGCACATTGCAGTCTTCCTCTTTGATATAGACACAATGAGGATCAGTTCGCTGCGAAAAATGCATTCCTTGACTAATGATAGCTGATGAAGTGTCATCTTCTCTACTTCAACATTGGAGACATACAGGCTGTTTGATTAGTCATGATCAATAGAAGGCCATTTGACGTGTCAAAACTGATTTCAGAGTGAAAATCGGACACATAATCCTTTTGTTTGGCTGTCACCAACAAGCAGGATTAGTCTCCTTAAATCAAATTA
This sequence comes from Platynereis dumerilii, assembly GCA_026936325.1. Lineage (NCBI taxonomy): Eukaryota > Metazoa > Annelida > Polychaeta > Phyllodocida > Nereididae > Platynereis > Platynereis dumerilii. The sequence continues at coordinate 1,175,166 of JAPTHN010000058.1, read as the reverse complement.
ACATTGAAAGTATTGGGTATGATTATGACAAATCATCAGCATGATGACACACCAAGAGCCATTTTCACAGTGCAACAGTCCACTCTTTTTCTTTATCAAGTGGAAGGCTGTAATTCTATCAGTATCATATCGCATCATGAGCAACTAATAACTGGTCAATTTTGCAGTGATATCATGTTACCTAGTGACAGATTATTGCTTAGTATTCAACCACTTAGATGCAATATCAGAGCCATCGCCATTTTGATAATTTTCGTCTTTGAGGAATTTCAAAAGCCTTTGAATGGAATTCCGTCTATCTCTGGAACTCATTATATTATTAGTAACTGGATGGGATAACCTGAGGGGGTTGACAAACACAAAAAATCTAAAGAGGGAGAGCTTTTCTTTGTAAATCACAATTTGGAAAATCAGTGTCAACGAATAATTGCGATTTAGAACACAGCAGGGATTTTTTGCATGACTTCTGATTTCTGACATTGTAAATGTGGGAATCGTGGGATGCAAGACTGGTCTGGAGGCCACAGAAGTCTTAGTCTGGAGGGTTTTCTTATCTTCTGGTCAATATAAAATGGAGCATACAAAAAGATCAAGGGCAGAGTTGTTAACATGAGGACAAGAGATGGACATTACAAGACAAAAGGTCAGGGTGGAGGAAATGTTGTACTTCACCTTTTGCCTTGAGGATTGGATGGGATGCCAAATGGCCATCCAGTTGTCTGCATCTTTTCTGTCAAATTACAAGGTCAACATAAGTTGGAGCATGACAGGGTAAAATGCCACAAATGTGAAACACTGTAATGTAGTTGTCATTCATAAGAACAGAAAAAAGATGTATAGTTAATCAGGGTTATTCATGTTATGTGTGAGACAACTGACTTTCATTTGGTTTGAAAGGTTCAAGCTGAGCACACAACTAAACAAATTCCCTGGGTTCTTTCAAAGTGTCAAATCGACAAAGAACTTCTTTGTAAATTCAGGATTTTAACAATACTTTCAAAGAACAATGTTTTTCCTGCTCCATATGAGACAAACAGTGCTATTTTGAGATATTCTTTCATAATACCTGGAAAGTTTATATGTGTTGATGTTTATGAGAAATTGGCAGACTGAAAGAACTCGGTTCATTCTCTGATAAGCTGCAGTTGTTTTTGGAAATCCTGGTTTTGCAATTCTGTTAATATTATAAATGCTTATTACATTTATCAATATCACCTGCAAAACTAGTCAATAAGTGTAAGCAATATATAAGCAGTAGATTAGTGGCTCAATTGATTTATTTTCAAAGACAAGGAGATATTTCTTTAATTACAATGAGGTGGGAAAGTTATCTCAGTTTTGCAGTGGGTTGTCAATTGCTTGGTCTTGTTTGCCATTCGCGCTCCTGTTGGGTCGCCTGGACAACGGTATCAATCAATCCTTCACCTTATTTCTGTGTCATCCTCCTGTCGCCAGTGCATAAATACAGGGCATAAAGCCCCCATCATCCATCCATCCTTCAATACCCATGACAAAGTTGTGGACCAAAGAAATCAACCGTTGGATGGCCACTTGACCGCACAGTAAAAAGCTACAACACTGGATTTGTTTTTGGTTCGACCTTTGTTCCTGCAATTTTCCTCTTCTGTTTCTTCTTCTTTTCTTCTGAACATCTAAGACAACTTGGTAGTTGACCTTTTTATTGTGTCTCTCTCGAAGACATAAACCTTTAGACTTAGACATCCATTTTCTAGCTGGAAAATATCGTTTATAAATATGGATAATGCAAAAACCATTTACCCCTTCTGACTATTAATAACATTCTTGTATTCAGTAAAACATAATTAATGAAGGCAGTTGGTGATTATAAATTGGTAAAAAGAATGTCAAAAGACCACAATGACTCTGAAGTGCAAATATTAATCATAGTGTGATTCAGATAATGATATCACAACTCATGCAATTGCGATTATTGGTTGATAGCGATAGATTAATCGGTTGTCTCCCTGCAACACAGTTGGATTTTGATTTTGGTGTCTGTCAAAGCCTGCGGTTAATTGTCGGTTTATCTTATCAGTAACTAGTGCATAATTCTCTCATTTGCATCTTCGTTGTGTGTCTGAATAGTAATTTGCTGAGTCTTATATATTTATTGCTTTACCGACATTCACATTTGGGTGAGACCTGACACCACAGCAGCTGCTAAATGCTTGTCCTTCAAGAAGTATGCTTAATCAGATTATTACTTTAACAAGTGAAACGATATAATGACACTAATTATTGCAGATGGCACAACACATAAAGTACAATGTATTTGTCAGTCGCAATAATTTATGTGTAGGTGCAACGGGTTACGGTTACCCATTTCTCAGGGTTGACAGGAATCATCTTTGACCAAAAAAGTGATTTATGATTTAGTTAGTTGATAATAACCAGAGATTACATAATTTTTTCTGGAAACTTTTATTGTCATTTTGACATGTTTGCAGTTTTTCAGTGGTTGACACATTATACATTTTGAAAATATATTACACCAAGGAAATTGTATGTCCTTGTGTAGTAATGGAAGGCCGTTTTCAAATTTCTAATGATACCTTCCTGACGAAAAAGAAAAAGACATACAAGTAAATTGTCTCCAATATGCTGAAATTAGTTAACCACCGTGAGCAATATTTTATTTTAACGATGCTGCAACCCTGTTGGGTTATGAACTTATGAAGGTCAGTAAACCATAGAAACTCAAACCGTGTCATGTTAGAGTGCAACTGGTTCCTTCCAAAGAAGATCGGAAAGCCAACTTACAATGTGAAATATGAGAAACAAAAGTCACAAGTTTCCTCATTGAAGGCAAAATCTAATGTTTGGATGCGCTTTTAACTATCAGCTTGTGAGCTGTATTTATTCCAACAGATATCTTATTGTTCAAGCGAAACGGTTGTGATGTTTGGAATTGTTATGGCTTTGGCTGTGGATTTCCTTAATTTGTTTAAAAAACCCCACATTTCCGGAAACAAGAGCAATCCTGAACAAATCCAAACTAAACTCTCCATAAATTCCATCATTTGCCATTTAGCAATGATTTGTGTCAGATTTTAAGAAATTAATCTTTCTTAGTAAAAGCCACTGAACAAAATCAGAAGCCTGATTTGTGGTTCAGGATGAAATAAAGTTAGGTGGGCGTCACAAATTCCTCTGTTTCGCAACAGGATATTAAACGGTTTTACTCAATTTCATGATTTAATTGGTGGCTTGGCCCAAATGTGGACATGTGGGGAAACCTGGGATGATTATTCATAACTCCATTGTTCTTTTTGTTATTTCACTTGAATGTATAATGAATACATCTTGCCACATTTATGATAAAATTGTTGTTGTATAATTCAATTCCATAAGGGCAATTTAACATGGAATGGCGAAGCAATTATAAGCAACTCCCTGCCATATATTCCTATGGATGCAAACCCATTTTCCAGGGGCAAAAACTAATTTATTATTGCTCAGTTAACTTTAAATAAAATTTGAAAATGTTTGATCATGTAATTGATCATGATACTGTAAAATAGTGTACTCGGGAACAATGAAAAATGTGTCATTGTAAAGTTTCTACATTCTTCAGTTGATGTTACATTAAAAGAGAACGAATATTAATTTTAGCTGTTCCTTATTTATTTTGATGATATAGTATAAAAATCTCCCATTCTCCCTTTCTTGACTCAACACTGCAGATTTGCATGAGATCGTTGGCCTTTTATGAACCAATATTTGGAAGAACTGAATGTCATTGCATCAAATCTCTAGTATGATGTCCTATGTAAACATCAAAACTTTGATGAGATACTGTCATTGAAATATTGATATTGTCTATACACTTTCAGCTTGAATTTTAAAATGTCTATATAACGTCTGTCAAATTCAAGATATCAAAGATGTTTAGCTGCCATCTTGCTTGTAGCATGTCAAGGGTTTATCAGAATTTCAGAAACTCCTTCTTGATAGAAGGGTAATGGTGTCCCCTTCTCTCATCAAAAGCTTGAATATCCTTCAAGAAGGAGCGGTTCATTGATGAATTTCAAATCCTTTGCCCTTTCAGAAAATCGTTAGTAACTGGATAATGTAATAACCTTAGCGGGTTGGCTGATTTGTAAATTCAGCTGAATAATATTGAGTTTAAATTGACAAAAAGCTATTTGAATTTGCAATTTGTCAATTATAATTCAATATAACATATCATAACAAAATTAGTGAGCAGTTTTCCCTTTGTACAGTTATGTCATAGGTCATGGATATAACGGTAATTTTCTTCTGAACGACTGGTTTCTGTCATAACAATTTTTAATAAAAAAAGTTAGCATTTTTTCTGAGATGCTATTTTCAAAATTGACTTTTACAATTTTAAAATAAATTTACATGGTGATCAAATGAGAAACCCTTCAATTTGGCCTATGTCCAATTATTCATGTCTTTCGCTTCAGCGCAATTGGCATTTTCCTGTCAAAAACTAATTTCTGCCTTGATAGTTTGGCAATTGTGAATGGGCGAACTTGTCTGGTGACCAAAGATTTCTTTTAAGTAGTTCTCATGGAAGGTCACAAAAAAGAGGAAACAAAAAGATCCAGGGCAAATGACCACAATAGAGCGATAATTGGGGAAATCTTGTGGTGTGGCTTTTTGGGCTTAGATGAAACGTCAAGAGATCACCCACTTGTCCAGAACGGCATAAGGAAAGAAATATAAAGAGAGTAATAAAGAAATTGTTATAGATGCATTGAGGTTTTGTGGTTTTGGTTGTCATTTTTATTAACAGAATAAGGTACCTTACTGGCTGTGGACTGAGCACATGGCCTTATTCCCTCATTATGTCTGTCTCTGGTAGCTCCTCATATTTATAAGTTGACAAAGCTTCATAGCCAGTGTCACTCACACATCCATGCTGCAGACAAATTTTCAAAACAAAATTTTAAGACGGCAGCTTTACAAAAACCATGTGTCCATTGCTGTCTATGTTTCAAGGTATATAGAGCTACATGTACTAAACATTCAACAAACAATATCCACCACTTTTATTTCTTTATTTCCTTATAAGTTATGCCATATTTTGGAAGTTCTCTCAGAATACCTGGGAGATTTATGCGTTCTTGTTGATGAGGAATGAGTAGACTAAAAGAGTTCAGTACATCCCCATATATATGTAAGCAATTCTTCTTTCTTTCAATAATTCTAATTCCACAGCAACATTAATTACAACACTCGAAAGGAAGCAATATATCTACATTTAGTAGAATAATCTTAATTCATTTTTGACTGCCAAGCAGATACATGATTACGTAATTCTTTAATGTTCTTTTCATTTCTTCTGATTGACTTTAACAACAAATTTGATAATACAATTACTGGATATCAAACTAGTTGTCACTACAGTTAAATTGCTGGAATCATGTTGTAAATGCATTATCAAATCAAAATATACATATTTAGAGCAGTAAATTATACGCAGATGATATTATTGTATACTAGATTTGTTGTTTCTCAAATCTTAAGCTTTTCTCTAAAATATTCTTCGTCAGTTTCCTTCAGAAAAACTTGGTATTTCACCATTTTATTGTGACTTTTCCATAGACATGACCTTAACACAAGACTTCTTTTTCCTGCCAGGCGAGCTTGTACATCGTAATTCATAATTATTCGTAATGCCGAAAGTATTTTACCAGAAGTCAATTAACATAGCATATCAGTGATCCAATTGTCAGTACATAGGTGGTCTTTATTATTATTTCTAAACTATATTCCAGATAGTGCTTTCAGTCGAAGAGAACATGCATCATTACATATTCTATGCCCCATGCTGTATTCCCTTTAGCAAACAGTTTAGTCTATCATGATCTGATAACCACAAAGATGTCATCTGTCTCGGTGGAAACACAAGGTCAAACGAGACAAAACAGGTAACTGACAACATCCGGAGGCCTGTGTCTGGAATGACAGAAATTAGCCAAGGAAACCCAAGCCATTGTGCATCCAACAATGTACACAGGAGAACAACATGTTGTTATTGTAATTATAGATACTCTCAGAGCCACCAGAGAGTTTGTAGAGAGCTGTTTGAAAATAAGTTGTTCGTTGTTGGTTGTCAATGGTTGATGCACTGCTAACTGCACAGTGGTGCAATGGTAAGACAAATTTTCAGCCTGGTGCATTCATTGTAGCCGTTGTTACAAATCTCCAAATCTACATTTTAAAACTTTATTTTTGTCCTTAAAGTTGAATCCCACACTTGGCAAGAAATCTAAAATCCATGAGATATTCATGAAACTTTGCCAAAGAGTTCTTCAAAAAGAAAGCTTTCCAACGTAAAAAAAAAAGGCGGGCTATCCAACATAATTTTTTAACTATGATCTTTTCAAAATCTTATGTCATTACATTAAAACATACAGTAAAATACTAAAAAAGTGGGGGATTTATAACGAAAAGCCGCGTCACTCGAACAATATCCAAGAGATATTTATGAAAAATTAAAGGAATATAGCTGAAAATATACTTTATTGAAAAAGAAGTCTTTCAAGGGGGGTTACCGATGGTTTTTGGGAGTTACATGGTGTACAATATGAGAAAATTATGAAAAACAGTTCAACAAAAATAAGTCCCCCTTAAAATAAACTTTAATATCTCGAAGATTCCTTCTCTGATTTTTATGAAAGTTGGATTGGATTATAGGCCTGTATATCGACCCAAAATGTGTGCATTTATAGTTCAGTGCCATTATTCCTGGCTGAGCCAGCAGCCTTCAAATGAGCCTACCCCTGTTTTCAAAAATCTGTGGCTTTTCCAATGCATATGAACAATTTGACCAAGCGGGGGAGCCACCAGCTGGGGCATTTTTGTTGAACTGTGGAGAACAATAGGTGGAGCAGCTGTTCTCTGTGGGATTCAACTTTAATGAAAACGAAATATCCACACCTGCGTGGAAATTGCAGTACTGGTTTAATGCTATCAGCTTCATATGATATCATGAGCAAAGTTCTGACCAATAACAGGTCCATTGTGCAGTGATATCATGTCACCTAATGACAGATTAATGCTTAGAATTCCACCACTTCGACGCAAGATCAGAGACATCACCATTTTGATAATTTTGGTCTTCGAGGACTTGCAAAAGCCTTTGAATGGAATTACAACAATCTCTTGAAATCATTAGACACTGGATGGGATAACCTGAGTGGGTGGACAGACACAAAAAATCTTACGAGGGCGAGCTACTCTTTGTAAATTACAATTTGGAAAATCGATGTCAACGAATAATTGTGATTTAGAACACAGCAGGGTTTTTTTGCATGACATCTGGTAACTGACATTCTAAATGTAGGATGCAAGACTTGTCTGGTGGCCACAGAAGTCTTAGTCTGAAGGGTTTTCTTATCTTCAGGTCAAAATAAAAAAGGAGCATACAAAAAGATCAAGGACAAAGTTGTTAACATGAGGACAGAAGATGGACATTACAAGACAAAAGTTCACGGTGAAGGAAATTTTGTGCTTCACCTTTTGCCTCGATGTTTGGATGAGATGCCAAATGGTCATCCAGTTGTCGGGGACATCTTTTTTGTCAAATTACGAGGTCAATCTACAGTGTATGTGGAGCAGAACAAGGGGAAAATACTACTATAACGTGAAGCACTGTAATGTAGTGGTCATTCATAAGAACAGAAAAAGGATATCGGGGTTATTCATGCGTGAGAAATTTATATTCATTGGGTCTAAAATGTTAAAATTTACTCTAATAGCCATAAGCATGGAATCAGAAGCGGATGAGAATGTAACCGTTCTACAAGGTGAAACAGGTTAAGCATGACATGTTCTGAGTTTTGAACTCAGACATAAAATTTCTGAGGCTGTGCTTATGGCTGCTACAGCAATGGACAACTCAACAACTCCCCTTGGTTCTTTCAAAATAGCAAATTGACAAATCTCCAAATTTTTGTCGATTTGGGATTTTTACAATACTTCAAGGAACAAAGTTTTTCCTGCTCCATATGAGACAAACAGTGCTATTTTGAGATATTCTTTCATAATACCTGGAAAGTTTATATATGTGTTGATGTTTATGAGAATTTGGCAGACTGAAAGAACTCGGTGCATTCTCTTATAAGCTGCAGTTATTTTTGGAACTCCTGGTTTTGCAATTCTGTTAATATTCTAAATGCTTATCACATTCATCAATATCACCTGTAAAACTAGTCAATAAGTGCAAGCAATATATAAGCACCAGATTAGTGGCTCAACTGATATATTTTCAAAGACAAGGAGATATTTCTTTAATTACAATGAGGTGGGAAAGTTATCTCAGTTTTGCAGTGGGTTGTCAATTGCTTGGTCTTGTTTGCGATGCTCGCTACGGCTGGGTCGCCTGGTCAACGGTTTCAATCAGTCTTTCACATCATTTCTATGTCATCCTCCTGTTGTCAGTGCATAAATACAGGACATAAAGCCCCAATCATCCATCCATCCTTTAATACCCATGATATTTCTGATGACTCCATGCAATGACAAATCGATCAAAAAGTTGTTGACCAAAGAAATCAACTGTTGGATGGCCACTTGACCGCACAGTAAAAAGCTACAACATTGGATTTGTTTGTGGTTTGACCTTTGTCGCTGCAATTTTCCACTTCTGCTTCTTCTTCTTTTCTTCTGAACATCTCAGACTACTTGGTGCTTGACCTTTTTATTATGTCTCTCTCGAAGACATCAACCTCTAGACTTAGACCTCCATTTTCTAGCCGGACAATATCGTTTATATGGATAATGCAAAAACCATTTCCCCTTCTGACTATTAATAACATTATTGTATTCTGTAAAAACATGATTAATGGAGGCTGTTGGTAATTATAAACTGGAAAAATATTATCGAAAGACCACAATGTCTCTGAAGTGCAAATATCAATTGTATTGTAATTCAGATAATGAAGTCACAATTTGTGTAATCTAGATTATTGTTTGATAGCGAGAGATTAATCAGTTGACTCCCTGCTTCTAAGTCCGGTTTTGATTTTTGTGTCTGTCAAAGCCTCCAGTTAATTGACGGTTAATCTCATCAGTGACTAATGCATAATTCTCTCATTTGCATTTCAGTTGTGTGTCAGAAAAAGTAATATGTGGAGTCTTATATATTGATTGCTTTGTCGAAGTTCACATTATGGTGAAACCTGAAACCACCTGGCACAATGATTTGCTGTTGGTTTCAACAAATTTTGTCCAAGCTACTTGATCAAAAAGTAACTTGTTACTGCTTGCTTTTGAAGAAAGTAATAAAGTCACATTACAAATTACATACATTTGAGTTCAAGGTAACTAATAGATAAGTAGTTAGATGATTAATTTTAGGTTCTAAATGAAGCAGTTGTGAATTTAGTTACTCTATCCTGTAATCTTATTGTGTCATCCAGTCTCTTTGTATTTTGGATTAGTGAAAATGCCGATTTTCACATCTTATACCATTCAACAACTCAGTCAGCCAATCACAAGCCAGTATTTCTCTGTAATAAATCCCCTAATCTTTGTTGCCCACGTTTTGTCTTATGTTTGAAAGCCAGTTATTCACCATGCGATCGGGAATATGTGTTTATCACACCTTGGGTGATAAATCACATATTCCCTCTCCCATGGTGAATAACCGGTTGAGCAGTCTTATCAGATTTATCTTAACCTTGTCATCCTATAAGTCAGATAATGGCAGGCCAAACCGTTTTAATACTTTTGGAGAGTCTCTAAGCTGCCAAGCAGAAAGTGGCACCTGATGACATCATTAAAGATCGAATGCAATACTATAATCGCTCAGATTTCAGAATTTTGAAAACACCAAATTTCACTGAAAGGAAGGTACCAACCAATTGGGCGCCAGTGGCGGGGAGAGAGCAGCGGTCACAATTGGTGGGGGCAAGAGCAGTGGGGAACACTTTGGCCACCAGAATTTAGTGCATATATTTGCGTAATTTCTCATATTATTATGCGTTATAATAATTTATAGTAGGCCTAATCCTCCTTTTCTATCGAGTGTCTATTGAGACTGCAATAAATCAGGGCCTAGAAGTCCAGCTGCTATATGCTTATCCGTCAATAAGTACGCTTAATCAGATAATTACTTTAACAAGTGAAACAAAATTATGACACTAATTATTGCGGATGGTAAAACACATAAAGCACAATGTATTTTTCAGTCGCAATATGTGTAAGTGTAACAGGTTATGGGTACCCATTTGTCAGGGTTGTCAAGAATCATCTTTGACCAAAAAAGTGATTTATGATTTAGTAAGTTGATGATAACAGTAGATTTATATAATACAGTTTTTTTCTCGAAAATGTAATTGCCATTTTGACATGTTCAGTATTGTTCACAGTTTTTCAGTGGTTGACACATTATACATTTTGAAAATATATTAAACCAAGGAAAATTGTATGTCTTTGTGCAGTAATGGAAGACCATGTTGATATTTCTAATGGAAACTCATACCTTCCTGCTGAGGAGAAAAAAAAGACATATAAATAATTTGTCCCAAATATTCTGATATTAGTTAACCGCCGTAAGTGATGTTTTAATGACCCTGCTACCCTGTTGGGTTACGAAAGTCAGTTAACCACCGAAACTCAAACTGTGTCATGTCAGTAAAACTGGTTCCTTCCAAAGAAGATGGAAAAGCCAAGTTACAATGTGAAATAAGTGAAATGAAAGTCAGCATGTTTCATCATTTGAGGCAAAATCCAATATTTGGTGGGCTTTTAACTATCGGCTTGTGAGCTGTATTTATTCAACAGATATCTTAATGTTCAAGCGAAACGGGTGTGATGTTTTCGGAATTGTTATGGCTTTGGCTGTGGTTTTCCTTAATTTGTTTTAAAAAAAACCCACATTTCTGGAAAAGAGAATAATCCTGAACAAATCCAAACTAAACTCTCCATAAATTCCATCATTTGCCATTTAGCAATGATTTGTGTCAGATTTTAAGAAATGAATCTTTCTTAGTAAAAGCCATTGAACAAAAACAGAAGCCTGATTTGTGGTTCAGGATGAAATAAAGTAAGGTGGGCGTCACAAATTCCTCTGTTTCGCAACAGGATATTAAACGGTTTTACTCAATTTCATGATTTAATTGGTGGCTTGGCCCAAATGTGGACATGTTGGGAAACCTGGAATGATTTTTCATAACTCCATTGTTTTCATTGTTATTTCGCTTGAATGTATAATGAATACATCTTGTCACGTTATGATAAAATTGTATAATTCAAATCCATAAGGGCGATTTAACATGGAATGGTGACGCAAGGCTTAGCCACTCCCATCCATGTATTCATATGGATGCAAACCCATTTTCCAAGAGCAATAATGAATTCATTATTGCTCCATGCTCCATTAACTTTCAGTTTGAAAAGGTTTGATCAATTAATTGATCATTATACTGTGTAATAAAGAGTGTACTTGGGAAAGATGAAAAACATATTATTGCAGAGTTTTTATATTCTTCAGTCGATGTTGCATTAAAAGACAACAAATGTTATTTTGACAATTTCTAATACATGTATATCTTGTTGATATTGTAAAGTATATATACATATCTTTAAATGCAAATTCTTTTCTTTCAGACGACCTCTGCTTTCTTGGAAGCATACGATGAACTTGGTGTGAAAGACGCTCGCAGTGCTTACGCACAGGTCACTTACGACACAGTCTGGTCAGTGGCCTTGACCTTAAAGAAGACAATGCAGTTTTGGAAGCAGAGGAATATGAACTTGTCTCTGAGCAATTTCACTTATTATGAGGGCCAGGGGATGATGAACACATTTTTTAAAATTATGGGCAGCTTGGAATTCATGGGCGTGTCTGTGAGTATTCATCACAATTATGTATGATTTCTGATTTAATTCATTTTTATGTACTATAGTGACTATTTATGTTTCATTCCAAAGATTTGATACACAGGTCCAGGTCTGATAGTCTAGTCTTTTCTCTAGTACATTCCAAGGTACCACACTCTCACTGGGCTTGTTGACTTCTTCTGGACAGAAACCGTGTCATTTTTTATCTCAGTCAATCCGAAAAGTTCTACAAATGTCTCTTTTATGAGATTTGACTGAATCCTATTGTGACCTACAGCTGTATTTAATTTTCTGTCCACAAGCAGTCAGCAGACTTAGTCAAAACGTGGTACCTTTAAATAATCTAGAAACAAGTAAAGACTAGACTGTTTTGCTTGGACCTGTGATTTGATTTTCTTTTTAATATGTTTCCAGATAGCAATATCTATAGTAAAGATAGATATAAATGGTAGCAGATAAAATGATATGTCCTTTTTGACACATTCAATTCGCAATTGAAAATTCTCAGATAATACCTTAATAAGTTAACCATAGCTGGCATTGACAGTAAAGAGTTGAACCGAGCCATTCATCCAAGAAGCGTTCTGGCAGCTCAACTGGCAACTTGGTTATTACTCTGTCACAGCAACACTTCCTGCCATGAATTTCTGACATTTTATAAGTCTAGCTATTATATTTCAAAGCTTTTTGAAGTCAGATTAACTTGGCAGCTTGAAACAATGATCATTTCTTGGGATGTATTATCTATTGGAGACGTCTTGTACTCTGTGACTTACATGAACAATGACTTAATTGAGCAATTTTCACTTAGAGTTGAAGTATGATATTTATTCTAAGAAAATCGATATGCGATTCCAGACATACCACAGGCAAACTCCAAAGTTTACTGAAAGTTTCAGTTTTTTCTGTTTTCGTGTGATTAGCCAAATTCCCGATATGTACACCATAAGGCTCCAAATATAGAAAGAAGTAAACAAAACTGTGAATATGAGAGAATATGATAGGCCAAGGGGGATAGCCTTGTTTTTGCCTCAAGCGATAAACAAATGGGGAACACAAATCTACAGTTAATATGTAATCGAGTGTGTATGCCAGACGAAAATATATCATTCCACAAAGAAGCGAAGTAAAACAAAAGGATGTGTATATATGGCTGCAGGAAGAAGTTTCAAAAAATGAATAAATGCTTGAACAACAGCACATTGCTTGGCAATAAATTAAGAATAGGTGGAATGTGATAGTTTAATCACACTAGCTTGTAAATCAGATTGGACTGACCACGGTTACATTTCTAATTTATGTCAGTCAAATCACGATATCCATGAAGTTAACATGCAACACATGACAAAATCATGCAATTTCGTGCAATTACATATATCAAGTTTGCTCTATTTCACAGCATATTTTCCTCTACCCCAGGTGTATAGCAATTTGACAAGAAACAAACAGCAACAAATTGGTTTAACTGACAGTAAAATACAGAGGCCATGTGGAATTTTTGTCATGAACGACAATGGAAAGCGAACCATATATAATTTGTTCCAAAAAATAGACAAAGGTTGAGAATAGCGACCTTAAATAATCATTGTTTAATCTTTGTGTTTGTCACTTTCACCTTTGGACATCAATACCCATGTGGACTTCCTGTGTGCCTAAGCCCTACAAAGTAGCAGGTCTTTTTTATGGCTATTGTGTAGGTTGGTAAGCTTGAACATGAGTCACTGCTGTGTATTTTGGGCAGGATCTTCTGGGGCTGTACACAGCTAATAGAGCTATGTCCTTAGAATGAATTCCCTTCAGAGCCTGGGATAGGAAACTAAAGCTCCCAAATGTAAGGACACCCTTGCATTGGCTTGCAGCATCTATGAGATTGGAGACCTGTGCTTGCCACAAGCCGTTGGATATTCCTCGATTATTCCTTTCAACTTAGTCAGACCTACAGCCATATGGGTCCTCCTTGTCAGACAATTGTAGACACTCTCTTGACTTAGCGAACCCACACAAATTGAAAAGCAGAATTTCTTTATCCAAGTTACATCAGAGGTGTAAGCAGTGTAGAATTTTATAACAAAGTAGTTCAAAGGGTTAGAACTGGGATCTGGAACTCATTACCCAATACGAAAAGAAGATTTTCTCCAAAAACTTCTACAACATAGAAAAGCTAATGTTATAAATAAAAAAGAGTAACTGTATCTGTCACTTAAGCCAGACATCTTCCTTAAGGTTTGTGCATGCTCTCCGGTCAGCAACACTGTTAAGAGTTTTTGCATGATTCTAATGTCGAATGGTTGTATGACTCCACTGAAATGTTTCTCAGATTTGATCAATGCCACTTTGCGAAGAGCTGATATTTATTGTTGTACATATTTCAAGTAAATTATATGTCATAATGATACTGTCTAATAAAGATATATATGTCTTTATTCTGCAGACATGTTCCACTCATTTTCTTGGTTTGTTTCCTTGCAGGGGCCGGTTTCCTTTGAAGGGCCAGACAGGCGTTGTATCACGGCTTTCAGACAGTTCCAGGGTGAGTACGAAATCTGGAAAAAAAAAGAAACATCATTAGAGCATTAACCTGGAGCAAGTACTCACTGCTTCAGGGTGTCTTTGTTAATTCAATTTACCCTGGATACTTTGGAAAAGCTTGCTGAAAGTGCAATGTCAGTGCAATTGTAGTTCGGCTCTGGTGCAACTCCCGAGTGACTCGCTAGATGTTCCTTGATCTACAAGAAAGAGATTGACAGTTTGAACGTTACTGGATCGCTGGATTTGTTTTGAAAGCAGCTTCATACTGATCTATAAGATTGTTTTAGGTATTGGGTGTTACATCTGCATTTAGTAGCACAAACAAATTCGCAAAATGGTTTCGCTTGAGTGGGTATTCGTATTTCATCTACAAGCAATTTCAGCTGAATTGATGGTTTTCAAACGTATACGAGGGGCGTTCAGAAAGTTCAAGGCTTTTTTTTTTATGAACACTTATCTTCAATCTAGAACTATGAATTTTTCACAGGATAAAATTCAGCATATTTGGAATGGATTTCCACAATTTTGGACAATTTGGACATTTTTAAGTCATTCAGTGGTTGCCATGGAAACTGAAAGTTCAGCTTCTTGGGGCAAATAATACTGAAACCACTAAAGCCAATGAATTTTGGCTGTGAGTGACCTCTCTCTATCACTTGCATTGGTGAGATTGACAATATTTGACACAAGAAATATAATATTAGCCTTAAAAAATACTCCCAAGCTCACCAATAGCATTGATTCATATACCTGACTCATTGAAGAATATGTTCTTTGAAGTCCTCCAAACAAAGTTCTGTGAAAGAATTTTGGTCATCCAAAGCATTTTCTCCTCCAGTGCCTGAAAACTATAGCCCCATGGACTAAAGTAAGGGAAAACCAGGACTGATGTAAAGCAACATGTCACAGGAATAGCTAGGATGGATAATGCTGTCCATTTTGGTCTCTTGTTCATACTAGTGAATCCATGCTTTCACAAGTCCTTATGTAGTCAGGGAAACACACCTTTGCTTCCTGAATTTCCCTCGCCAAATCTGGCATGCAAGAGTGCTTTCCTACATGGGTTCAGTGTAAGAATACACACATTTGGTGTGCTTTAAAGCATATTTAGAAGCTAATACCATATTTCTTGTGTCAATATTGTCAATATCACTAATACGAGTGACACAGAGAAGTCTCAAACAGTCACAGTTTCTTGGCATTCTTGATTTCAGTGTTTCCTGCCCCAAGAAGCTGAACTTTCAGTTTCCATGGCAACCGAAGAATGACTTCAAAATGTCCGAATTGTCCAAAATTTTGGAAATCCTTTCCAAATATAATGAATTTTATCCTGTGAAAAATTCATAGTTCTAGATTGAAAATAAGTATCCATATGAAAAAAAGCCTCGAACTTTCTGAACGCCCCTCGTACATGTAGCTTACATTGAGACATCGCATTTTGCTATTTGTTATATATTTACAATGTAGCATGGTTTTATCGAGCACATATTCCAAACAAAATTTAATCTGCTCTCTGGTTGTCATGCACCATGCTGAATGGCTATCATATATACTGAGTGATCATTATAGTGATAACCTCTGAAAATGAAGTGGTTTTAAACCCACATCCCATGCGCATCTAGTATTGACCACTCCACTTCAGACTGAGAGCCACATAAAACCTACGGAATGTCATGCACACATATAGAAAATATATCACCTATATATCCTCACTGCCAAATTTCAGTTTCTTGTGGAAATATCAGGATTGAGTTTCTGCGTAGAAGTACCTGTTTTGAATGAGTCACTATTTCTTTTGCCAACAAAAATCTAACAATATCATTATCAAGTCCGGATGTGTCAACATACAATGTACTGTATAATGATAGTGTCTTGTTTGACATATACTTATCCACTGACAACCTTGAGGACTGATGCTTGTTATCTGATGATATCAATTTTGCATTGAGGACAAATTCTGTCTGGCAGTATTTTATTTAATGCCGCTCTTAGTGTGTTGGGCTTCTCTCGAAATCCTGTGAAGAATTACTTGGTGCGTTGTCTTACACATGAGATTTTCAGGGATGGCAAGAGAGCTTTTCGCATTAGCATAACCTTATAACTAGGTGCATTTGTGCAGTGTCAATAGAAAGTGCATCCATTTGGGACTTCATGGAGATTATTCTGGAAATTAATGTTTACCTGCTTGCAGACTCTCAAGAACTGTTCGTTTCTTAACCATGATTAAGACCATTCACAGTGGGCAAGGCACTAAGTATTGCAGATTTGAAATTCCAAAAAAATATTGAGTTTATAATAGATTTGCATATACTTGATAAAGTTGATATGGATTGCAGCAAAAGTCAGAAGCATACACTCACAGAATGATGGCTGATTGTGTCATATTTTCAACTTCCTTGAATGCTAATGTCTCTTTGGCCAACAAATGCTTGCCTACATGATGCTATTTCGACAGGTTTACCATACCCTTGGAACAAATATGAGTACATTGTACTTCACATGGAAGTAGTGTTTTTGTTCTGGCCTTTCAAACTATGTTGTTACAGCAAATCTGCAGGTTTAACAAATTTAGTCATAATAATTACAATGTTCAAAATGCTTTGGTACAGCTTGCAATCTAACTGAGTAAAACTTGACACACTGAACCCATGTAGATGTCACTGTTCTTGAAAATTAAGCTAAAACTTTTGTCAATAACTATATTACAAACCCTAACACTGTGCATATTGTTGATAATGAGATTTCAAAATCAAATTCAACAAATTCCTGTGTGAATTTACTCATTTGCGAAAACTTTCTGCCGAAGGCCATGTTTGTCATGACAATCAATTTGTTTTTAAAATTTGATATTCGACACATGGCATGTCTGCATTATTCATTCAAGCTGCTTTAATCACTAATTTGATTAGGGTTTCTGCTGGTATTCCTGTTTCACCCAAAACTCCGGCTGAATAAAAGAGAATTTTAATAATGCCCTGAGCGGACAAGATTTTCAAATGTTTTTTAACAACGCCTCCGTCTTCCTTTTTCAGATGGCCGTGAGGAAATGGTTGCTATTTTCTTTCCTGAGAACAATACCTTAGATTTCAAATGTCATGGATGTAAACCAGTGATCTGGAAAGGTAAAGTATTTTTATAAATTTTAATTTAGAAATTACATCTAGTTGCTCTTTTGGAACCCAGTTATGACTGATATAACACTAAAATGCTATCTGGATAAAAATTATTCGAGAGTAACAAACTGATAATAAACAATCAACGACAACAGTAAAGATATGGAACGAATTACTGTTAAACATATTTTGTATTGATGCAACCAGTAGAAGTATACGCATGGACCACTTTACGATTGCTTAATTGTGATCTTTTATTTCAGGGGGCAAATTACCTGCAGATAAATACACTATCTTGATTCGTCAAGAACTCATTCATAGAGAAGCTTTTTTCATTGTGTGTGCCGTTAGCATATTTGGAATCATCCTTGCGTTGTTCTTCTTAGGATTCAATTTGTATCATAGAAAACTCAAGTAAGTGACAGAAATAATAATGTATACAAAAAAGCTTTTCGTAAATATCTGCAAACGGTTTTCCCATAAGGTGATATGCCCTTATGATAGTTTTATAAGCTGTTAACTACATTAAGATTTTTTTCCTTAATTCTGTTGTTCCATGTGCAAGTATACCATAATTATATGTGCATATGATCCAATTATCCTAAACTGCCCTCATCACTGTCCAGAGTGGGGTACATTGTATGTTTGGTTTGAAACAACCTCTGGTTAGATATTCATGCTGTGGTAAATGAAAAAGTTTTCAAAAACTGAGGGTGGCATTCCTTTTTTGTGCTTTAAAACAAAGAGACAAATAAAGTAATGAAATAATTGCTGAAAAGGCAAAATTTCAGTTTCCTTAAAAGCATTGGGTCTATGCTGAAAACTTAATTATGGGACATAGGCCTAACTGGCCCAATGGAAAACATCACCTGTTTCGCTCATTTATAGGCGGCACTGTATGTTTCAATTTAAATTAGTTTGTGTCTTGCCTGACACTATCTACTAAGTATCTAGTTCTACGTTATAATTTTAATAACTTTTGTTATTCCAGGTATATAAAGTTGTCTAGTCCTCGTTTAAATAATGTAGCTGTGGTCGGTTGCTTGTTCATCTACATTGCTGTTGTCTTGTTGGGCCTAGACGATGGGACTTTGCCCGAGTCATACTTCCCTGCCGTTTGCACTGTAAGTACCTTTACAGTTAAATATTTCTTATTTCTAATCTCACTCATATTATGCTTGATCTGTTTTTTGCCTTGTTTCAAGATGAGAAAGTGTCCGAAAGTTATACGTTTCCCGTTTTTCGCACTATAAAAATGGTTTGTTTCAAACAGACAAAAGACACTAGCTGGTGTTCGTACAAAATATTGCGTATATCAGGCAAACATCTTTTGTGAAACAAACGAGGAAATTGACAATTTTGATCAATATATGTGTAATTTCTTCAAAGAATGTTTAAACCATAATTTATTTCAGCTTTTCACGAAGAGTTTGAACGGATGCCAGCTGATACTTGTTTTGTCTGCTTTAAAGAAGCCTTTTTTACAGTGCGCAAATTGTATAACTGGGTCGGGTCAATAAGACAATAACATCAGCTCTGTGAATTTGCTTGAGACAGCTTTTTATGTGAAGTCTTGAACAACTCCCACACCTTCAAGGATTTTTGGAACTAAATATGCAGAAAAGTTGAAAACTGCTGTTCCAACCGAATTTTCACATTTGAAGTTTTTGGCAAAATCGATATATGTGTAGGAATTTACCTTTCAGTTGAAGACCATTATTTTAGAATGCAAAAATCAGAATTGTCATTTGTCAAAAGCTAGATAATGCAAACATTCCATCTGAATCTCGATACATCAGCAAACCTATCAACGTCATTATGGCCATAATTAAAGGAATTCGATAGAATTGTCACAACTTTCTGGAAGTACCATGCCATAAATAGCCCTGTGAAATTGTCCATCAAACGTAAATAATTAATAGATGTCAGTCATTTATTGATGCCATAAATCAGAGAAGGCATTAATCTCATGAAGACAGAATAAATTTCATGCAGATCTGACCATGTCCCAAGCCATGTTACAAGAATGGTGTTTGATCTATTCCTGGCATACTTTAAACAGCATAAATCACAGATCAATTGCTCAATTACCGAATCAATCACCAGATCGATATTTATTCGATCGATGCTCCATGATCTGTGGAAAATGTCCTTTCATGTCCAATCGGTGTGTGAACTACGGAATGGATCTGTGAACTGCTGGATGGATCTCCAGATTCTACACACAATATCCCATGTTTGTAAATCTGCCAGAGGTTTGATATGCTGACTTACTACAAAGCAGTCTATGTTGACTGAGATGTGAGCAGAACTGAGACTTGTGTGAATGAAATCTGCTGACTCAGTCATATATGCCAAGTTCTGGAGGCTTTTCAATATAATGCAGAACAAATTGAAGTGATCTAGTAGGGTGTAAGCCCATTTTGTAGTGCTCTGAGCATAAAAACTTTACTCAAAGGGTCCTGGATGTGAATCTAGTTCTGGTGGGGTCTCCCGGACCTATGTTGGACAGCACGTGCATTACAATCATCCTCAGCCGCACTGAGTGACGTGTCCTCCTACTGTCCCAATTAGACCGGAACAAAGTGCATAAGTACAGGATGTAGAGCCCCACCATCCATCCATGTCTCAATTGATCAGCATATTTTGCCAAAGATCAACTAACATCATCCAACCATCAGACACTAGCTGGTGAGATGATTAGATTTAAAATCAACATAAACACAATGCAATGATACAATGTTCACTAACACCTATGCTTAAACTTTATTTCAGCAGATATGCAAATGTAGCATTTACGGTTCTTTGGAAACCCTGATTTTTACTTTGCATTGACAAATTCCCTCCTGGATGTCCCAATATCCTTGTCAGCTGGAGGTTTTTAAGCAACATGAGAGGCCTTAGAGAGGCACCCACTGGTCTTATTAACCCAAGTGACTTGCATTAGGAAAATTAGGGAGGCAGGGGGAGTGTGCATGGTTAGTAATCCCATGCTAATGCAGCAAGCTCATGACACAGCATTCATGTCATCTTCAAGATGGAGGTTGTGACATTGTCTAAGGAGTTCTAAGGAGCTTTTTCGTCGTAATGAAGATGTTCTTCGGATGTATGATATACATGTAGCCAATGAAGACATAGTTAGAGAATACACATAAACAGTTGGATGACAGCTAAAAATATTTTTTGTGGTGCATTTCATTTATTCAATTTATACAACGGTGAACACAATGCTAGGTATTAGTTAGACACCGATTTGGAGGGTGCTAACATGCATTTTTGTTTGTAAGATCCCGACCGGAGGGATGTGACTTAGACATCATATGCTTCTTCTATTATTTGTTTTAACTTATAATTTTAGCGAAATAAACAATAATGTGATTGTTTGTTTGCTGTGTTAATCCTTAGCAGGACGCTAACATGCAATATTGTCAGTCAGATACCGGTTTTTCCAATGGTATAAGTATCTTGGCGATGTCTAATACTCTGTTAATCTAGAAAGAACTAGTAACAGCGATATCCTCTATCAAATATACTATTTTGTTTGTAATAGTTGTTTTTTAGACATTTGCAAGACCAATTTTCTCAATTGACCCTTTGGAAAACAAAGAAAAATTCTACTAATTTTATCTATCGCATCTCTGTATCAAGTTGGACAAGAAAACCAGCCCATAATTTATTTCACGACAATTCAAAAGTAAATGCTCGCATGTTTCCGTCATTGATTGAAACATCTTCTTTTTTCAGGCGCGTGCTTTTCTACTGGCTGCCGGCTTTTCGCTGGCTTTTGGTGCTATGTTCACAAAGACATACCGTGTTCATCAAATCATCTCCAGGGCCAACACTGGCCTTGTCAAAAGCAAGGTAACGTCACAATACAGACAGCACAGAATCACACCCGAGTTTTCCTACTGTACATACATGTATATAATAAAGACATATGTATATATAGAGATGATGATATTTCTCTTGGAACTTATAGTACTATTATGATGTAATCAAGGTCGAAATTTGTCCAACAAAAAAGAACAGAAAACAAAAGCATATGATAAGGAAAAACATATAATTTCCTAATGCATGGATGGTTTCTTGCAAAATTACTTCATTTTTTCTGTGTTTGCTCATTTTTGAGAGTACAAATATGATTGAGTATACTGTACCATATAATGCTGGCCTACTGTTTATAAGTACTAGTATAGTGTTAATAAATCCATCAATAGAGTGATATTTATTTCAAGCCAAAATGTAAAGGATAATTCCATTAGAAATTAACCTATGGAAAAAAAAGTTCATAGTGAGACAAAATTGGGGTGCTTAAATGATTTATATGTGGTGTACGCCAAATGAATTCTGCTGTTGATGTTGATTTCCTGGACAGGTGTCTGCAAAATTCATATATAAATATGTTTTTATCTATGCTTCAGATGCTGAAGGACACTCATTTATTGCTCATCGTGGGAATCTTGTTATTACTAGACACTTTTCTAATGTCACTTTGGATAGCCATTGACCCTATGCAGAGAATCCTTGTCAACTTGACTACAATAGTAAGTAATACTAATTAAATATACTGTTCATTTAAATTCCATATTATGACAACAGCAACAGTTGTTACCATGCAATTATTATAGGCCTACACAGGCACTCTGCAGACAGAGTTCATACGTAACATTTATTAATATTGTACTCTTTCCATACAATGCCATGTCACTTTCAGCTGCTTACTAGCAACTGCCCCTGTGGTGGAACAACTGCCTTGAAAGTTGAAACTGACACATTATTCATTAAAGTCTGTATTGTCACAAGGTATTATTTTTTTAGAATATCGTTATTAAGTATTAATACCAGAAGTGCTACTCAGCAACAAAGGGACTGACATGATACAGGTAGAGCATGACATGCTCAGCCTGTGTCAAGATATTTTACTTATGCAGCAAGGAATATCTGCAGTGCCAGTACAAGAGACTGAACCAACTCCCACAAGGTTGCAAGGAGGAGCCTTGGTCTGGTCCTCTTTGAATCAATTCTTCACTCCACCCAGATGTGAATAGGGAGGTTGTCAGATATGTAGGGGTGACCGGGGCTAGTTGAATCGCGGGGTTAGCTGAAACTTGGCCTAAAATCAACTTTGTTTTAAATTTTTAATCAAAATGGTCCTTTTGGCAGATACCTTGTTTATCGCCACATGTTATCATACCTTTATTCATTCAGATTTTCAAAATGATAATTCTGTAGGCAAGAAAGTTTGTTTTTTTGGGTGCTCTAGTAACTTATTTGCTCAGTGTTCGAGGGGGGTTATTGTATAGCTATGATTTTAATCCAGGTGAACTAACCTTATTTCTTAATAAGCAGATCTATGCCTAATCCACACTCAGAAGCTTTTTGTTGTGTGACTTAGATAAGACTGAAATATACAACAATATTGTGTTCCAGGTGTGATGGGTTTAGTTGAATCATTATTGCAGTTAAGAACTACTACAGTGCATGTTTGCATTCCTGAAAGGGAAATATGGAAAAACCAGCTTTTTGGCCAAAAATAGACAAAAAATGTAGTAAATTAGAGTATACAATTTCTTTTCAAATGAGTATTGTACTGAAGCTGATGGTCATCATAGGATAGCAATAACGCAAGGAAAACCCGTTTTATAAGCAGTTGTCAACAAAATTTTTATGGCGCTTCAACTAACCACGGGGTCCCTAAACCCTAATTATCTAGCACTTCCACGAATGCTAGAAATTGCAGTTACACAAATGAAAAATGCAGCACATACACGAATGTTAGTTTTTACATATACACGAGTTATATGCTCGTTTTTGCATGTCCACAAATTCGTTCATGCTCGTTTTTACACCTCCACAAATTCGTGTACATGTCAAATAATGAAAAATATATACATGGATAAACACACTCGCTAACACATGCTAAAATTTGATGTGAATATCTTGTACGGTTTAAAAAAGAGTGTTTCAACTAACCCGGTCTCCCCTACTTGATTGACCAGCTAAATGTCCTAAAATTAATCAATTTTAATGGTAGAAAAATTTTAAAAGGAATTATCAGCAACCTTCTCAAATGCAGTTTTTAATTTAAATTGCCTAAGTGTGCAATTTAATTGATAAGTGTAGGAGTGACTGTAAGCTCTCACTTTGAATTGCCTCTATTGTTGCTAATATAAGTATGAAATCTACTGGACCAATCTGCTGGATCAATCTGCTGGACCATCTTCTCAACAGGGTATCATGTTGTTGACCTAGGAATCTCCTACTGAACACAAAATGCCATCGAATTAATTACAACCTGCATCGAAATACATTTTGGCAAACTAATATATTGTTTCCTTTACAAAATACTATGCTAAATTGGGTAACTTGTTCCATTGAAAGCGAGATATAACAGGCATGTGGCTATTTTGGAACAAAATCATTGCGAGACATGTCTATGACAAAAAGGTTGGCAGATAGATAGATAATCACCTTTGCAGTATATATATTTTTTAATTTTGCAAAATTGCAATACTGGTACAGAAGGCAAAATAGAGCCTTTCATGGATGAAGAGACTGTCATGTAGGAATTTTATTATGATCTCTTTGTGATACTAAAACGTTGACAGTGAGATTAGGAAATGAAGATATTAATAGAAAAGAGGTACATGGGAAAAAAATAGGTGGATAGTGAAATTATTGGCAACCACAAACAATTTCAATAACATGACCTGGGGTCTAAGAGATCCCCAGTCTGAGCAACTCACCTGGCTCTACAGTAATTAGCATTATAACCAAAAGGAACAACTTCTGTTTAGAAAGCATAAAGTCAACTTTCTTGATTTTTCGCATTACGAATCACAAAATCTGTCTTCTGCACAAGAGTGAGAGCCAAATGGCACTGCGAAAAGATCTTACAAAAAACCAAGGATCAATCTTGCAGATGTCACAATGATCTGCGAAAAAGTCTCCAGAGATATTGCTAAGTCCGGGCTCGTCCCATCTTTGCCAGGCTTATAGTTGAGTGATTGATGGCAAACAGAATGATAAAATGCTAGAAATTTACAAGAAAAATATGATGGAGAGAGATGGAAAGTCTGATGAATAACAGGTGGATTTGAAGGAAGAAATGGAACCACAGAAGTGGTCTTGGTATTTCCATTTGGAGAAACAAAATGGGCTTCCGAATTGAATAAACAAAACGCTCAGAATAGTACCTGGTAAGCTAGGATCTTATAATTTGTGAATCTGTAAAAAATAATGAGTTTCTTCTGTCATTTATCTCAGTGAATCTGTGCCAATTGCTTGTTTGAATATGAATTAATCAATCCAGTATACAGGGTATTCTTTTGGTAAATATACATCGTAGTGCAGTGTACTACATTTTGTACCTTTGTCCTAAATATGATCTGGATAATTTAGTTGCTCCTCATGAAAAAGTAGCAGTTGTTCTGTTCCTTATGAAAAGGCATCTGGCTTTAAAATTGTAACAATGTCATAGTAACAGAAACTAACATACTTTGCTGAACACTTAGCTGAGAAGCTCTGTTCTATTGTCGTAATTGTTTTCTGACCGAGACCAAGTTAAAATCGCATATTCATTAAGTTTGAAAGAGTCACCATTGTCAGAAATATTTTACTGGTGATATCTCTATGATATTGGTCAACATTCTGATACTTTCCGCACCTTCAAACAACCGAAGAGAGCTTTTATCAGAAAGTTAAATACTGCAAAGTACAATTCTGCAGTTCCCATATGGCAGTTTTGTAAAACGAGCACAGATTTGGAGAATAAGGCATATTAGATTATTGTTGGACTGGACACATATGATTCTGCTCTGCCTTATCAACTACCCCACCTGTTATGGGTCCTTCTGGGACCTTGTTCTATTGAGATTTCAGGGAGAGAAGGTCAAAATAGACCATGCCCTTGTGTATGACCTTGTGCTTGTGGGTGTACTGCTGTTCTATGCTTAGTGCAAGACCCTTGGGAAATTTGTACCTCAAGGGGCTGTACTGGAACCCATTCTTGCATTCCGTTCACGCTCAAGCTGCTTAGATGCCCATGCCAAATGTTAGCCTAACAATCATACTGCAGTGAGAAATCAAGTCCTACTCCACAGACATCTTAACTGCATCTAAGTGCAGGCGAAAGGTCAAATAGATATCAAAATAGAGCCTTTATATTTCGTACAAACTTTAGTTGAAGCATAAATGAAATATAGAAAATGTGTGATTTCATCAGAGCCTTTAATCCCTCTTCTGATTCAAACCTTTCTTTTCAATTTGTGAAGTTGATGTTCAGACAACCTATAGAACTGTGTTAAATCAGCTGAGCAAGCAATGTCGATGCAAAGTATAGGAGTAGACTGCAAGCCAATGAATTTGCCTCTATTGTTGCTTATATTAGAATGCAATCTACTGGACCATCTTCTCAGTGGGGTATCATCTTAATAATAGACCTAGGAACTTTCTACTGAATAAAATATCCCATCAAATTGATAACCACCTGCTTCGAAACCCATTTTGGCAGGCATATTTGTTTCCTCAAATACAAGGCTAAATTGGGTAACTTGCCCCATTGCGAGAACGATACATTTGGCATGTGGCTATTTCTGGAAAGAAATCATTGCAAGACACGTCTGTGACAGAAAGGTCAACAGGTGCCGCACTGTAAAATATGAAATTTTGAGTCAGCTTAAATGATTTAGTGCGATTGAACGTACAATTCCTTTGAGCTAACATAGCTTGTTTTTAGTTATGATAATCGGTCCGTTGTCATAACGTAAAACAACAAGCTATGTTAGCTCGAAGGGATTATGCAACCATCTCCTTCAGTCATTTAGGCTGACTTAAACTTCAAATTATAATGCATGCAGTGTATATTTTATGGCAAAAGTACAATACCGATATAAAAGGTTAAATAAAGCTTTTCATAGATGAAGAGACAGTGATAGATATGTGGGAATTTTATTATGATCTATTTTGGGTACTAAAAAGTTCACAGTGACACTAAGAAATAAAGATATTAATAGAACAGAGATGAAAAAAAAATGGAAAAAAAGATAGGTGGATAGTAAAATTATTGGCAACCACACAATTTCAATAACCTGACTTGGGGTCTAGCAGATCCCCAGTCTGAGCAACTCACCTGACTCTACAGTAATAGGCATTACAACCAAAAGGAACAACTTCTGTTGACAAAGCATAAAGTAAACTTTCTTTGAAATCTGTCTTCCTCACAAAAGTGAGAACAAAATGGCACTGCGAGAAGATCGTACAACAAGCCAAGGATCAATCTTGCAGATGTCACAATGATCTGCAAAAATGTATCCAGAGATATTGCTGAGGCCGAGCTCATCCCATCTTTGCCCAGCTTATAGTTGAATGATGGATGGCAAACAGAATGATAAAATGCTAGAATTTTACAAGAAAAAATGTGATGGAGAGAGATGGAAAGTCTGATGAATAACAGGTGGATTTAAAGGAAGAAATGGAACCACAGAAGTGGTCTTGGTATTTCCATTTGGAGAAACAAAATGGGCTTCTGAATTGAATAAACAAAACGCTCAGAATACCACCTGGTAAGCTGGAATCTAATCGTTTTTGAATGTGTAAAAGATAATTAATTGTATCTGTCAAACGAGTTATCTTAATAAACCAATCGCTTGTTTGAAAATGAATGAATTAATCCAGTATATAAGCATTCAGCAGTTCGACAAAATAGTTAGGAATTGCAAGTGTGTTCTTCTGTCAAATACTATACACTGCAGTTTTGTCCAGAATAAGATTCAGATGATTTAGTTGTGCCTTATGAAAAGTTAGTTGGCTTGAAAATTGTTACAATAGAAAAATAAAATAACATACTTTGCTGAACACCAAGCTGAAGAGCTCTGTTCCTTTGTTGTAATTGTTCTCTGAGAGTCATCACTGTTAGCAATATTTGCTGTTATTATCTTTACGATGTTGGTCAACATTCCAATTCGTCCCACATCTTCCAACAACCATAGCTGACTTTTATCAGAACGTTAAATGCTGCAAAGTACAATTCTGCAGTTCCCCTATGGCAGTTTTGTACTACAAGCATAGATTTGGTCAAATAGGAGTATTACATGTAGATTATTGTTGGGCTGGACACGTATGCTCTGCCCTATCAACTACCGCACCTGTTATGAGTCCTTCTGGGACCTTGTCCTATTGAGATTTGAGAGAGAGAAGGTCAAAATAGGTGATGCCCTTATGTATGACCTTATGCTTGTGGGTGTACTGCTGTTCTATGCTTAGTGCAAGACCCCTGGGAAATTTGTGCCTCAAGGGACTGTACTGGCACCCATTCTTGTATTCCGTTCATGCTCAAGCTGCTTAGATGCCCCTACCAAATATTAGCCTAACAATCATACTGCAGTGTTCAGCATTCTATGTTGTTAGCAAGAAATCAAGTCCAACTCAACAGACATCTTAACTGCATCTAAGGGCAGTCAACTGGTCAACTAGACATCGAAATGGAGTTTTTTCATTTCGTACAATCTTCAATTGAAGCATGAAAGAAATCTAGAAAATGTATGATTTCATTAGAGCCTTCAATCCCTCTTCTGATTTAAACCTTCTTTTTGAATTTGCAAAGTTGATGTTTAAACAAGTTATAAAACTGTGTTAAATCAGCTGAGTAAGCAATGGCAATGCAAAGTATAGGAGTAGACCACAAGCCCACGCATTTGCCTCTATTGTTATAATATAAGTATGCAATCTACTGGACCATCTTCTCAGTGGGGTACCATGCTATCAATTGACCTAGGAACTTCCTACTGAATAAAATATCCCATCAAATTGATTACCACCTGCTTCGAAACCCATTTTGGCAGGCATATTTGTTTCCTTAAATACAAGGCTAAATTGGGTAACTTGCCCCATTGCAAGAGCGACATATTTGGCATGTGGCTTTTTCGGGAATTAAATCATTGCAAGACATGTCTATGACAGAAAGGACGACGAATGGATAGACAGGTGCCACACTGTAAAATTTAAAATGTTGAGTCAGCTTAAATGATTGAGTGAGACAATTCCATTGAGCTAAGCATAGCTTGTTGTTTTTTAAAACTAATGATAATCAGTCCGTTGTCATAGCTGCAAACAACAAGCTATGTTTGCTCGAAGGGATTATGCAACCATCTCACTCGGTCATTAAGCTGACTCAAAATATGCATGCAGTGCAGTGTGCTTGCAGTGTGTATTTTTTGGCAGAATAATGCAATACTGATATATGAGGCTAAAGGAATATTATTATGATCTTTTTTGGGCACTAAAAAGTTGACAGTGAAACTAGTAAATTAAGATATTAATAGAAAAGCGACGAAAACAAATAATGAAAGGAAAGGTAGGTGGATAGTAAAATTATTGGCAACCACACACAATTTCAATAACAATACCTGGAGTCTAGCAGATCTCCAGCCTGAGTAACTCAAGTAATTAGCATTATAACCAAAAGGAACAACTTCTGTTGAGAAAGCATAAAGACAACTTTCTTGATTTTTCGCATTACTATTCCGGAAATCTGTCTTCCTCACAAGAGTGAGAACAAAATGGCACTGCAAAAAGATCTTACAACAAACCAAGGATCAATCTTGCAGATGTCACAATGATCTGCGAAAAAGTCTCCAGAGATATTGCTAAGTCCGGGCTCGTCCCATCTTTGCCTGGCTTATAGTTGAGTGATTGATGGCAAACAGAATGATAAAATGCTAGAATTTTACAAGAAATTATATGATGGAGAGAGATGGAAAGTCTGATGAATTACAGGTGGATTTAAAGGAAGAAATGGAACAACAGATGTGGTCTTGATATTTCCATCTGGAGAAACATAATGGGCTTCTTAATTGAATATGCAAAGGGCTCAGAATAACACCTGGTAAGCTGGGATCTAATCGTTTTTGAATCTGTCAAAGATGATTAATTGTATCTGTCAAACGAGTTATCTTAATAAACCAATCGCTTCTTGAAAAATGAATGAATTAATCCAGTATATAAGCATTAGCAGTTCGACAAAATAGTTAGGAATTGCAAGTGTGTTCTTCTGTCAAATATACTATGCAGTTTTGTCCAGAATAAGATTCAGATGATTTAGTTGTGCTTTATGAAAAGGTAGTTGGCTTGAAAATTGTTACAATAGAAAAATATAATAACATACTTTGCTGAAGACCAAGCTGAAGAGCTCTGTTCCTTTGTTGTAATTGTTCTCTGAGTGTCACCACTGTCAGCAATATTTGCTGTTATTATCTTTACGATGTTGGTCAACATTCCAATTCGTTCCACATCTTCCAAAAACCATAGCTGACTTTTATCAGAAGGTTAAATGCTGCAAAGTACAATTCTGCAGTTCCCCTATGGCAGTTTTGTATTACAAGCATAGATTTGGTCGAATAAGAGTATTAGATTATTGTTGGGCTGGACACGTATGATTCTGCTCTGCCCTATCAACTACCCCACCTGTTATGGGTCCTTCTGGGACCTTGTCCTATTGAGATTTGAGAGAGAGAAGGTCAAAATAGGTGGTGCCCTTATGTATGACCTTATGCTTGTGGGTGTACTGCTGTTCTATGCTTAGTGCAAGACCCTTGGGAAATTTGTACCTCAAGGGGCTGTACTGGCACCCATTCTTGTATTCCGTTCACGCTCAACCTGCTTAGATGCCCCTGCCAAATGTTAGCCTAACAATCATACTGCAGTGTTCAGCATTTTATGTTGTCAGCGAGAAATCAAGTCCAAATCTACAGACATCTTAACTGCATCTAGGGGCAGCTAACAAGTCAAATAGATATCGAAATAGAGTCTTTTATTTTGTACATTCTCCAATAGAAGTGTATGAAGTATAGCAAATGTGACATTTCGTCTTAGTATCTATTTTTTGAACAGTCCTTTGCCTTCTTTCTATATTTGTGAAGTTGATGTTTAAAGAGATTATATAGAGGCATTTATACCGAGTAATTTACAGATTTAACAACTTTATTCCCAACTTCAGCTCTTACGGCATTTACGCTTGGACAGATCTATCAAAAGTTAAGTAATACAATCCAGTTTGAACTATTAATTCTTGAATCCCAACATAGTATATGTTTCAACCTTTAGCGCTTGTTTTTCATATAAATTCAACAAAAAGATGACTTTAAACAGCCAAATTACTTGTACAGAGGAGATCTAAACTGGTGGTAATCAGAAGCTCAATACGGCTGTCTGGCTGTTACAGTATACACCTGGAAGTTGAGAAAGGCTCATGCTTGAACAGGCCTGCCGATGGTGTAATTGTAAGGTCTGTTAAGATGAAATTGGTCTATGTAATGGACTATAAAAAGATAAATATTGATTTTTATCAATTAACATGATAAATAACTGTTACAGAAACCCTTGTCACAAGAGTTGCAACTACTTTAGATGAAGCTTCGGCATGAGAGGATAAGAACGGTCTGAGACTTGTAACATGGAACAGATTAGCCTATCTAAGGGACTCGACCGAAACAGTGTCACCTCCTTCCCCCAATGTTACGTTGGGAAAAAAGGGCTTTCAACTTTCCCTCTATATACTGCTATTTTTTGCTGTAGTTATTGAAATGCCTCTTCATCTTTATGCTCTTGTGAAAAATACGGAGAGAGAGAGAGCTGTGTTTTTATGTTGAAAAATCATTGAATGCCATTCAAAAAATATGAGTTTGAATGAATAAAAGCTGTCACTCTGTCGTAGATGTTAAAAAATCACAGATGTTAAAAAAGGAGAGCTGGCCAAGTGAGAACAAAAGAACTTCCGTTGCTGTTTGGAGGTTTTTATGCAGAATATGAATATGCTGTCCTAAAAGGGTCATTGTTTTCATATATGGCTGCAGTTGTATTTAATGGGTTTCTCTTTTGTTTTTGCAGCCTTCAAAAGAGGACATGGACGTTTTGTATATTCCTCAACTGTCAACTTGCCACTCAGAACACCTCGACAAGTGGATGGGAGCCCTTTATGCCTACAAGGGCCTGCTTCTTCTCTTTGGGATGTACATGGCCTGGGAGACGCGCAACGTGAAAATCCCAGCCTTGAATGACTCCCAGTACATCGGTATGAACATATACAACGTCGTCCTGATGAGCATCACGGTACGTTAATCCAATTGTGTTCCGCAACTCGCTTAGAAGTAGGCCCTGTCTGATAATATGTGTGCTTGGCAGAACGCAGCTTAGGCCGAGTTACATGCTTTGTATAACCATGGCAGTAACTTACGTTTACCAAGATTTCACTGACATTTTATACCACAATATGGTCATAAAGTACAAGGTAGTCCTCAAGGCGCTCACAAGCAAAGAGTAAAGATTTTCCAATTTTCACTGTTACGTTGTTGCAACAGGGCCACATATCGCGGAGCCAGTGTTGTAAATTATCTACAATTTGTTAGTTGTTCAGACCTATTTATTTTACCAGTGACTGACGAATGCAGTAAAACAAATACGTGCCAAGATTAGATTTTCTCACATGTTTAATACCGAGTCATCACGGTACAAAACAGAAATAAATGTCAAGGCTCCATAACCTGCCAGCTTATAAAACACATTCATTTAAATGCCTTATTTTGACTGAATTCAAACTAAAGTTCATGTCTATCATCTAAGGAAAAGTGTTTTCATGCACTTTGTATTCCTTACAATACAAAAGAAGCAGCTGATCCTCCTTGTTTGAGCTAACTAATCAAACAAGCTTGCACGGTCAGATACTCGGGTTTCTACCCGAACCATTCTTTCTGTGCACTATAGGATTAAGCACAATAAAGGCACAAGCTCCTTCTTCTTTTTGGCAACATGTCATTCATCAAAGCAAATTAATATAATCCCAGGCATGATGGTATTGTCACATAATCCCATACCCATTCTCAAATTCAATATCACCCGCTGCGTGATGACATTACTCATCTTATATGATTCAATTGCATTCGCAGCCAACTGATGGAAAAACAGCGGGTTGCATTGTAGCAGCGAAATTACATGATTTCACCCAGCATGTTTTTCAATTTATCAGAATATTACATCAAAAAGTGAAAACACCTTTGCCTATGTGTACCGCGAGCTAAGAGATCGACCTACAGAAAAACATCAGAAAATATGTGATCACTTTATGCCTTTATATGTGGTCGTTACCAAAGTAGGTGGATGTTACAATATTGCATCTTTAAAAATGCAATATACTACAAAAAGTACACTATTATAAAATGTTTTAATAATTTTTACAAACAAAATACTCTGTGCTGAAGATACATAATCACAATATGGCTTACATCATACAACAGAGAGCTGCGCTGCCTGTGCATCCCCCAAATAAGGAACAAGTGTTTTTCACCCTGAAGTTTCTTCAACAGTTTTCTTTCCGAAATAACTCAGCGTCCCTTCCATCCTCTTGTGTTGGAAGTGAGGAAATTCCGTGACTGCCATGGGAACTGCTAATGAGTTCGCCAGAAATTTCCTTCCTCGGCTGCTTTCTTGCAGCGATGTTAACCAGCTTTTGTTTACAGGAACATCCCCAACATTCAAATATGGAATAACCAAAAGAAACGTCTTGCTTAACAATGCTAGCTGATGTCGCGTATTGCTCACACTAAATGGAATATTTCATATACCAAAGTTAATGTTCAAATTGAAAAGGTAAGCTAGTTTGTACATCTGGTTAAACTTCATTCACTCTAAGCCCAGACCACACACTTGACATAAATTGTTTAAGTGGAATCAACTATTTTTCTTTTTTTAAGCTGTGTCAACTTATATACTATTTGTCAGTTTCAATGGATTGATATTTTAAGTCAACACAACACAATCTTTTTCAGCCATACTCGTGAACTTCTGAAACACAAACAGAATAAGTTTACTCAGCTTAATTTGCTTATGCCAGATTTGGTGTGCCAATAGTTGAACATCCTATTTATGTTCGATTCATTGGACAAGCAAAAAATAACCTTGTCTTAGCTACTTACTCTGTGGCCACATGGGTTAGTGGTTTGTTTTGTAATCTGAAGGTGTTGGCTTCAAACCCAGTGAGATTTAGATATTTCTCGTTACACCTTATATTTATGGTACAATTTATGGTACAAAGGTTGGAGCAAAGGTCAACAAATTTCGATATTTTGATTTGTTTATCATTGTGGACCCTGGTTAGTGTCCTGTCCCACTATGCAGAATCTGAGTCGAATCACATATTCTGTTTTTCATAATTTATTTATAGAATTTTTGAGGAGACTAGGTGAAACAGCTTGTTGCATTTGCTTGACATCGTGGCCACATTGGTTAAGTGGCTGATCTTGTAATGCAAAGGTCTTGAGTTCAAATCTGGAACAGAGTGACATTTTCTTAACAATGCAATCTGTCATTTAAAAAAATGACTTGAAGAAACAACCTGGTGTGTTGTGTGGACATTATGGCAACATTGGTTAAGTGACTGGTCTTGTAATCGAAAGGTCTTGGGTTCGAATCTGTAACAGAGTGATGTTTTCTAAATACCCTCTGTTATACAACTTATGAGAAGACTAGCAGAAACAACTTGATGTTTTGAGTGGACGTTGTGGCAACATTGGTTAAGTGACTGGTCTTATAATCAAAAGGTCTTGAGTTCAAATCTGTAACAGAGTGATTTTTTCTAAATACCCTCTGTTATACAACTTATGAGAAGACTAGCAGAAACAACTTGATGTGCTGAGTGGACATTGTGGCCACTTTGGTAGGGTGACCAGCCTTGTAACAAAGAGGTCTTGAGTTCAAATCTGCGACATCTTGACATTTTCTTAATTATACTATGTCTTGCAGAATTAGTGAGAAGACTAGGAGAAATAACTTGGTGTGTTCATCGGACATTACGGCCACATTGGTTAAATGACTAGTGTTGTGATACAGACTTCTTGAGTTCAAATCCCTGACAATTAGACATTTTCTCTATATTATGTAATTTATTGTAGAATTTCTGAAAATATCAATGGAAAGAATGTCAACTTGACATTGTGTATGTGGACATGTTGATCATCTGTGTGCATTGCCTTGATATATTTGCAGGCATTATGAGCAACAACTCCAAATGTTGTTATTTAATGGTATTTTTTCCAGCAGTTCAGTTGAACTTGGAGATATTTTAAAAAATTGCCTAACTGTAACTAGGATCAAAATATTGAAGTTTTCTTTTTCTCACAATGCAGGGTGTATTACCACCATAACTTTTAATAATTACTTCAGGGAAAAATATATATGTAATTATGCTTCTGTTGAAATACTTAATATTGGTTTGTGAGCGGCCATGTAAAAATCTTTGAGCAAGCTGACCTGTGCTGCAGGTCATTATTTTATCTTAATTACAACCACAATGATATGATCTACAGATTAGAAAGATCACTAAATCATTAGGATAACTTGTTTTAATATATGTGACGGTATATGAGTGTTTTTTTTTAACACTGACTGGATATCTTGTTATAATAAGTAAAGTGCTGACATCTATATGTAGAAAGTGGTGTTACCCACACTCCAATGTTTTTAGCAGTTTTTCTTGTCATAATTCCTCTTGATGTTGTTAGCAGTTTTTCCTACAACCTCCAAGTGGCTTATTGCCTTAAGGACCATTTCTGACACCTTCAAGACTGTTAACTCTCAAATTAGAAGAACTCAACATTTTTGAAGGTAAGAGAACTTGGATATTCTGTAGCAATTAATGCATTTGTCAATATTGAATACTTATTTCATTGTTATGAATATCAATAGAGCATGAACATGTACTTTTTTTAATACAAAAACTTGAAACTGTAATGTGAAATTCAGTATTCATGTCAAACTGATTCAAAGCCAGAGATTAAAAACTAGCAAATGGGAAGCAATGTCATTATTGCAATATTATCTTAGTGGACATGAAATTGATAAGTAAAGGTTATTCACCACGGGAGAGGGAATATGTGATTTATCACCCGAGGCCTTTAGGCCAAGGTGTGATAAACACATATTCCTGATCCCATGGTGAATAACCGGCTTATACCATGAGACAAACACCTCAAACAGTCAAACATGAGAGGATAACAGGACAACAAAGAATATGGGAATTATTCCCCTGCAATACTGGCATGTGATTGGATGACAGACGTTTCGAATGGTATAATGACAATTATGTTGTCTCTGACCTGATAAGTGATTCATCTCAAATGCTAGACTATGGATAGTGTATACCAGACTCGTTTCCATCCACATATCAGTGGACTAGCAGGTAGTACGTGACGTCACAAAACAATTGTGAATGAGCGGATGTTGATTGCATTGTTGTCTCGACCAATCAAATTTGAAAGATCGGTACTAGCTACCTAAGGTCATCAAATGCCGTGGATCCCAGATTGGTGTATACAGGCATTAAGGGGATCACTATTTAGTGTCAAGGGGAGGGGTTGGAGTTTTTATTTAAAAAAAAAAGTTCTTCATCAGTTTTTGTGAAATTGGTGAAATTAATAAATTCTTTTTGGCCAGACTTGAAATAAATAATTTCTTGTGGGGGTATTTTTTAACAAGGTGTTGTTAAATTTGATTTAGAAGTGAATATTTGGTGACTTTGCACACTCAACATTTATAATTGGTGCCGTTAGCCTGAAATAAAGAGGAAAACTCCAAGCCCCCTTGGAAATTAATGGGCGCCCTTTTTGTCTTGGCATTTTTATGATTAGCTGGCTGGCAACAAAGATAAGCATTCAAATAGCTACAGAAATATTATTTGATGTTCATAAGGTCCATTTGCACTCATTCATTAAAATGTTCATGATATATAGACAGAAAAATGCTGATGTGTCTCAAGCAGCCCTTAGGCTTCGTTTTGAGCCAGATTTTGTCAGAGTGCATAATTTACTAATAGTAATTATGTCCTAAAATGTGAAGATTATGAAGCCGAGCAATAGGACTAGTTATTGCATATTGCACTGAATTTAAACAGGCCATACACTTTGTTGTAAAACTCTATTCTCAGTCACACCTGTAGCATTCAGTTGGTTGGTGCAATTAGCGTACTATTAAACTTAAATTTTTCTGGCATAATATAAATAAATATTTCGGACAAACTCAAAACACTCAAAATATTATCCAGTAATCAGGACTTCAAATTTATTGTTAATCATATTCCTAATTCCAAATGGATTTGCACATTAATTATATTATGTTTTTTATAAATTGTGTGCTGCTTGAAAATGATATTGGTAAAATATTTTTCAGATTTACAAGCAGCATTCTTGACATGTCAACCAGAGGATATTTCACGGAGGCACCAGCTGAACTATCTAATTACATCGGATGCAGGAGACTCGAGAAAATTGCCAGGTAATCATTGTAATACATGTTCTTGGGTTTCTGGTCTTAAAAAAGCAGAACATAACTGCACATGTTTGTAAATTCCACCTCAGAACAGCTGTATCCTTTTGTTAGATGACATGCTCAACGTAAAAAATGACTTTTTAGTCCCTCTGCGGGAATTATTTTTTCCATAAATGCTTGTTTGTCTGTCCAGTTGTCTGTGTATTTACAACTGACATCATTCTATCTTGCTATCAAATGTTGGCAGATAGGGGAAGGGATACACATGTTGACCATTGGGACTTTTAATTGTTGGAATTTCAAAACTTTCCTCAATTTATGTTTGTTTCTTTCATATTTGCAGAAGAAAATGCATATGAGGCCTGTCACACCTGAGCAGCACTCCAATCATGCTACACTTCTTCAGGGATACAATCTGAGGTCAAAAGCACATTTTTGCAGGTATGTACAATTCAGTCCATTAAATTAGCTTAAGTGTTCAGAAAAATTGGAGCAGCTTTCCTCTGTCACAAGAAAATTTGAAAAAAAAAAGAAGAAAAACATAAAACAATCCAAACAACAGTTGAAGAATGTCAACAATGACTAACAGAGATATCTTGAGATCTATGCTGATTGATGATCATTTGCCATGTTGGGTATCCTTTTTCAATTAGTGCCAATGAGCCACTGGTCACATAAGGATGACAATACATTATGCCATTTAAAAAAATTAATAAGGTAAATGAATAATTCTGCAAAGGAACATAATGAATATTTTTGAGAGGAGAGAAAATTGATTTCTGCAAATATCTTAAAGCCACACAGTTAATATTGTTTGATAACATTATATCATCTACATGCAATACAATGTATGTTTTTTTTTGCAGGATGGAACTTCAAAGGCTACCTTGACTGAGCAACACTGGCTTTGCTTTGTGAGGATCGCGACATTACAACTCAGTACTGTCACTTATCACACAAACTGTCCAAGAAATTGCTCATACTTCCTCCTTGATTTCATCTTTAGACAAAAGAACATTTAACATGAAGTTTTGAAATTTCTGATGTCCAAACAATGAACAGAATAATTAACCGTACCTCAGGACGTTTGAAAAATTTTCCCAATGACTTACCGATGGACAATTTGGCCATTGAAAATTATCCTTGCTAACTTTCTTTATGGAAAAATGACTAGTTGGCTTTGTTTAAAAATTGTTTGCTTGGGATTTTTGGTCACTAGAAATTTCAGATTTGTTGCAGTCACAAATTTGTATGGATATATGCACAACCTTTGTCAGGTTTTGCTTCAATAAATGATTTTTTATGCGTGAATAATGCAATGTATTTGTTCCTTGTAAAGATCTTACTTACGTACATTGTGTTTTTATGTTATGTCTTTCTATGTGTTTTTGTTGCTCAAGTATAATTTGTCATCCTTTCACTTCAAAATCTTGTGAATGACAAATTGTCTTTTATGTAAAATTAATGAAGTAACAGATTTATATTTTTCACTTATTGCCTCTCGGCATGATTGACCATTGATTTTATTGAC
The DNA here is from genome assembly GCA_026936325.1 of Platynereis dumerilii. Lineage (NCBI taxonomy): Eukaryota > Metazoa > Annelida > Polychaeta > Phyllodocida > Nereididae > Platynereis > Platynereis dumerilii. Next base: position 1,136,841 of record JAPTHN010000058.1, on the reverse strand, counting down.
TTCTTGTTTGCTTTATTGAAAATAAATGCCTTTTTAGACTTATCTCTGGTGCTTTATTTTATTTGTTCAATCTATCTGTTTAATTTCTGAGTTCTAACGATAGGCTATTATTGATTAAAATTCATAGGGTGTCCCAAAGATGTCCAATTTCATCTTGGTCCAAACCAATGATCAGTGGTTGTTTATCATCCGGTCACTTTTTCTACCAATTATGCTATATCTTGTTAATCACTTGAAAACAGCATAGTGCAATCTATCCAGAATAATTTAATTTTTTTGAGCAGGCTCATCCTTTTTTAATTTGGCAAAGGAAGTATAATTTAATCAATTCGGGTAAATCTAATTGATATGAGCTATGATAACACCTTTTTATCAGGTTGATCTCGCATAAAAGTATTTGTTTATATGAACTTAAATAAAATTTGCCATGTTTTCTCAAGTAATTCAGCATATTACAGCTTAATTAAAAAAAGTCATATTAACTTATTAACATTAAGTCACATTCAGTGACTTGATTGTGTTATTTCAGCCATTCTTGCTCAATTCAGATTCTCCTAATCACATTTTGCTAGTCTGCCTTATTTCTATTATGTGGTTATAAATTATAACTTTTTCATTTTATAGAGTAAAATTGATTTAATCAGTCAGCCTCAGCTGTGTTATGTCAGAGAAACTTAAAGCCATTGTTAATTTTGGTTTTATCATATTGTACTAGCATGACCGATTTGCAGAATATTGTCTTGTCCAATTGATAATTTGTTGTATCAACTCAATTCACTTTATGTGAAACACTGAATTCAGCTTATTTAATGTAGGGCGGGCTAGTATATCTCAGTTGAGTTCCAGCCCATTTTTTAATTTCTTTAAGTCAGGTAAACTCAATTCACTTAAAATTATTGACACTTAAACTGTGAAAATGTTGGCAAACTGAGAGATACAACTTCAAATGAACAAGCTGAACTGACTCAATAAATATATTGCAGCACCGTTGCCCCAATTGAATTAAGTCAAGTCAGCTTGCTGGGGCTTAGAGTGTTCCTTTGAGTTTGTGCCATTAGAGCTTGTGGCCTTGTGCCGACATGGGTTTAATACTGGTGGTGAATCCAAAATATTTTCGTCATTAATATACAGATTGTAATATTGCACCTTGACGTTTTCTGAATCGGACATTATATTGGCAGTTTGTTTCAAGCTCAACTTTGGGGTAAATGTGTAATTTCCAATAAAGTCACATGAGTGGCAAGAACTGGACTTACTATAGTTATATACTAGTTCGGTCATCACCACTCTAGATGAATGCACTGCATCTTCATAGGCTCCCTCGGACAATCATTACTGTTTGCCGTTATGTCTTGGGTTTCCTCCCAGCCCACAAACCTCTATTTATAACAATTTTATTGCCTCCCATGCTGCCAACCCTCAGTACCCAGTGCTCTTCTATCCCGTTAATGTGTGGCACTCCAGGTTTATCAGTCTATGATGGGCTGTCATCATCATCTGACATCATTACTACACGTTCTTCCCACGTGTTTCCTGGCAAACTGTCCTTGTGGCAAAGCGACACAAAGTAACACAGCTGCTGTTACACTCTAATATATATAACATGACAGGAGCCTTGCAGCAATTAACAACTATTCTGGGTAGTTATGTGTGATGACTGTGCATGATACGCTACTAATATATACCGAGGAAAACCGTCTATTTATGATATTACATATAATTATTATATTGGCATATAAAGTGGAAGGGAAATCTGAGACGACAAAACAACTAAGTCTAAAAGAGGTTAGCTGCAGTGTTACCATGCTTTGGCTGGTCGACGAAAGATCAGCAATTTTTCAAGAGATTTGACATTGTCTACAAGTGCAGTAACACTGTACGTGGAGATTGAGAGTACAGTTGCTGTCAAGCATCATGTATGGTTAACTCAAAGGAGTAATTAGAACACGTTTATCAAGTCCACTTTGGCTCTCTTTGAATTTCTTTCGATCATGAGGAGTTATTACTTTATCTTGTATCACATGAAGAATGTGAAAAATGGGACTCTGACACTGCGCTTAGTTTCCTTGGTGGACTCTGCACTCTAAAAAATGTCGGGACAAAATTGGCTTTTTAGATTCAAAATGGTTTTTTGAAAAACCAAATTTCAATGCAAAACCAACATGTTGGTTTTTTGCATTGAAATTTGGATTTTCAAAAAACCATTTTGAATCAAAAAACCAATTTTGTCTGAAAATGTTTAGAGTGTGAGTGTTGTCGTGAAGATATTTTCCAGACTGTCGTAAAAGGAAAATTGAAATTTGTTTCACTCTCCTTTTGATATAATGAGTTTGATAAATACGTAGGTTATCCCAAATAAATAATTATAAAGACTGCAAATGTCATTGCATGCCCAGTCTGTTGTTTATTCAGAAAAGAAGAACCATTTCCTTGTTGCTGCAAGCTTTCGAAGTTCACTTTGGACATATGGGTAACGCTGTGTCTCAGATCAGAACTACCACATCAGCCTTCTCCTTCCTCCTGCACATTCCTGTTCCAAATTACTCAACGTCTCTTCAACTCTCTTGTGGCACAAGTGAGGAAATTCCGTGACTACCAAGTGGCCAGACTTCATCATTAATGAATTTGCCAGAGGTTTCCTTCCTTTAGCAGCTGTTCCTTTACTAAACTAAAACAGCAGCTGAACAGTGATTCTGACTTGCTTGTTTGGAGAAACAAAGCTTTTATAGAAAAAACATTGGATATTCTTTACTACCAAATTAACAGAATTGGCATGCCATGGTTTCAGTTGTTGTTGGGAATATTTATTGAATATCCAAGATAATGTTTGAGCCAATCCCATGTAACAGAATTATGAAGCACAATCTGGATTTAAACATAAAGCTCATTACAAGAAGCAGATTGAAACAATGCAAAATTAATGGGCTTGACAAATTCTCGCATTCCATTCCATCATTACGGCTCTTGTCTATACAGATCAGGATTTTTCTTCAAAAATCTTTTAAGGCTCCCAATTATTGTAATTGATTTAAGGATGTCATTCAGTTACACAAGGCATGCTGAATATATGAGTAACTCACTATTCAGAAACATTTTTTTCGTTTGGAATGTCTTCCCTTTCTGTGAAGGTGACATATTTGTTGTGTACATTATAGCATGAGTACATATTTGATCTTTGTGTGTGTTAGATTTGTTACGCTGGTCATGCAGCTTGTCAGGAAACACTTGGGAAGAACGTGTAGTAAACTGCAAAAAATTCCCGTTAAATCTACAGTTAAATTAACTGGCAACTTTGTTCCAGGTCTAAGAACTGTAAAAGTACTCATACACCTAAACAGTACAATGAACCGTAAAATGCAGATTGGTACATTGAACTGTAATTTTGCGGATTCAACAAAGTGATATTACGGTATAATGTACATATATAAAACAGTTAATCTAAAGTATATTTTACAGTTATATCAACTGTCATACATAGAAAGTAAAGCATGGAAGGAGCTGTAGAATCTACTGTAAAAATACGGATAGAATCTGTTATTTTTATACATAAGTGTGAAACTACAGACTAAGCAAGTGATTTAACTGTCGCATAGCTATAGGGATGCACGGTATCAAAGCTGGAATTGGCTGAGAGAGCCACTGACTCCCAGCTCGGCCTTGCTCATCTCTTGCTTGACAGCAGGGAAGTAAGTCCATCAATTATACCCAGCAATTAATTTGTACACTTTTGCGCACAAATTGCTGCCATAAAATTGATGGATATTTTCCAAGAGAAGCAGGTGTCAAGTTTACCGAAGTATGTTCTATTTATACAGACTGTGCTTGGGTTATTTTGGTTTTAATAGTGTCTGCTTTAGAACACATCATAAGACTCACAAAAATGTCAATGTCACAAATAGATATTACAACTTTTGCATAATGACAAAATCTTTAAGATCATATGAATGAGGATGTTCCCTTACCTTCAGATAAGTTATAAATTAAGTTTGATTAGCAGCTGTGTAAAGCATATGTTATAGATGGCGCCACATGTTCCGTGGTTGAAGTCCATATAATCTCTTGTTTATCATGTTTATAGAATCTTACCAGGTGTATTGATTGTTTGGCCAATTCAAATGTTTTGTCTGCATATTACGAGTTGCCAGTAAATTAACGGTTGAAGTAATTGTTCATCAACATGAACTGAATGTTAAATGACCTGTTGCAGTAAATTTATCTTGGAGCCAGCTTCGTAACTGAAAAAGAACTGTAAATTCCCAGACAAAGTCTGTATTAAAAAAATACTGGTCAAATAACAATAAATTTACAGTTCTTTTAGCCACAAAAACACGCTCATTTCTTACAGTGTAAAGATATGAGATGAGAATGAAAGCTCATTGCAGACTGATAAACTTGGAGTGCCAAACGTTAACAGGATGAAAATGACGCTGGATTCACAACATCTCTGTTTCATTGCTGAGGGACTGGACCTTCGCTCACCTTGGAGGGGAAAATGAGCCACAATGACTAGCAAACGTCAAATGGAACTCTGACGGACAGGAAGCATATAGATTGTATAGATGCTATGACAACACAATATATCTTGCGACATTTTTGTTGCTGTAACTTCTTATATTGCTTAGCTTTACTAAAAATTCCTGGCTGAACCGTATTTTCACGTTTTTAAGGTTAATAGGTGTGATAAAAAAGTTCCGGAATATTTAACCAGCAACTATTGCTTAGACTTGGATATGCAACTGTGTGTTGCGGCTGCACTAAACATCTTAATTTCGATGTTATCATTTCTGCAGTCTTAGCACATTATTGAAAGACAGTAGTAGCTGCAAAGTGCAGAAGACAGCCTCACATAATAAAGGTTGATAACAGTTACTCTACATACAGGAAAATACCATGAACATGGCCTTGTGTGGCCTGGGAAAAAATGGACTCCTTCATCAATTAGAAGAAAGTATAAGATAAACAAATCTCTCAGAGCACAAGCCTGCCTGTCATTGTTGGTCCAGAGCGGAAGTAGGTCTGGCCAGACAAGGGAGGCCAAAGGGAAAGACATATGGTGCAGAGGGGCAACAGTTTTCTTCCGCAACTTATCTCTGTCATTTGAGATGAATGGCCAACTGACCTCTTTGTTGGTCAGGAGGTATCTTTAAATGTCTCACTGCACATAAAGCAAGTATTCCCAACTGTCCCCTATTGTGTGTCATCATACATGAAAATGTAGGAATGCGCTGTTCCTTTCTGAAAAAAGAATACATGTGCATAAAGAAAATTGTGTCGGCTAATTTAAACATAATGTATACAAAAGATCTGCATGATGAAGTCAAAGTCCTAAATTCCTAATGTGTTTGATAAGAGCATGTTGTTGCTTTTTTTTCTTTTCAACACTGTGTGCTTCTTTTTTCCAATGCCAGACAGGACAAACTTTAGACCTCTATTGTGTTTCTTGTGATACAACTTGTATTATAATTCACAGCATATCCATTAGAGACACTGTATAATGTTGAGAAATACAATGTATTAAGATAAAAATATTCCCTGATGGTCACGTGGGACAAGCCAGTAGATTTTGTAACACTTTTGTTTCGAAGTTGTATGCATATTTTCAAGTTTTTGGCAGTTTGCCTCTTCAGAATCTAACTCCTGTGAAAATGTGTATCTGTAGGCCAGTAATATGCTTGTGAGTAGTAGCAAGCAATAAACAGGCCAAAGGGACATTTGATATGTTACAAGTTGGCTTCATGTTAGACCATTTCCACCTTTGTAGTATGTGTCCTTCCCGAATGCTTTGTGGGGCTGTTGTTTACCACTGTGTCTCATTATGTCATCACAGCATGGCATAGGTCCAATTGCAACATCATGCACATACTATGCAAAACTCATTTAATGGCATCATGCGCTCCACATCAACAATGTTCTGTGTTCTTCTGGCAAATTTTCAGTGATAGGAAGCCACAGTCTCTCCTATCCTGTAACAGTCCTCGTCATATTGACGTGGAAACTCAGTATTTCAACTGCTAGAATAGAGTCATATCTGACATCACAGTTCAACAGCATAGAAAAGAACTTGAGATTCCACGTAAATATGACGAGGACTGTTATATGCCACTCTAACTTTAATACAATCTGCGATGGTAGGTCATCTTCATCTGACACAATTCTCACTCATTCTTCCCACATGTTTTTTGGCAAACTACTGCAGTTGCAATACTGAGTAATGCAGCTGTGAGTGCACATATAAAGATCATAATAATTATGCTGACATGAAAGCATTTCTGCAATAACCCTGTATCAGTTATGTCTGACTGTACATAAGTACGAGTATAATATTACAGTAATTATGCCAGATCTACATTAAAAAAACCCTCGCATGACTTCTACAGAAAGTGAAAGTGTGAAGTCTGAAGTTTGTTAACATATATTCCCCAAATGTGTAGGTAATGTAGCCACTGCAAAATGAATAGAGAAAAATAAATCCCACGATGATTCACTCTCCCTGCAGTTGAAAGTAATTTTGCCTTAAAGAACCCAACATGAAAAAATAAACTTTTGATTCAAGCACATGATAAGATAGCAAATAACAAATCACTCCTTATAGGACCCATTCACAGGAGTTTTGTGAAAATTAATTTTCGTGCCCTATGATTAAAAGAAATTTAAAATCAAAACATGGAGACAATAGCTCTAATGACCAGTTGAAATTCGGCAGTTTGTCAAGTCCATTAATTTTGCATTGTTTGAATCTGCTTCTTGTAATGAGCTTTATGTTTAAATCCAGATTGTGCTTCATAATTCTGTGACATGGGATTGGCTCGCACATTATCTTGAATATTCAATAATTAAGCACAACAGCCGCCAAAGCCATGGCATGCCAATTCTGTTAATTTGTTTGCAAAATCAGAACCATATTTCATTTTTTTCTCAAACCCGCTGTTAAGCAGGTCAGATCAATCAAGTATCGGTCGTGCAAGGAAAAAGCAGAAAAAAAGTCTCTTGAGCAAATTAATTTACAAAAAGCCTGTCCACTTAGCTGTCAATAAATGTCCACACCTTGCTGCAAGGGAGTAGATGCATATTTCAACAGGCGAGGAAAAAACTCATATTACAGCAGCAGTCAAAACCAGTGAGTCTTCACAGTAATAGGTGCATAAATCATTTCACTCGCTCTAGTTTATAACTATGACACTTTAGTAGCTGCAAAGTGTGGAAGACAGCCTCACATAATAAAGGTCGATAACAGTTACTCCAGATACAGGAAAATACCAACATAGTGCAGTCATGGCAAAAGGGAAACATCAATCAGGAGAATAAAAGAAGATAAACAAATCTCTCAGAGCACAAGCCTGCCTGTCATTGTTGGTCCAGACCGGAAATAGGTCTGGCCAGACAACGGAGGCCAAAGGGAAAGACATATGGTGCAGAGGGGCAACAGTTTTCTTCCGCAACTTATCTGTGTCCATTTGAGATGAATGGCCAACTGACCTCTTTGTTGGTCAGGAGGTATCACTAAATGTCTCATTGCACATAAAGCAAGTATTCCCAACTGTCCCCTATTGTTTGTCATCATACAGTGTACATGAAAATTTAGGAATGCACTGTTCCTTTCTGAAAAAGGAATACATGTGCATAGAGAAAATTGTGTCAGCTTATTTATATGCAATGTACACAAAACATCTGCATGATGAAGGCAAAGTCCTAAATTCTGAATGTGTTTGATAAGAGCATGTTGTTGCTTTTTTTCTTTTCAACACTGTGTGCTTCTTTTTTATTAATTATAGGAAAAAAATCAAAATGTTCTCTATGTGGTCATAGGAAACAGAAGGAAATATTTATCCAATTAATGCACTACAAAGAAGCCCTGTGACTTGGAAGTCTCAGATTCCTTCGTTTCTCCAGAGGAGACTAGAAAATGCTTGCAGTTCTTTGGGACAGGAAAGGGTCACTGAAAATTTTGGTTTGAAAAATACCTCAGTCACTCAATTTATTGCCACAAGAGCACAAATTGAGGTTTTATTTGCCTATCCATTTGTCTGCCAGCAGCTCTGGCCTGTGCAATTCCACTCTTTTGGCCCAATATGATGGAAAATAGATGAATTTCACCATTTGCAGCAGTTTATGTAAAAATGAATGAATAAAGCCTTTACACATGCTGTTTCCATGCTAACAGTGTCAATTTAATATTTCTTTTCAGAAATACCAAAACATCAAGATCTACTATTCCCAAAAGTCTGCCATGGAAAGAATGCAGAGAAAGTAATGCTTAAACCTTAATATGTACATGTACATATATACTGTATATCCCATAGTTTCATGTTTTGGCCACTTCTGAATCTAATTCTTGGGAGAATGTGTATCTCTGTTGGCCAAAAGGATGTGGTTCACCAATATGCGTGTGAAAAGTGACAATAAACAGGCCGAATTGTTATTTAGTATGTTGCGAGTTACAAATGGCAGCATCACATTCTACAAAACTCGTTTTATTACATCATGACATTGTGTTGCACAACAAGATGTTTCTGTGTTCTTTTGGCAAATTACCAGCGATAAGATATATAGATAGTCCACTGTAATTTTTGGATTCCACAGCCTGTGTACAAACCAATGCAGGCAGAGACCTTCAGTGGAGCAGGCAGGAACCTTATCCACTCTTCCGACCAGCTGCTCACCTTGAGTCTCTCCTATCCTATTTATTTGTAGCGCTACAAGTTTAATATCAGTCCACGATGGGCTCATCTTCATCTGACATTATTTCCACACATTTTCCACACGTGTTTCTTGGCAGCCTATCGCAGCTGTCAGTACACATATAAAGACCATAATGATTATGCAGACATGAAAGCATTTCTGTAATAACCCTGCATTAGTTATGTGTGATTGTACGAAAGTAATAATATTACAGTAATTATGCCAGATCTACATCAAAAACACCCTCGCATGACTTGTACAGAAAGTCAAGCTGTGAAGCCTTACACGTAAGTTTATCAAAATCTATTTGCCTAATTGGTAGGTAATGCATCCTCTGCAGAATGATTAGAGATGATTTTGAATTTGATAAAGAATAATACTGTCATCCCACCATGATTCACAATCCAGGCAGTGCAAAGTAATTTTGCCCCAAAACAATCCAACAAAATAAGCTTATAATGTCTCATCACATGATTTGGTGGTACCTAACAAATCATTGCTTATATGGCTTATTTCCATGGATTTCAAAATCAGGTAACCTAGTTTGGTATTAATTTGGTACCCTGCTATGAAAAGAAATTAAAAACCCAGAAATTGAGACAAAGCTCTATATTGACGATACATAATTCGGCAGTTTGTCAAGCCCTTTAATTTTGCATTGTTTCAGTCTGCTTAGAACTTGTAATGAGCTTCACTTTTAAAACTAGATTGTGCTTCATAATTCTGTTACTTGGGATTGGCTTGCATATTACCATGATTCTGGAATATTTAAAGATTAATCCAAACAGCTGCCAATGCTGGGCATGCCTATTCTGTTAATTGTTTTACAAAAGAAGAACATCAGTTCTTTTTTTTCCAAAACCCATTGTATTGTCCAGCTGGCCAGACCATGACAGGTGCGCTGAGAATGTCCCAGAATATATCAATTTTCTATTACTTAGACCTACATGTGTAACTATGTGTCATAGCTGTGCTGATAATCTTATTTTTAATATAATCATTTTACCAGGTATAGTTTATCACTGTGAAAATATAGTAGCTGCGAAGTGTGGAAGGCAACCTCACATACATGTAATAAAGGTCAATAACAGTTACTCCAGAGTCCAGATAGAGGAAATACCATGAACATAGCCTTGTGTGGTCATGGCAAAAGGGACTCCTTCATCAATTAGATGAAAGTATAAGATAAACAGATCTCTCAGAGCACAAGCCTGCCTGTCATTGGTGGTCCAGACCGGAAGGAGGTCTGGCCAGACAATGGAGGCCAAAGGGAAAGACATATGGTGCAGAGGGGCAACAGTATTCTTCCACAACTTATCTCTGTCAATTTGAGATGATTGGCTAACTGACCTCTTTGTTGGTCAGGGATATCTTTAAATGTCTGTCTGCACATAAAGCAAGTAGTCCCATGTTATGTGTCATCATACATGAAAATATTGGAATGCGCTGTTTCATTTCAGAAAAAAGTGCACAGAGAAAATTTTGTCGGCTGATTTACATACAATGTACACAAAACATCTGCATGATGAAGGCAAAGTCCTAAATTCCTAATGTGTTTGATAAGAGCATGTCGTTGCTTTTTTTCTTTTCAACGCCGTATGCTTCTTGTTTATTAATCATATAGGAAAATCAAAATGTTCTCTATGTGGTCATAGGAAACAGAAGGAAACATTTATCCAATTAATGCACTATAAAGAAGCCCTGTGACTTGGAAGTCTCAGATTCCTTTGTTTCTCCAGAAGAGACAAGAAAATGCTTGCATTATTTGGGACAGGAAAGGGTCACTGAAAATTTTGGTTGAAAAATACCTCAGTCACTCAATTTATTGCCACAAGAGCACAAATTGAGGTTTTATTTGCCTATCCAGCCTGTGCAATTCCACTCTTTTGGCCCAATATGATGGAAAATAGATGAATTTCACATAATATTACTTATACATCATTTGCAGCAGTTTAAGTAAAAATAAATGAAAAAAGCCTATACACATGCTGTCTCCATGCTTACAATGTCAATTTTTAAAAAATGAGATTTTTTTAGAAATACCAAGATATCAAGATCTACTATTCCCAAAAGTCTGCCATGGAAAGAATGCAGAGAAAGTAATGCTTAAACCTTAATATGTACATGTACATATATACTGTATATCCCATAGTTTCATGTTTTGGCCACTTCTGAATCTAATTCTTGGGAGAAGTGTATCTCTGTTGGCCAAAAAGATGTGGTTCACCAATATGCGTGTGAAAAGTGACCATAAACAGGCCGAATTGTTATTTAGTATGTTGCGAGTTACAAATGGCAGCATCACATTCTACAAAACTCGTTTTATTACATCATGACATTGTGTTGCACAACAAGATGTTTCTATGTTCTTTTGGCAAATTACCAGTGATAGGATAGATAGATAGTCCACTGTAATTTTTGGATTCCCCAACCGGTGTACAAGTTTACCCATGCAGGCAAAGACCTTCAGTGGAGCAGGAAGGAACCTTGTCCACTCTCCCGACCAGCTGCTTACCTACATTCTCTCCTATCCTATTAATTTGTAGCACTACAAGTTTAATATCAGTCCACGATGGGCTCATCTTCATCTGACATCATTTCCACACATTTTCCCCACGTGTTTCTTGGCAGCCTATCGCAGCTGTCAGTACACATATAAAGACCATAATGATTATGCAGACATGAAAGCATTTCTGTAATAACCCTGCATTAGTTATGTCTGATTGTATGTAAGTAATAATATTACAGTAATTATGCCAGATCTACATCAAAAACACCCTCGCATGACTTGTACGGAAAGTGAAGCTGTGAAGCCTTACACGTAAGTTTATCAACATCTATTTGCCTAATTGGTAGCTAATGCAGCCAATGCAGAATGAATAGAGATGATTTTGAATTTGATAAAGAATAATACTATCATCTCACCATGATTCACAATCCTGGCAGTTCAAAGTTATTTTGCCCCAAAACAATCCAACAAAATAAGCTTATGTCTCATCACATGATTATGTGGTACATAACAAATCATTGCTTATATGGCCCATTTCCATGGATTTCAAAAGGGGGTAACCACGTTTTGTGTTAATTTGGTGCCCTGCTATGAAAAGAAATTTCAAACTCAAAAATTGAGACAAAGCTCTATATTAGCGATACGAAATTCTGCAGTTTGTCAAGCCCATTAATTTTGCATTGTTTCAATCTTCTTAGAACTTGTAATGAGCTTCACGTTTAAAACTAGATTGTGCTTCATAATTCTGTTACTTGGGATTGGCTCTCATATTACCATGAATCTTGAATATTTAAAATTAATCAGAACAGCTGCCAAAGAGGGCATGCTTATTCTGTTAATTTGTTTTTCAAAAGAAGAACATCATTTCTTTTTTCTCCCAAACCCATTGTATTGTCCAGCTGGCCAGACCATGACAGGTGCACTGAGAATGTCCCAAGAAAATATCAATTGACTATTGCTTTGAACTATGTGTGTAACTATGTGTCATAGCTGTGCTGATCATCCTATTTTTGATATAATCATTCCACCAGGTATAGCTATAGTTTATCACTATGACACTGTAGTGAGTGACTGTAGTAGCTGCAAAGTGTGGAAGACAGCCTTACATAAAGGTCGATAACAGTAACTTCAAACACATGAACATGGCCTTGTGTGGTCTTGGTAAAAGGGACTCCTTCATCAATTAGAAAAAAGTATAAGATAAACAGATCTCTCAGAGCACAAGCCTGCCTGTCATTGGTGGTCCAGACCGGAAGGAGGTCTGGCCAGACAACGGAGGCCAAAGGGAAAGACATATGGTGCAGAGCGGCAACAGTTTTCTTCCGCAACTTATCTCTGTCCATTTGAGATGAATGGCCAACTGACCTCTTTGTTGGTCAGACGGTATCTTTAAAAAAGTCTCACTACACATAAAGCAAGTAGTCCCATGTTGTGTGTCATCATAATTACATGTAGGGGAACGGGGGCACATTGGGACGCTTTTTACGTCTACTAATTTTGCTCAATGCTGAAAGCACTGAAGAATCAGAAGTTTGCATGAATATCACCAATACTACAGGGTGGTCAAAAAAAACTTTACACTTATGAATAATTTTTTGGATGACACTCATAGTAACAAATGCTTATTTTTCAGTGCAAAAGCAACTTGCATAGCAAAGAATAACTCTTCTAGAGACAATTTATCATTCGGAGGTCCTTTTGGACTGATGACTTTTCTGCAGTGGGCCTAAATGATGCAGAGGTGTGAAAAATGTAACTTTGTGTCCGTTTTTCCCATACAAACGTAATGGATGCCTTTATTGGGCAACTAAGGTCTGTGGTGTCTTGCAGGGATCTACCTCTAAGTTTGCCCGTCCAGAATAATCACATTGATTGAGATCTTGTGATAACAGGGGCCATATTGTCCCACTGAGAAACTTGACAGAGCGAACCTTGATCCAGTTCTGGGCTTTCCAAGGGAGTGTGGCTGATGCCCCGTTTTGTTTGAAGATCAAATTATCTGTGGCACTGTATGTCTTATCTATCCAGGGCTTTAGATGCTCTTTCAAGATGTTAATATGTTCTTTTCATGTGATTTCAATACACTGATCATCCATCTTCAGACGGCTTTGTTTTAAAATCTTATAATGGCCATAGTGAAGTCTGAATTTGCTCTAGCACCTGCTGGTTTGTGCTGAATTGTGCCTCTTTCTTCTCAATTTCATTTTATGTTTTATTTATTTTGTCCTGTGAAGCTCAGTAGCTTCAAAATTGCTGATGGGCCATGAAAAACCAAGAGTAGTGAAAACGCAGGAGCACTCCCGGCTTCCATTTTGTCTGCTATCAAAAAAGTAATGAATATTTTTGATTATTAACCAATTTTCCAAAGATCTAACATACTTGGCTTGTATACACAATAAGTACCCATGCACTGACTCAATCATGGCAGCCTGGAAAATGAAATGTCAACTGTAAAGTTTTTTTTGACCACCCTGTATTGAGCTTAAATGCAAGGCATAATAAACTAGACTGCACCTACTCTTTCGCAGCGAGAGTCGTAAAAATGACTGTCCCAATGTGCCCCGGCTAAAACAGCCGGGGCACATTGGGGCATCAATTAAAAAATCATTTTAACACTCCACGTGCAATAGATATCACATATAGGTAGTGCGTAAGATAATATACAGTGCATTAACACTTTGTAGTGCCAATAGTTTGTAACTTTAAACAGTTTTAATCATTTAACATAAACTGTCCTGGGTGCAGACATCTATGTAAGTAACACACAGTGCTTTGCGATAAATTTGTTCACATAGCATGGTAATCCACTATGCCTCTATTCCCTGTGGCCTGACTACCTGTTGTGTGCTGTCCCAGGTCATTCAGTTGCCTTGGACACTTAAATTCTGCCATATTAAGGGCGTCCCAATGTGCCCCAAATTCACTGTCCCAATGAGCCCTGATATGACTTTTACACCAAAATGCTAATTTCGCGGACACCAATGAGTGTGTTCATCACGATAGCAATACATAACCGTTCGTTACGATATGTAAAATTCATACAAGCACTGAGAAAGCCTCATTGTTCATGGTTTCAAATTGAACCCTTCCATATTTACTTTAGTGGTAGGAAATAAACTTTTTCTCGCCATACTCCTGCATGTGGCTGTAATTTGTCTATAAAACCATGGAAACTTCAGGATGTGAAATTACAAGATATGATGGCACTACCATATCCTATACCTTGCCCCACCGTCCCACAGTGCCCCGCGTCCCAATGTGCCCCCGTTCCCCCTATATGGAAACAAAAGAATAATGTGGTCTTACGTTTTTTAAAATAGATACATGTATGTAGAGAAAAATGTGTGGGCTATAGTTTACACACACAAAATATCTGCCTGCTGAATAATAGGCAATATTTATTAAGAAAATTTTGTTTTTTATGATATGACACTGCACGAAAAGCTTAGGAAAGTCAAAATATGCTCTATCCGGTTATAGGAGACAGAAGAGGAAGGAAATATCTGGCAAATTCATTAAAAGGAAGCCAAGGGACGTAGCAGTCACTGATCTCCTGAAAAGGTCTCGAGTATTGTGAAACAGAAAAGGGTACACTTTAAAATTCTGAAATTTTGAGTAAGCTCAAATGATTGAGTGAGATGGTTGCACAATTTGTTTGAGCCATGATAGCTTGCTGTTTTGAGTTATGATAATCTTTATGTTGTTATAACTTGCAAACAACAAGCTATCTTGGCTCAAAGGAATTGTGCAACCATCTCACTCAATCAATTAAGCTAACTCAAAATTCAAAATTAACAGTGTAGCAGAAATTTCAGGTTTGAACTTTTACAACTGTATGAAAGCTCAAAGTAGAGTTTTCAGTGCCATATTGATCAGCAGTACCATAACGGAGCTAATACAGTACCGAGGTTTTGGTCCCAATGCTGAAAAATATCTAGACCTCAGTTATATTTCTTATAATATCACTTGTATATCATTCACAGTCTAAAACAATGAACAACAATGTACAATACTGGAACTATCAAGATTCCTGAATGTCCACCACGGATAAGAATACATATAGTCTATCACAGTAATGCAATGGTTGTCAATATACTATAACCAAGATTAGGAACTACATGTGTTCAATGTTTTTAGTAGTTACCACTCCTGTATCTAACTCTAGGAGAAATGTGCATCTGCAGGCATACAACAGATGTCGTTTTGCAAAGTGTTTGTGAGTAGTGCCAATAAACCGGCTGGATGGGCATTGAGCACGTTGGCAGTTGGTTTCATGTAAGACCATTACCACTCATGGTAGTATATGCGTTCTCTCCCAAGAATGCTCTGTGGGGCTATTGTTTGTCATTGTGTCTAATTATGTAGCCCCATTTGGCAAAGGTCCAATTACCACACCACATACAACAAAACTTATTTTATGACATCATGTGCTGCACGCAAATAGTGTTCTGGGCTCTTATGTAATTAGGCCTATCAGTGATAGGAACCCGACAGTCACTCCTATCTTGTTAATTTGTGCCACTCCAAGTTTAAAAGCAGTCTACAATGGATGTCATCTTTATCTTACATCATTTCCACACATTCTTCCCTTCTGTTCTTTGGCAAACTATCGCAGTAGCAATACTGAGTATGCAGCTGTGAGTACACCTACAATAACCATAATATGCTGACTTGAATAATTAAAGTTGAATCCCACACTTGGCAAGAAATCTAAAATCCATGAGATATTCATGAAACTTTGCCAAAAAGTTCTTCAAAAGGAAAGCTTTCCAACATCAAAAAAAAGGCAGGCTATCCAACATAATTTTCAAACTATGATCTTTTCAAAATCTTATGTCATTACATTAACACATACAGTAAAATACTAAAAAAGTGTGGGATTCATAACGAAAAGCCGCATCACTCGAACAATATCCATGAGATATTTATGAAAAAATAAAGGTATATAGCTGAAAATACACTTTATTGAAAAACAAGTCTTTTAAGGGGGTTACCGATGTTTTTTGAGAGTTACATGCTGTACAATATGAGAAAATTATGAAAAACAGTTAAAAAAAATAAGTCCCCCTTAAAATAAACTTTAATATCTCAAAGATTCCTTCTCTGATTTTTATGAAAGTTGAATTGGATTATAGGCCTGTATATCGACCCAAAATGTGTGCATTTATAGTTCAGTGCCATTATTCCTGGCTGAGCCAGCAGCCTTCGAGTGAGCCTACCCCTGTTTTCAAAAATCTGTGGCTTTTCCGATGCATATGAACAATTTGACCAAGCGGGGGAGCCACCAGCTGGGGCATTTTTGTTGAACTGCGGAGTACAATAGGTGGAGCAGATGTTCTCTGTGGGATTCAACTTTAAGCAGATCCAAATAAAATACACCTTCGCATGCATTGTAAAGAAAGTGAAGATGTGAAGTCTTTAATTCTATCCATATTTTTCATTAAATTAGTAGGTAATGCAGGCTCTGTAGAATGAATATAGATTAAATTTAATAAAACAAGAATATAAATACATCTCAAAGGCAGTTCCAAGTAATTTTGTCTTGAAGAATCCCACATCATAGGAGTATTAGCACATGACAAATCACTGCTTATATTATACAAACTATTTCCATGGAGTTCAAATGCAGGTAACCAAGTTTTTGGTGCCCTGCTATTAAAATGAATTTCAAATCTACACATGGAGACAATACCTCTAACAAGCAGTTGGAATCCGGCAGTTTGTCAAGCCCATTAATTTTGCATTGTTTGAATCTGCTTCTTGTAATGAGCTTTATGTTTAAATCCAGATTGTGCTTCATAATTCTGTGACATGGGATTGGCTCGCACATTATCTTGAATATTCAATAATTAATCACAGCAACTGCCAAAGCCATGGCATGCCAATTCTGTTAATTTGTTTGCAAAAGAAGAACCACATTTCTTTTTTTCCCTAACCCATTGTCAAACAGGTCAGCCTAAGCAGGCATCTGGAGTGCAAGAAAAAAGCAAGAGAGAGAAATCTCTTGAGCAAATTCACTAATAAAAAACCTGTCTACTTGGCTGTCACTGAATTTCCTCAGTGTTACCTCTGGGGAGTGGATGCAGTTTAAGAACAGTTTGGAAAAGGAAAGGAACAAAGTTTTCAAAGTTGAGGTGTTGGTATCACACATGACATTGTATAATGTATTTTAATTTTGCTGTACATGGTGAGAGGAGTGCATCGATCCAATTTGCAAGTCTGCATATACATATTGTATTTCTATTTATTGTAAATGAAATAATTCATACCAGCAAGGCCCATTGAAAAAGCTGGCTATATAACTTCGGTGTGAGAGTTTATATCCAGGACTCTGTGATTATGTTTCAACGAAAGAAGGATATATGATGCACTTGTCCACTGTCCAGGATCATAAATCTTAGAAATACTAAATTCTTGTGATTATCTTCTAAAAATCAGTGATATGCACTAGTACAATGTCTACAAGCATGAGACATTACGGTTGAAATAGAGTTTTATTCTGCATTTTAGTTTACCCTTGGCTAAGGTCAAACTTAACCAAAGCTCATTTCACATGTGTTTCTTGTGACACTGCTTACCACAAAGTTCTTTGATCACAAGGGGAACTGATGGTTGGATCTCATGACACTGGGAACCCACAGAGGCTAAGGAGCACTGGCACCCCCTAAACTTCTGAGGATGTATGTTCTTACATACTGAAACATAATCAAACTGGCTCTTTGAAGTTTGTGTTGTTGAATAAAACATGATTCAGAATGTTTCGTAAGTAAGGAAATGTTATCAAATGTTGATTTAAATAGATTGCTGAGATATAATGCGTCCCTTTTGAAACTTGTGCCTGTATTCATGACAATACAACTGGATGCTGGCCTGCTCACAGCCCACGAATGAAAACACAGTACAGTGGTGGAATTTTCAAGATATATGGTTCCTGAATGACTACCACGGATAAGAATAGTCTATTACAGTAATGCATTGGTTGTCAAGATTAGGAACTCCATATCCTATTGTTTCATGATTTTGGTATAGTTGGCCGCTCCTGAACCTAACTCTTGGGGTAGTGTGCCAAAAATATAAAATGTATAGGTAATTCGCCAAGGGAGAGGGAATAATGTGATTGATCACCAAGTGGCTTTAGTCCGAGGTGCGATAAAACAGATTCCCAATCCGATGGTGAATAACCGGTTTATACCATCAGACTAGCTCTAAAACAGTCAAACATGAGACGATGAGTGGACAACAAACAATATGGGATTTATTGCACAGTGAAATACAGGCTTGTGATTTTCTGACAGAGGTGTCGAATGGCATAAGGCCATATATATGAGGTGGCCCTTTTTTCTTCAAACTAGTTATGAGATTGTGAATGTTACACCTTAAACTATGTTAGCCGATATGAGTTTGAAATGTATAAGATAACCTAGAATATCATCCCCATAATTCATCATACGGTGTGGCACAAAAACTGAAAAAGTATATACTCTTCGGTTACAGATCATGACGTTAAAGGTAATCTGATTTAACTGAAAGTAATCCAGATTACCCTTGACCTCCACATCTTTCATTAGCTTCCATGAACACAGGTAAGACAATGAGATAAGTACATGAGAGAATAATGGATGAATTCCTTTTTCTTCACAGGTCGTGGTGCTTTCAAGTCTGCTATCAAACGAGCCCTCCCTGTCTTATGCTGTGGTTTCAGCCCTCATCATTTTATCAACAACAGGGATGCTGCTGCTGCTGTTCCTTCCAAAGGTAGGTTCAAGTTGCATATGAGTTGAAGTTGCAGAAGATGATGCAGAAGAAGTTGTAGTGGAAGTTGTTGTGGAAGTTATAGCAGAAGTTGTAGCAGATGTTGCGGCAGAAGTTGTTGTGGAAGTTATAGCAGAAGTTGTGGAAGTTGTAGCGGAAGATGGAGAAGTCGTAATAGCCGTTTAGTAGTAGTTGTAGTTGTAGAAGTTGCAGTAGAAGTTGTAGCAGAAGTTGAAGCAGAAGTTTTAGTGGAAGTTGTATTGTACACTGTACCAATTTGAAACCATAAAGGCCAATCAGAACAGATTTTATGATTTATTATATCAAATTAATGCATGGAGTTTATGAATTTTGTATTGTTCATGTAGCCGAAGTTGTGATAGAAGTTGCAGCAGAAGTTGTGGTGGAAGTTGTTGTAGAAATTGTAGCAGAATTTGTAGTAGAAGTCATCGCGGAAGCTTCAGCAGAAGTTGCAGTAATGCAATGTATTTAGTACTTGATGAAATAAAATTTAATAGTAATGACTCCAGGGGTAAAATTTTCGCACCATTAATGTCATATAATGTGAAAATTGAATGGTTGTCCCCTTCTCTTTATGATACCATGACTCCCTGAGCGTTGGTACTCACTGTTTCTGTAAACAGCTTCTGTTTCCTCCTGGCTGATGATGGTCTTTGCTGCTACTTGGAAGACATAAAAATGTTTTTCATTGTCTCTACTTCTTCTGAGCTGACTGGGCAATGACCTTTGATCTCAGGTGTGGTATTTGTATGAATTGTCATAATAATGAGACCATTTGCCCTATTAAATATATATATCCTATTTTGATGACTCAATAAGAAATATCAACCAATCACGAGCCTGTTCTTATGATATATACGTGGAACTATAAATGAACGTTAAACAGAATTATTACAGTTACACGAGACTTAAACAGTCAATTATATTTTCCTATTTGGAATCTGACATTTGAACTGCTCTTAGAAAAGAACAATCAGTGGTAAGACACAGGCCACAAAATGTCAAGTCAAACTAATTGCCATTTGAAGTAAACAACCGGATATGCTCAAACGGGAATCTGACGTACAGCGTAGGTGGGTGTAAATGGGAGATAAAAATGAAATTCAATTTCTATCATTTTACTCCCACCTTTTTTTTTTTTTTTGCTAAATTCGCTGAAATTGGTATTCCATATTTGGTTCAAGTGATGAAAATACATATTTTGCAGATATGTTATTCAGATCTACGTTCAGTATTACAATTTATTAATTTAGTCTGATTTAACTATGTTCGATTCGACCTTGAATTATTATCTTAAAGCTAAGTACTATGTTGTGAGACTGAAATAATATCCATTAGAAAGATTAGGGTCATATTACAGTCCTCGTCATACTTACGTGAAATCTCAAGTTCTTTTCTATGCTGTTGAACTGTGATGTCAGAGATCACATTATTCTAGCATTGCAATATATATTTAAATTAACTTCAAGCTGTGATGTCATTTTAAACTGGGTCAGATTCCCCAGCTTCCAGCCAAAGCGAATCCACCAAACTGAGCATCACAGTTTCAACTCTGTGTCAGAGTGAATATTTGGTCTGTGAAAATCCATACAAGTTTGACATCACAGCCTCTCAATGGGCTGTCAGAACAAATACACATAACATAAGCCATGTGTTTAAAAAGAAACTGTCAAAGCCTTCTGTTTATACCAACTTCCACCAAAGTTAAAAGTTGTAAGTTAGCAAGTTTGTCGATTATCAAACAACTCTGTGGGGGTTATAACAGTTGTCTACTGTGAATGCTCACAAAGCTGCGATTTGGTAGAATTAGACTGGTGATTGCTGTGATAAATCATTGGGATCACAAATGTAATGCTTACTTCAATATATCAATGTTTGAACTGTGATGCGTAGTTTACTGGCAGCCCATTGGCTTTCAAGCTGTGATGGCGTAGTTGTAGGGGCTATCCTTGATAAAATTCTTACTCTGACACTGTGTTGAAACTGTGACGCTCAGTTCAGGAGGATCAACATTGGCTAGAAGCCGGGGAATCAGACCCAGTTTGAAATGAAATCACAGCTTGTATTTATTGCAATGCTAGAATAGAGTCATCTCTGACATCACAGTTCAACAGCATAGAAAAGAACTTGAGATTCCAAGTAGGTATGACAAGGACTGTAAATGTATTCTACATGCCAAACTTACTTAACTGTCTTTCTTAGCAAGAATAAATGACATCACAGTTTATTGCTAGTTGTCCATATGTTGCAATAGAGAATTGGGATGCTAGCTGTGACACTGATTTAACATGTGACATCGTAGTTCAACAGCATAGAAAAGAACTTGAGATTCAGTGCAGATATGACAGAAAAGAATTAGTTTTGTTCACCAAAACTGGAAAGTATTTATTTAGACGGTGACCACTGACCAGGTGAAGTGTATGCTAACTTTGTTACTGTAGCTGGCATACAAAGTTACTAGCCGAAAATTTTAGCCCAGGGTTGGCCGAGCAGTCCACTGTTATAGCTACAATTACACAAATTTCAAAAGCGCCCTGTGTCAATGAATTCAATGACAGATCGACAAAATGAGTGACTGACTGAATAATTGTGTGTAATGAGGGGAAAAACAAGTAAATTACAGTGTGCAACTGAAAATCATTTGAGCACTTCACCTGGTCGCCATCTTTGATGTGTTGCCATGAAACTGCCATTACCAGTCCAAATTGCTCCCCTAATCACTGTCCCCTTATAATTACCAGTTAAACATGACCACTATCTCTAGTGCACTGAGTATTTACTTTCACCATAGTCTATAGTCATACGACATACATGTATTGTATATGCAGGATCCCGTTTTCTTTTTTTTTAACGTGTTTTATTACAAAATACTAAATTTGCTTTTTTTAGCGGAAAAAAAAATTGCAGCTGATTTAATCTGCGATTTTAGGAGTGCAAATTTTATTTAAATCAGATCAAGCTTCACATTTATTTTAAATGGTCAATACCAAATCAATTGGAATCGACGCAGCATGTCACACCAGAGAGCATGATGATTTAAAATACATTGCCTATACGTTGTCGTCATAAACAAATAGATCAAATTAAACTTATTCAAAATGTAAGATAATTTGCGATTGGATAGATGATATTATTGGATATCATTGAACCAGGTAATGTCATATTCATCATACTGTTGCATTTTGAATTTGCAGATGAATATGATAAATTTGGTCAGGAGAAAATCTTTAAATAAGACACGAACTTCTTTCTGTTTGTCATGTTCTGATCTTTGCAGTGTGCAACCTAAGTCAAATCTGGCTTTTGGTAATAATTACCAAGCTTATTTTTAAGGCTGTCAGATTACCACGATTACAGTTTTCTGATATAACAATAGATGAGCTGACTTTGCCTTGTTTTGATTAGTTGTTTTATTTCTGAATTCATTTAAGTTTGTGGCTATCTTCGAATTGCTCATTAATAAAACTTTCTCTGAGTGAAATTGATGCGTCAACCATATTATTAAAAAAACAAATAAATAAATAAATAAATAAATATCACAAATTCATGTATATATGAATTTATATTCATTTGGTTATGCATAATATCCATCTACCTATCTATCTATCTTTATATCTATCTATCTATCTGTCAATAGATATATATATATTCTATCCATCTATTTATTGAGTTAACTAATTTTTTGTCTGACTGGATGTCTATATCGACACTGCTGACCATATTATTATTTCTCCAGTTATAATTCAATCAATTTGCAAGAAAGTTTCACTGTAAGGGGAGAGAAAAAATTCCCATACATAATATTGTATTATTCATATAACGTGGGACTATTTCTACAATATGTGAAGTGAGACATTCTTAAAGGTACCTTCTGACCAACAAAGAGGTCAGTTGGCCATTCATCTCAAATGGGCAGAGATAAGTTGCTCGAGAAAACTGTCGCCAAGTGCGTCCTATATTTCTTTTGCCTTTGGCCACCATATAGTCTGGGAGATTCTGACCAGGGCCATTTCCGGTCTGGACCACCAATGGCGAGCTTGCTTTCATCTGAATGATCTGTTTATCTTCCCCCCTCTTTTTTTTCTCATTGACAAAGGGGTCCCCCTTCCCAAAGATGACCAACTCAACTGCCAAATTGATCATGCTTTACAATGGGAAGGCAGGGAGAGCCCGAAGTGGGGTAAGCTAACTAACTGACCATCACTCCAAGCTTTCAAATTTTGGGTCCTTGGTTCGGTTGCAGCTCCGGCCTAGTCACATCTATCTATGCTGGACTATGAAGCTCCTCTGGTATCAGTCGGACAATCTACATTGCAAAAATTTCTGCAATAATTGTAAATATATTTTTCAAAGATATTCTCAGAAATGATAAGATTATCTCGTAAGGTTTGTACAAAAATCATAGAAATTTCTGCAACCATTGTTCACATTTTCACAATTATTGCAAAAAAAAGTACGATTTCTCACCCAAATTTTTGCAATATAGATTGTACATTTGATATATACCTGAGCACTTCATACAGGACAGCAGTTTCATTCATTCATTGCCTCCTTGTAATTTCCCAATATTAGTCACTACATTAGCCCACCATGTGTAATATGTAAATGGCACTGCCATGAAATTTCGCGCACTTCGAAGTTTTAGGACTTACATTGTTACAACTTTTATTTTTATTTCATATTCAATGTATAAAAGCAGTTATGTAACTGTTTCAAGAAATTAGGAAGAGAGATATGTAGAAAGACAGATAAAAGTAGAATAATAGAGTGATAAAATAAACAATAGATATAATGTACTGAATGTAGACAGACAGACAGATACACAGATAGACAGATAGAGAGCTAGAGAGATAGACAGCTAGACAGATATATAGATAGATAGATAGATAGATAGATAGATAGATAGATAGATAGATAGATAGATAGATAGATAGATAGATAGATAGATATAAATAGGCAATATTGACAGATTGATAAATAATAATCTCAATGGTTAAAGGCAGACAATACTGAAGGCTGCCAAATTTAAGTCTAGGTTAGATTGTTGACATTAATTACATAATAGCATAATAGTAATAAAAAACAATAACATGATCTGCATGTAGATTAATTGCTCACTGTTACATAATCATCAGTTTATCATGGTTATGTAACTTTAATTTTGTTATGTTTTCTTGTTGTCTGTTTTGAAATTAAATGAATCACTTGTTAATAATTCAATTTAGCTTGTCAAGGCTAATAATTAGCTATTCCATAAAAACTATAGGTACAGGAAATATTACTGGAGAAAATTGTATTTTTAAGACACTTTTGAAGATGAATATGTTTTTTTTATATACGAAACTAAATCACTGATAAGAAGCTGGGCCCACTTGACCTACCTTCCAACTGTGGACTGTTGATGCTGAGACCATCACTGCACAGATTTTTGAGTCTGCTCTTGTGCTCAATTTCGCTTCGCGAAACGGCCTACGGCCGTTTCGCTGCGCAAATATAAATACAGGATGTAAAGCCCCAATCATTCGTCCATCCAATAGGTATGCTTTTCCCCAGTGTGTTTCCTCTGTGTATTTGTACTTCATCGGTTGGGGTATAGTCAAGTCAAGTCAAGTTAACTTTATTAATATCCTTACGGATAAATTAGATGCTACACACAGCTTATCGATGGTGAAAGTGCAAAACCTCGTATGTCAAAATTTTGCCATTTTTAGATTTTGGGTGGAATGACTATTTCAATATCCAATACATGTTGTCAATTGGTCACCTTGCCAGTTTGCTGTTTTTTGAAGCTGTAACAGAATGATTTTACCGTGGTTTCACCAAACCTTGTATGTCGATTTGTTTCAAAAAGTGAAAGTGCAAAACCTCGTAACTCAAATCAGAACTTAAAAGCTCATATTTTCGGATATTTCAACTTTTTTTGAAAAACAATGATTGCGGTACTTTCTTATGGCTCTCTGGAAATTTCCCTATTAAAAAATCTATACCTCCCTGTATTTGTTTTAGTGATGTAGGCTATTGAAAAGAATTGTTCATAAAAATTTGAAAAATTGCTATTTTCCTCATTCTTGCTATTGTAGCCACTAATTAAAATTAGCAGTTGTTATTTATTATGGTTAAATCATAATTTTTACTGTATAACTATAGATTGGAAGTACATTCAATGCTGCAAGTTGCTTAGAAATGTGATAAATGATCGAGTTACGAGGTTTTGCACTTTCACTAACTTGCAAAATGTGAAAGTGCAAAACATTGTAACTCTACATTTTCATTAATATCTGATGGTAGCATCAATGCAGGGGTTAATTACCTATGACAAAAAATTATGCTAAAACAGGGTCTTACTTTCTATAAATCACGTAGAGCCTAACTCGCATATGAACGAACATTACCGTAAAAAATTATCTGTGATAGTTTTTTTCCAATTTCTGAAAAAGAGCTTTTTTTTACTTACGAGGTTTTGCACTTTCACCATCGTTATTCATATTAAATACAATGACATGGATTTAGCGTTGATACAGTTCATTGTGGATACTCATGGCCCTCACTGCGTAGTCAGCGTAGTGGTAGAATGCTTCTGCCTTTCGCTGCTAGCTACGAACCGCCACAAATGAAGCTTTGTAGTGAGGGCCATGAGTATCCACTATGAACTGTATCAATGCTATAAATCCATGTCATTGTATACTATTGAGGCATACTTTAAGTAGGCTTTAGGCCAAGTACAATATATTGTACTGAAGTCAAATTACAAGTAGGCCTACATTGGCACTTGGCAAGTACAAATCCAGATACAGCTTTTTAATGGAGTACTTGAGTCCTTATATTATTATACTTTAGTAGCTAGATCCAACGTACAATTACCATGAAACTAGTCAGAAACACAATGTTATAGGCATAACATTATCGGAGCAGATTGGTCACTGGGGTGAATAGATGGCAGTGATCTATAACCAAGAAGGATGCATTCACCTTGGCTGGAAATTCCTTCTTGTCTGGCTCAGCCTCTGTACAGTAATAAAACCCTCCTCAATCAGAATGATTTTTTATAGCCCCTTTGGCGGTATCCTTTGACCTGTTATAATTATCAATGGGTGCATTGCCTGACATTCAGCCTGTCTGTTCTCCCTTTGATGCCTCTTTGTAACAATTTCAAAAGCATCTTTGACCAGGAAGGCTTCAATGGTTTGAAGAAATTAAAGCTCTCAGTGCAGTGTCTCAAATCGCTTCTGAAGTACCTACTCGTATGGGCACATGCAGTAAACTTTGTAATCATTCAAATTAAATTTGCAAAGTTAAATGGTCTGCAAGTAATTTGAGCTCTCTGTGTATAAATCTTTTGTGTTATTTCTATTACTTGAAAGCGAGTTTTCATTTTCTTTTCAATGAAAAACCGTTCAGATCAGATAACATAATCATTGAAAAGTGGTGACATTTTAAAACTTCCTCAGCTCCAGCAGAACAATTCACCCATCCTTTACCTCATGGTTGTGCCCTTCTCCTGTCCTGATTTCGCAGGACATTTTAAAGGCCAAAATCCTCCAACTTATCGTGTCAAGAAACGGACATAATAAAAATAATAATAATAAATACTTTATTGGTCACAAAAGTGAAACTTGCAGTGTGTTGTCCCATATCACAGACAGAATCACAGTCACATGCATACAGAGAGATCACAGTCACACAATAACATTCACACGAAAATAAATACATACATACTACCATACATACTACCACTTCAACTCATTGCACATTCTGATGCTAGAAGGAACAAATGACTTAGCGTATCTACTGGTTCTGCACTTAACACTTCTCAACCTTCTGTCTGATGGTAACATTTCGAAGCACTCATGTAGTGGATTAATCTCTTTTACAACAGTATTGTACCTCAACTTGCTGGTTTGTAGTATATATCTAACAGTGACATTACATTGATTCCCATTCGAGCATAAGCATTGATGACCCTGCTTATTTTGTTTTTTGCTTCAGTTGTGCAATTTCCATGCCAGCAAGTGATTGAGAATGATATTACTGACTGTAAATATTACAGCATTATAAAATATATCCATGATTTTGTTGTCAATACTATAACGGCACAACTGTCTTACAAAGTACAATCTTGAGTTTATCTTCTTATACACATTGTCTGCATTTGTAGCAAATGAAAAATTCTGATCTATGACAGTGCCTAAATATATATATTCTGACACATTTTCAACAGCATCACCATTTATAAGTAAGTTTTTGTCCACACATGATGTTTTTGTGAAGTCTACAGTCAGCTGTTTGGTTTTTGTAACATTAAGTTCGAGATGGTTAACTTGACACCATTCAGTAAATAGGCTAACCTCAGCTCGATATGAATTATCATTGTTGGTACACTGGCTAACAAGAGCTGTGTCATCCGCATATTTGAACAATTTACAACAATCAGCAACACATCTACAATCAGCAGTGTACAAAGTGAACAACAGGGGAGATAATACACAGCCCTGGGGGGCACCCGTGTTTGTCCGCATAATATTTGACTTGCTGTCAAGAAATCTGACATACTGAGGCCTATTAGTGAGGAATTCATTGATCCATAAGATCAGTTTGGAGTTTACATTCATATTCTGAAGCTTTTGCATGAGTAGGTGTGGTTGAATAGTGTTAAAAGCACTTGAAAAGTCAATAAACAGTATTTTCACGAAGTGCTTCTTGGATGTTGTATTCCTATGATCTAAATGCTTCAACACATAATCAATTAAGCTGAGAGTGGCAGCTTCCACACATCTACTCTTGGTATATGCGAACTGTAAAGGATCCTGGTACATTTTAACCTGTTCACATAGTATACATTTGATAACCTTCTCAAAGCACTTCATAAGTATAGGTGTCAAAGCCACAGGCCTATAATCATTCAAACAAGTAGGCACTGACATTTTAGGGACGGGTATAATTTCAGACGTCTTCCATACCTAAGGAGTGTTGCTACCAAGACTTCAGATTGACGCTATTCTCTCAAATTGACAATTCTAACTAAATCATACATTCAAATTGGTATTGTGAATTGCTATTTAAAAAAAAAAAAAATTTGAGTTAAATTTAGAATAAAAGGGCACTTACTGGCGGGGCATAATCACAGTCAGTCAGTGGTGATTTTGATATATTTATAGTCCATGGCAACTATATTTAGCCTGGCGTAAGACTGGTTATATAAGGAGCATGACAGGGCAATGTAGCCAGGAAGCATTATCTAGTCGCTGTCATAAGACATTGTTTCCGCTTGATGGACGATAATATGATGACTTTCGTAATAATTTTGTTTTTTCTTCTCTTTTATTTGTTTAGATTTATGCTATTGTCATGCACAATGGCAGTCCGGTGATTACGTCATCTGGGTTGACAGTGGAAGCCAATACCAGGAGATTTGCCACAGATGACAGGAAGGAGCTGCTCTACAGGGCTGAGGTTCAAAACCGAGTCTATCTCAGAGAACTTGCGCAGGTAAATGAGGGTATAGCGGATATTTTAATAATATCGCAGGGGCGGACTGGCGGCATTTCGGGCCCCTCTGTCGCAACCAGGGGTGTCATATTCAATAAGAATAGCTAAATTATTACAGCCTAAATAATTCTGTAAATTATTATCAGGTTGGGGGCCCTATTTAGGGTCTGAGGGGATCTGTTGATTCGGTTTGGATCTCACAATCATAAACTGGATGGCAAAGTTTTGCTTCTGGGCATCTTTCCTGGAATTTTTATTTTTTGGACATCATGCATGGGCCCCCCTGAGTGGATGGGCCCGTGGCAGCTGCCACTCTGCCACATAGGCCAGTCCGCCCCTGATTTAGCGCGACACATCATTTTGGTGTCAACACAAGTAGACCTAACTGGCACGGAAAATTCAATGATGCTGATGAATTTTGAAAAGTGAATCATGCCTAGTGTGACTTCCAGAAAATAATGCATGAGAATTATCTGTATGATTATAAATTCAAAGTATGGTTTACTTTTTAACTTTGCACTGTCAAAAGTTATCCACCATATATGATATCAACAAATTCAAATGTCTCATGTCTGCTGAAGACGTTTGTTTTGACCTGGTTCATAACATCACCTCGCCTTGGTAAAATTCCCAAAATAAAAACCAATAGTAATTTACCCACATTTATGCAAATTTATGCAGTCATATTCATTAAAACAGATGACCAAATTTCAATCTCTGCATGAACGACCTAGAATACTACACCTCAGACAAACCAAGATGATATTGACATAAATATCTAAGAAGCTAGCCGCAACTAGGATCAATTGAAATTTTGAATTCTGTCTTCAGCTGGACCGTGACATGGTGCGACTGGAGCGCTACCTGGAGTTATGCAGCGATTCAGACGAATGTTTAGATGATGTGTTCATGTGTCTGCTGAGCGAATCAAAAGGCAGTGACTCGCCATTACTTCACAGGAGGAGGAGGCAGGGCTTCATGAGGTATGATGTCAAGTGGGGCATAGGCCTATATTTATTATTTTTTGCCAAAGGTTCTGTGTCCAGCCACAGGCTTTTAGCCAAGGTTTTCCGAAGTGAGCTAGTTACAAGTGTTATTACAGTTCTTAAAATGTTCAAATAGCTTAATCTGGTAATATTTCTTGGAATGTTTAGATGCTTCCAGAATATTGTAAAATTATATAGAAAGCCACATTAAGTTACTTCCCATCAAGGTTTCGCCCACACAATTATTTTGGAGAAATCTCCCTTCCCAGACTGGTCTTTTCTGGTCAATTAATGATTGTTCAGGTCTGGCCACAATATTGTTTTCTTTCAATACAAGGCTAAAGTGCAAGGACATGAATTGGGGAAATTGTTGCTTAAACCTTCTGATACCTAGGTTAGGGTGCATCAGTTGCCCCTAACCTTCTCAGATTTTGATGTCTATGTGATATGTTTGGAGGCTGGACAATAAAAACATGGACAAAAAATTTCAGCTCAAAATTCTGATGGGAACAGCCACCTCCAGGCTCACCTTTGTTCAAAATCGGAGAAACCTAAAAAATCTCCATATCTCAGGAACCACTTGGCCTAGAGACTTGGTATTGGGCTCAAAATGTGCAGCATGTCCATATTTATATTCACTTCAATTGAAACTTTCCCCCTATCTCTAACCGTTTTTCTGTTATTTGACAAAAACCTAATTTTACATGGAAATTCAATAGAAATGGATATTTATGAAACTTTGGGCCCACACAGGCTACAATGATCCTGCCTGCATTATTTCTACCTCAGATCCTTCACAGAGGATACATATATCCATAGTGCCCATTGTGGTGATGTATCTTGTTCAGTCCGACTTCTGCATCATCCCAAATGTGGATATATTCAATAAAAAGGCAGTTTTTCCGACCTGGCTCTGAAACTATTAGTCCCCAAGCAAAAGTTGCGATTGTAATGAATATAAACTCATTTATCCCGCACATTTTGAGCCTAATATCAAGTCTGTCGGACCATTGGTTCTTGAGTTATGACATTTTTGCGAAATATTGCAGTTTAGTATCATTGAAAGATCATTGAAATAAGTAATGCCATGGAGGTGGCTGTTCCCATAGGAATATCAACCTGAAATTTGGTGTGCATGCTCAGGACACCCAACCTCCTAACATATCACATAGACATCAAAATTGGAAAAGGTTGGGGGCAAATGATGCACCCTAACCTAGGTATTTTATAAAATGAGACACTGTTGAATAACATTACAACATAGTCCTCAACTCCTCATGTTGGTCAACTTCCCCTTACTTTTCTTGCACAATGCACGTATGAAAAGCTTTTGGAAAGAGTGAACGTTTTCAATCATCTGCCCATTCTCCATGTACGCATATTTATCAAATTGAGTACGTAGCCCTGAGAGGCACTAAATCTCCATGATGAGATAAACACATAAATCTGATAGACCTCAGTATAAGATGACTTCCTGCTATGGGGCCCTTTCCTTCCGGTCTGGGAAGCAAGCATGCCCCATACGTCAGAGGGCGACACTATATACATTGCCAATTCTTCCAGAATGCTCTGAATGCTAATTACTTCCGCCCTGCTAATTGAAGTAGTTTTCACCCCAGCTCCATTTTGCCTGTCTGGGAATCTGGTCTGCTTCTCTGGGGAATTTGCTTAATGAAAAGTAACGCAGGGTCTTGCTACAGCCTCTTAAATTCCTATTAATAGGCATTTACTTATTAGCAGACACTTGCTTAAGCTTGTTTTAGATGTATACAGTTCAATCACAGATGGCTCTACAAGTAATTCGAATAAAGCCAGGAAGATGTCGCATGAAAGTTTGTTCATATCATAGATTTTTGCTTGTTTTACTCGTGGTCCAAACAAATTCATATCAAGAAAGATAGGATAAACAGCCCTCAGTAAAGGACAAGTTATACATAGTCTTATTGCAGTGTACCGTGTGACATTCAGCACAATAGTCTGGAAAACTAAGTGTATGCTTGAATGCTCAAATGTGTGTTTCGACAACAATTTATAAAAATCTGGAATATTATTTTAAAATCAATGGACAGTGCAACTGGAAAGTTCATACTCAGGCATTACTTTTATGGTCACAAAATTGTAAGCCTACAATATAGTCATCAAAATGTTCAGATAAATTCATTTACTTGGTTAGCAGCACCAAATCCAGAGACGGCCATTTTGATGCATGGTTCGACCAAAAAACATGTTGGTCAATCAATACCTATACAAAAGTGAAAGTCCTGGGGAGAAGACTGCCATACATGCATATTTGATTAGCTATTGGACCCATCGGCCTGTATGCTCGGAACCGTTTTGGCATATTGAATAAACCATACTTATTCGAAATTACAGGAACTTATAAAGTCTTATAATCTAGCTGTTTAAAAGCATCGATGATTTTACAATATACTAGATTTATCCTTCACCTTGAAATGATGTGTCAACTTGTCATCAGGTAACTTGTGACCTCAGCGGTGAGTGGCGTGACTGTCCTGATAGCATTCCAAATATAGGATACTAGAGTTGCCCATCTAATAAACTGTTCAGAAGAAGAAAAGCAAAATTAATAGTATGAACCCACTGATAATATAATCAAAATGACACATTGGAGGTCAAAGAAGGTGGCAAGCAGGTCCAGAAAGCCCTTGCATACATGTATATAGATAGATAATCTCTCTTACAAGCTATGAGTTTTAAAGAATAACATGGCAAGCATAGCCTGGAAGTGACCTCACAGGGAACACTACGCTGTATTTCTGTAAGCACTTTTAATTGATCAACTGCAACAAGGCCTCTTCCAATAGCCCCTTGAGGGGGAGTAGGCCTATCTTAGGTTCGTGGGTTTCTCATTGTCAGAATGATTGAGAAGCCTGTGATAAGACCTAAACAAAAGGAATCTGACCTGGTAAAACATGCTCTGGTATCATTCCCCAGTTGTTACATGCAATTGTTGACAGTGATGAATTGTTTTTTGTTTCAGCCCTGAGTCCATCACAGATGCGGACGATGTGTGTATGGAGCTACCTGACATATCACCCAGTTCTATACTTGAAATGAAAGAGAAACTTGAAAAGAAGGATTCTGGATTTCATACGATGTCATTCAAAAACACAAACTTTGTGTCTGCCGAGGAGGAGCAGGCCAGTGCCATCAAGAGATTCTCTTCTCAAAACGAAGATTTCGAACTTCCATCAAACTGCCAAGCAAACAGACGACAGAGCCAAATGGACGGGAGTTTATTCGAAAAACAGTCGTTATTAGTTGAAAACACCAGCCGGCAGAGGCGCTCTAGTCTACCTGTGATCAATGCCCTCTGGCGGACAGATAAATCTTCACCACAAGATTTAGAACTGGAAGATCTCCAAGGCTCCTCTTCTGGCCACCAGGGGGCTCACGCAAACACATGGACTGGTGGCGCCCCTGTGGCCAAATTTGACAAATTAAAAAGGATTAATATATTAAAGACTGAATTGTCTCGTATTCAGACTGAACTGAAATCTTTAGGAGAATTAGAATGTGAGGTTAGCTTTGTATAACAAATAAATTTCCATTGTGATCACTTTTTTACAATCACCGTTTAATATGTTCGACTCACTTTTCGGGCAACCATTTGCAAATCATTGTATATTTCCGGTTGAATGTAAATATATTATGCACGGCTTGTACAAAACTCACTGGACCTTGATGATGTTTATTGGATAGTTACGAAAGCATTTTCAGATTGATCTTGTTGTCAACGATGAATAAAGGGTTTATGTATTCTTTTCTTAAAAACATCTATTATTCATTTATCGAAACAAATTCAAGCAAGATATATCATCATTCCTATCATAAACTATGCTTTTGATACAAGCAATTTCCAAAGTTTGGTAGTAGCCCTACAATATAAACCATCTTAATACGAAGCTGGCTACAATAGGCCTAATCGCTGACCACGTTTCAAATGTGCTGCAGCTACTTTCATATTTTAAACTACACTTGTATGACAACTCTACATTTATTCTGTTTAATCACATTTATGACTTGAAAATAGACCAAACCTGTACCAAAAATATGCTTCTTTATGAATCCTAATGGCCAAAGTTGTAAAACTTAAGCCTAAAGTTTACAACTATCTTACAAGTGTGTCTTGTCATTAATAAATACATGAATAAGCTGCAAGTACAATGACAGGCTAGCTTACACTACTTTGAATGAAGGAGTAAACATTCTATTTTACACTGACGTAAAATTATTAAAAGCTCCCACTTTATAAGCCCTGGAGAAGTAAACCACAGTGACAGCGATGTCAGAAACCAATGACACTTTTAAAAAGTTCCTAAGTTAGATAAATCATAAATGATACGCCCTTTCTCCATCCATAATTGCGTAATGCATCAAACTTCAAAACTTCACAGCCAAATGGATGGGATATTATTCCAAAAATCTTTTTTAGTTGAAAACACCAGCCGGCAGAGGCATTCTAGTCTACCTGTTATCAATGCCCTCTGGCGGACCGATAAGTCTTCACCACAAGATTTAGAACTGGAAGATCTCTAAGGCTCCTTATCTAAACAAAATCAAGCTAGATTTTACATCAGTCCCGTTTATAATAATTTATATGATTTTGATACAAGTCATTTCTAAATTTGGCTGTGGCGCTACGATATAAACCATCTTCAGACAAGGCTGCAGTATCATAATCACTAACCAGATTACATGTATGTACTTCAGCTATTGCCATATTTCAAACAACACTTGTATGACCCATTGTCTGACAACTCTTACATATATTCTGTTTAATCAAATTTATGACTTCAAAATAGACCATACCTATGTACCAAAACGTTCTTCTTTGATGAATCATTATTGCTTTGGCTCAACTTAGAGTCGTAACACTTTAGAGTTAAGCTCACAACTCTCTCGTGTGTCAATTAATATGAGCTGCAAGATCAATGACAGCTTACAAGCTTACGATTTTTTCGCATAGTTATTAAAATCTGTCCCCTTTGCATCTTTAATTACAAAAACATTAATAATACATAAGCCCTATAAAAGTAAACACAGTCACAGCAATGTCAGAAACTAGTGACATTGTTAACAAAGGTTTTTAGATTAGTATATATGATAAAAGAAAGCCGCTTTATTGATAATTATGTCGTTCAAATAGAATCCAAATTAAAATAGTTACAAAGGCATGCCATGTGACCACTTTTCTACGACTCTAACATAACTTGCTTTCCTAGTTTCTTGTGACTTAACTGGGCAGCCACAACAAATGTAACAGCTAGGTGGCAGCAACAGTTAGGCGCTACCAGCAAGAGGCGACATCTGCTGGGATTCCTGGGAAGATCAGACTTCCTTCAGAATTCCATAGATCCAGTAGCCAAGAACCCTGTCTGGCATCTACTGGATCAACTGGCATGAAGGCTCATGCATGCATGCAGAACAATTTTGTAACTTTGGCGAAGAATTGTGAGTACATGTATCTAATATGTAAATGGCACAGCCATGAAATTCACACAGCACTTAAAGATAGTAAGTCAGCATTTTTAATAGCTTTTAATAGACTGTTTGTTATTCTATTGACAATATAAGAAGTTTATTTCCTTGAAAAATGTAAACAAATAGTTTTTCACGCTGTGAAAAAGCCCTGCCTTGTTTACATTCCAAGCAATGCAGATAGATAGATAGATAGATAGATAGATAGATAGATAGACAGATAGTCAGATAGACAGATAGGCAGATAGATAGGATAGCAAATAAATAGAATTAAGGATAAATAGAAATGATAGATGATCAGCTCAATAGTAAAAAGGAAGACAAAGCTGAAAGCCGCAAAATTTCAGTCTGTGCTAGATTGTTGATATTACATAATAGTGATAACAGAAACAATAACATAATCTGCATGTAGATTAAGCCTAATTGCTCACTGTCACAAAATCATCAGTTGACAAAGATTATGTAACTTTAATTTTGTTGTGTTTTCTTGTTGTCTGTTTTGAAATTAAATGAATTACATGTTAATTATTTTTAAAATTTAGCTTGTCAAGGCTTATAATTAACTATTCCATAAAATTATAGATTCAGAGAATTTTACTGGAGAAAATAGAATTTTTAAGACACTTTTCAAGACGAGTATTATTTTTTATATAAGAAACTAAATCATTGATAAGAAGCTAGATGCTCTTCTGAGGAGATACAAAAATATATCAGGCCATAAAGGCTGATATTTGAGGCATGTGGGGTACAAATGACAGCCAATTTTTTGCTTCACCCAGAGTTAGGTATGAGTCAAAGTCTTTGATAAGTAAGTGAAACAAATGCTGATGCAATTTCAATGGGTTCACTTACTTATAAAAGGTTTTGACCCATACACATAATTATGGAACTATTTGTAGAGCATTCCTCAAGTATTGTTGTTTATGACCCCCATATGTTTTATTAGCATCGAATACCCTTGCTTCTCCATGGAGTTCAGTTGAGGATGCGTACACTGTAAAATCGGAGGCACTGATTCAGCTCAATTGATTGAATGAGATGGTTGCACAAGTTGATTGAGCTAACATAGATTAATGTTTTAAGCTGAGATAACCCAAAATACCGAGCTGAGATAGCCCAAAATACTTAGCTATGTTGACTAAGGCATTCATGCTGAGAAAACTCAAAACAATGAGCTGTGTTGACTTACAGCTCAAAATTTTGAGTTTTGTTGACTTATTGATCCAAGCTGACACAACTCCAAATTTTGAGTTGTGTTGACTTATCTTTAGTTGTTTTTGATTTATATTTGTGTGACCTTAGTGCAGCGGCATAGCTACATGTATCATAACAATTGTGCATTTCTGGAGGAAAGCATGAAACTTGGCACACCTTTAGAGCATAAAGAAAGGAACATTTTGAGATATAGGGCCACTTTGTATCTTTACCTGGAGCCATTTGACAGCCTTTTAAAGATTTTGCTTCAAAAACGCTAGATTAATATAAATTTTTTACCCATATGACCCAATATCTTTGCGAATTTTTGCAATATTTGCATGAAATTTGGCACACTAATTGTCCTTTACCAGGGGAACATTTTGGTATGCCACACTTGTTTATATCTGAATGTACTGATGGGTATATAGACCCATTCCCAAATATAAGCATCTCATGTAATGCGATAAAAATATGTTGTAATTCAATTGCCAATGCAGACATGAAATATATTGTTTGCAGATTCATGATGGTATTTTCCAGAAAGTGGATCAAAATAGGGTCATTTTGAAAAATTGGGCCACTCTGTAACCCCAGTAGTTTTCAAATGACAGCTCATTGTAATTAAAAAGTTATCTTGAAGTGAAAATCACTAACGGGCATTTCTCTGGAAAAGGTCTATAGACACCAAATGCCAGGATCCATAATTACACAGAGTCATGAGACTTTTATAATTTCAATTCATAGAAGAATGGAACTTTTAGGGGTATGGTGGCACTAGGTGATTGGTATTCCTGATAGCCTGTTTACTGCATGTCAGTGTATGATTGAGCCTTATTATGGGTTTACCGACACACTTCTCTTTCTTCATTTTATTTTTGTGAAAGAGAGTAATGCGTGGGTCAGTTTAAAGCATGATAATTTATACTATTATTGTTCTGGTCATCCTACATGTGTAAAATTCTAAAATAAAATTCAATCAATCAATTGATATCAAATGTCACTGAAATAATAAAGCATACTATAATGATTCAATGCTATTGCCTCTGACAACCTGCTTAACAAATTGTGTGAGCAGGTAAATTGACCTAAATTAGAAATGGTTCATCCCTTATTACAATCTACATGTACTCTGTAAAAAAAATATAATTATATTTCTTCATTAAATGCATTTCTGAAATTCTTCCTTTTAACCTTAAACCGTCACATGGAGTGTCTAATATAGGAGGACATCAGACTGACGCAGTCTCCCTTTATCGAACAGCTTTAGCTGGAGGAGACTGATGGTTTTCAAGGACCCAATTCCATGCATGAGCAAATCCACTTATTTGCCATGCAAAATCAGGCTGTGTTTTTGACACTTGTATTACTGACAGCTTCAAATCAAACAAACAATGTTATACAGACAGCCTTGAGTAAATCAGGGTGTACTTTTAACACTGATGTTGTCGACACCTTTAACCAAACACACAATGTAATATAAACAACCTTGAAGTATCTGTTTCAACTACCAGCTGAGAATGCTTGCTAATCTTATAATGTTGCTTGCTTTCTCATAACGTTGTTTGCTGCATCTGAATTCTGGCAGAGTCTTTAGTGGCTTACGCCACTCAGAAATAGGTCAAGCAATTGGGTAGCATGCACACAGAGGATGTCAGTTTACAATGACCATAGATATTGAACGATTTTTTAAATTATATGCAGACCTGCATGGATTAGATTAATATTGTGAAATAGATTATAGACTCTGTTGGCAGAGTGGGAGGACATACAGATGTTGCTCCACAATTTAAGCCTCACTTCATCAGTTATAGTGTCCAATATAGGAGACCATACAGATGTTAATCCATAAATTTAAACCCACTGATGAAATGAGTCTAAGAATGCAGTCCACGTTCCTTTTGCAACTAATGCTTCAAGTTTAACTCCAAGAGAAGTTTACAAGACATATTCACTATTTTAAAAAAGTGGGAGCCATTATACATGTCATATAAATGCACTTGCACTTATTTTAATGGGATCTAATCACACGTCTCAGGAGTTTTGTAGCTTGTTATGTTCTGAGATTGATCTATCATCCTGTCTTCCTGTTTCCCTGATGTAACGCCTGTCACAAGTTTCATACATGACACACATAATAGTTCTGATCTTTACATGGCTCTGCCGTGTCTTTGGGATTGAGTAACTTTAAAAAATTCATAAAAGCTTGTTAAATTTGTACATCTCCTTCTGAATGAAAGACTCTGAATAAATATGCAAGTTCACCAACATAATTATGTCAGGCCTGGTGCTGCTCTTTTGGTGTGTTTTGCTTGATCTGTGTTTCTTTCTTAACAGCTTCATTATCCATAATTATGATGTAACCATATGCTTTTTTGGCAAGTTTTACTTACTTCTTCTTGTCTTCTTCCTGGGACATTGACCTGGATGGAGCAAAATTTAATAATTACTTAACTATTTTCTCAGAAATCTAAGAATGAATGACCATCTTTGGTGTATCAGTATATCAAACAGACATAGCAAACAAACAATTCTGTGTACAATAATCCCAAAGACACAACAGAGCCATGCAAAGATCAGAACTATTATGTGTGTCATGTATGAAACTCGTGACAAGCTTTACATCAGGGAAATGGGAAGACAGGATACAAAAACAGCTACAAAACTCTTGGGACGTGTGATTAGATCCCATTAAAAAGTGCAAGTGCATTTATAAGATAATGTATAATGGCTCCCACTTTTAATAGTGAAGTAAATGAAGAAACAATGAAAACCAGACTTATGGACTAAAGGATTGCTGTTTTTCAATAGGTCTTGTAAACTTTTCCTGGAGTTAAAATTGTAGCATTAGTTGCAAAAGGAACATGGACTACCTTCTTAGACTCATTTCATCAATGGGTTTTAATTTATGGAGTAACATCTGTATGGTCTCCGACATTGGATATTATACATGGTGGAGTAGGATTTAAATTGTGGAGAAACATCTGTATGTCCTCTTATATCTGACTAAGAACAGTCTGCTGTAGAGGCAGGCTAGCTAGTGAGGCTGCAGACTGACGAAATTCACATCGAAATGGGTGTCGAATGGGCTTCTAGGTCCACGCTCAGCAGAACTCAGCAGAACAGAGCTGTATTGCTTCAAAAAATACATGTGTGTGCGGACCTGACTGGCAGCACCAGTGCTCAGTGAAATGTTGTAGCCTGCTCACTCACATTCGCGACTGAAGCAGGCTACTGTAGCCTGCTCTTATATTGGACTCTCCACCTGAGGTTCTAATTTAGTGAAAAGATATAATTATATAATTTGAAGAAGTCTTTAATCTCTCCCCAGTGTGCCTGTAGTGTAGAAGGAAGGCAGTCACAATGTAAGTATCACTGTGTACAACAGCGTTTTCATGTTAGCGGAAAAGTATTTTCTTCTTCTTTTTTTAGAGGTTGTACAGAGAACATGTAGATTGTGACATTTGTAATATAGGTTCATTTACCAGCTCACTGCCACAAATAACATTTGTCAAGCAGGTTGTCAGAGGCAATAGCACTTAATCATTTAATATTCATTATTATTATCTTAGGGTCTTTTGATATTAGTTGATTAATTGAATTGATTTGAGAATTGCATGTACACATGTATAGGAAGACCAGTACAATAAAGGTTGTATGCATTGAATTAAAATGCTACATGGGTGTAAGACAAACACTTTTACATTGGAACACTGCAGCTTGTGGGGGTCACCATCATTATTATGCTGTAAACTGACCCACTCATTACTCTCTTTCACATAGATAAAATGAAGAAAAAGAAGTGTGTTGATAAAACCATAACGAGGCTCAATCATACACTGACTACAGTCAATAGACTATCAGGAATACCCACCACCTAGTGCCACCATACCCCTAAAAGTTCAAATTCTTATATGAATATCAATTATAAGTCACATGATTCTGTATAATTATGAATTCTGGCATTAGCTGTCTATAGACCTTTTCCAGAGAAATGCCCGTTTGTGATTTTCACTTCAAGATAACTTTTTAATTTCTATGAGCTGTCATTTGGAAACTACTGGGGTTACAGAGTGGCCCAATATGTCAAAAAGACCTTATTTTGATGCACTTTCAGGAAAATGACATCCTGAACCTGCAAACAATATATTTAAAGGACAATTAGTGTGCCAAATTTCATGCACCTATTGTTTTAAATCACAAAGATATTGGGTCATATTGGTAAAAAATGTATATTAATCTAGCGTTTTTGAAGCAAAAACTTTAAATGGCTGCCAAATGGCCCAGGTAAAGATACAAAGTGGCCCAATATCTCAAAATGTTCCTTTCTTTATGCTCTAAAGGTGTGCTAAGTTTCATGCTTTCCTCCAAAAATGCACAATTGGTTTGCTATGCCGCTGCACTACCTGTCTTATAAAGTTATTTAAGAATATGGGCTGTAACCCCAAAATATTGTTTGATCTCTCAAGGGGATCCACCTGACCCAGTATGCTTCATTTTAGCACTCCATGGACAGGCCCAAGATGCATTCAACAAAGACCATCGCATCACAAGGAGATTTAAAAATTAACTTCTTGTGAATAAATCCCAATGGCCTGTGGCTCATCTCAGTTGGTATACAGTGCTCGAAGCCTATATTTGAACACACTCTGACTTGGAAATGTTGGTTGACGTGTGAAGCATGCATCTAATTACTCCCACAAATTAATTTAAAAGAGATAAAAATGAAGAAGTAACCAGCTAAAGTGGCGTGCTATTCATTTTTTCTCAGGGATAGTGTAAAATAAATGTTCTTTTTTCTTGTAAGTAAATAATTATTTAAAACAAAATGCAGTCTTATGAAAAGTGCTAGTTATAGATGGCGCTATATGTGGCATGACTTAGATGTCAAGCTATCTACAACAACTGAAGCTTTCATGTTTTCACAGCTTAATGTTATGATTCGTTTGGACAACTTACATCATTGAGCTATCATTCCTTGACAAGTTATAAGATTGAGCTATCATAGCTTGAAAATTATTAACATTCTCAGACAGCTCAAATTATTGCTTCAACACAGTTTTCAAATTTTACAATGTAGCATTGACCCAATGACAAAACATAACCTGTTTCACGTACTTACAGGTGGCAATGTAAATGGGGACAAAACAACATTTCTGTTGAAACAAATGTTTTCCTGAAATGTACGCACTCACCTATTTGAGCTGTAAATTCCCCATAATTGTCCATTAGGAGTAAATGTAGTGCAGGTATTTTATTTGTGTGCACTGCATGCAAATATATTATTTGCTGCTTGAGAAATAAACCTTGTGTCGCAGCTGGTGGGGTTGGATTCTGAGAGTGAGCACTTGCACGCAGACACAAACTGCTAATTGGGCTCCATATATGAAGAAATGAATAGATTAAAGGGAAAAGGGCCAGGCCTTGATGGTATATATAGAGAGAGATGGAAGTTGCAAGATATACACCAGTCTGTTTTGTTCCATTTATCTGAAGAACAGAGTTTCTGATCATTTTATTGGTTTTGGGACTTTCTCTGATTCCAGAATTTTTAAGGTAAGTTTTCAGATGTTATTTTTATCAATTTGTGTTCTGAGACAAACTATAGATTCTATTGAATGTCGGTGGTTTTCTACCATAACACAACTAGCATGCAATGAGGTTTTTATCTGTCGAAAAGTTTTCCAAAATCTATTGTGGTTCTATCTATGTTTGATTACACAATTACAGTCAGGAAATTAGATATGCAAAAAGAGTGGACTGCTGCACTTTGAAAATGGCACTTCATGTGTCATCATGCTGATGATTTGTCATGATCACACCCAATACTTTCAATGTTAATTTGATTGAAGGAAACCAATCCCGCCTGTTGTCGACAGGCAAACGAAACAATTATGCAACTGATTTTTACCCTAAAATCAGTTATGACAAATCAAATGGCCTTCTCTTGATTATGACTAATCAAACAGCCTCTATGTTTCCCATGTTGAATGAAGAGAAGATGACACTTCATCAACTATTGTGAGTCACGAAGTCCCATTTTCACAGTGCAACAGTCCATACTTTTTGCACATACATTTCCTGACTGTAAAGTGGTAACATGATTGGCCCTTTGATTTTGAGCATACATGTAGTACCATGTGTGACGGTAGACTAAGACAAGTTATGTTACATTTCCCTTTAAGTTGCACTTGACCCACCCAAAACAATGTAGGCTCTTCTGCAAGACAGCTTCATTCCAAAACAGCATCCACAGGAACCATTGGTGTCATGGTATGGAAACAATTTGAAATCCCCTTATATCTTTATTGGTTTGATATATATGGGGCACTCAGTCTTTTTCTCATCTGATGGCCAAAGTAGTGCAAAACGGCCTAATAAAACCCCATTTTAGGGAAGCCCTTCCTTATCAAATTCAGTTTTACATTATTACACTCAGAGTTGCCTAATTTGATTTCAAGTTTTACGAGAACAAATAGTATACTGTTTCAGGTTTCCAAACAGGGCATCTGAGTTTCAAAATGGATTTCACCAATGTTACAGAATTGCCAGACATTTCAACATCACAGTTGGACAGCTATGGAACTTCTGGAGACATTCTTCTAATGATGAAAATTGTGGTATTCATAAGAAACTACGTGGATATCACTGTTTTGGCATTTGGAATTATTGGGAACATTTTGGCTTTACTTGTGTTTGTGAAAAATGGGAATAACCACACTGCTTTGTTTCTAGCTGCATTGGCATTTTCAGACTGTGGACAAAATATTATGTACATTTTAAATTGGATCCTTGTAGAAGTTTTACATGGCATGAGAATAACCACTTGCAAAGTTTTAATTTTTATTCTGGCTTATTTCACAATTTGCAGTGGTTGGACAATAGCAGTGATGACCCTAGAAAAGTTTGTGTCATTGAGATTCCCATTACGATTCATGCATTTGAGGTCAAAAAGAAATGTTTTGAAAATGATATTGGTGTTATATGTATGGAGCTTCCCATCTGCTTTTCCTATAATATTTGCTGTAAATAATACAGCTCAAA
This sequence comes from Platynereis dumerilii, assembly GCA_026936325.1. NCBI lineage: Eukaryota > Metazoa > Annelida > Polychaeta > Phyllodocida > Nereididae > Platynereis > Platynereis dumerilii. Next base: position 1,093,668 of record JAPTHN010000058.1, on the reverse strand, counting down.
CATGCAGTGCTTTTGTAGATAAAACTCAATTCAATTTGGTATACAACTGGATCTTAATGACACTGCAATTCTTGATACCTTTGTTTATCATAGGGACGTTCAATATTCTGATAATCAGAGCAGTCAGGAAAAGCAGAGAAAATGTCAGCAAATTTGATGAAAATGCAGAATTTTCAGATATAGAAGTTGGAGCCAGAGAACTATCAACCATCACTTCAGAATATAACTCAGCTAACCAAGGTACTGGACATCAGCAAATTCCAATTGGTCACGATCCACCTAAAACAACAGGAATATCGACAATAAACGGTTCGTCCTCAGTTAGATCAAAGAAGACATCTTCAACTTCTCAAGAAAGACAAATGACAAGGTTATTTTTCACAGTCACTGCAGCATTTTTCATTTTTCTCTCTCCCTTTTATATTAGAGCAATATTTTTCTTATTTTATGGAATTCCTAACACAAGAGTTTATCACATTTTCAGGTTTTGTCTCATCATATCCCGAACAATGTTGATGATTAATGGTTCAGTCAATTTTTACTTGTATTTCTTCGTCAGTAACAAATTTCGACGAAATCTTAGGCAACTGTTTGAATGCAAGAAAAATTAGTCTCTGTAAACTGATTCCATGTTTTTTCAAATCATATTTGACTCAATATATTTTCAACTAATAGTGCTGTAATTGAAATAATTACTAAATAAAAAAAAAGAAAAATGTATAGAATTTGAAATGACATTACAGTATTACAGAATTGTGTTGAAGTTGACTTCAGGATTTTTGTGCTATGGGTTTTCAGACAAATTTTTGTTTGCTCTTTATAAATCCGAAATAAGGTGTCCAATCTCAATCTGTTTTAGCCTGCAGCAGGGCAAGCTTGTAACTCCAACTGAATCATTCTATGTGCTTAGCATGAGGAACCACATTTTTCTTACTAACTTGAGTTGGCAATTACTTATTTCCCTGACAGACAATATTTTAGAATTCACCACAATGATGACATTTGTTGACAGAGTAGGGGGATATCTCAAATCTTGACAAGTCTCTGATTTTGATGATCAAGTATTCCCTATAATGTTGTTTCTTTGCCTTCTCAAGTAGATTGACCATGTAATACACCAGTACCAGATTGTATGAACGCTTAACATGGGTTATCCTAAAGTGGTTAACTCCTGTAACTCATCTTCTAACAGGGTTGCTGGCAAACAATTTTGTCATGTTGTGACATGAGTTCAGTTAATTAAAACTAGTTGTCTAACTTATGTTCAGCATTGACACAATATCAGTAAATTGACTTGACCATTTTAGGATAACCCTTGTTAAGCGTTGATACAATTCGGTACAGGTGGTGCTTGAGAAATCCATCTTTTACTGTTCGATCAACTTTATACCGAAATTTGCTGGCGTGTTCGTTTTGGGTAAGATTTTTGTCAGACCAGATCAACTTAAAAGCAAGTCTGATGATCACATGTTTCTGACATTTATGAACACCAGGGGGCAAAGCTCCTGCTTCAGTGTATTTGGCTCCCTCTACAGTTTGCTGTTTCTCCTCTTCTGGTCTTCACATATTCTTCACCATCTATGACTCTTCACAAAAAATCTAAATCATCAGAAACCTTACAGACGATTATCGGAGATTGACAAATTAACGACAAAAGAAAATAGAGGAACACCCATTCCAACAATGACCCTGTGGTAAGATTACTACCTATCAGTGATAATAAGCCCCATTACAATACAAGGACGAAGTGTCAGAAAGTCAATTGACAATGGTTGCCTACAGATTGGATGTACAAAGGCCATCTTGCGGAATTAAGTTATTGCAGGCAATTTACAATTATGATGAACATGACGAAAGAGATGTGTGTAAAATAGAAATAGATTCTGTTAATAACAAGGTGTCAATGACAAGATATTTGGGTTGGGGGCTTGACTTTGGGTTTTTGCTTGATGGGAATTTATCTATTCACAGAAATGGCAGACATTATATAAATATTGGATGGGAAGGAGTCCAATATAGAGTATAATTGGATGAAGAAAAGTTAAATTGGATGAGGCGTCACCAGTGGTGACGTCACAATTGAACAACAAGTAGTGAGGTGATTGTTCTTCATTTAAAAACTGTCTCGGATCCAATATAACTTTTTTAGGATCCAATATAACTTTTCAGGATCCAATATAACTTTTCTCAGCATAATATAGCAAGGATATTATCCAAGAATACTCGCTTGTGACACAATCCGAGTGGAGAATATAATTATTTACTTCGCGTATGTGACGTATTTGTTTCTCAATCAAATGATAGTGTGTTAAGGAAGCGCCCACCAAAAATGCATCTAAAAACTAAACACTACCTGTGAAAGAATCTACATTATCATTAGTCAATCACCTAAAATAGCAAAGATGCCTTTTTGGAGGTCTGCACTATGGTAAAATGGACATAACTTCCTCTAATCTCCAAAATTCGTGAAATGTTTTTCTATATAGACCATATATTCACGATTAATTTATTTATTTATGAGGCTATCATGTAACTTGATCACTGACCATTGCAAAACGTGTAAGAGTAGTGTTTGTATGAATACTAGAAGTGAAGCATTTTTGGCATCAGATCCTAATTAGTACCCTTCCTGCACACTCGAGTGATTCTTACACATGGTTGCTTTTCGAGAAATCAAGATATTGACATTGCACACAATCGACACAGACCTGGTGGAATTCTAAAACACGAGAATGTTTTTTTTTAAAGTTTTCTTCTTAATTAAGGAAAAATAGACATGCATCGTGGATCATTTGGATGCCATTGGATGGATTCATTTGTAAGTTACGTATTCTAAGAATTTAACACACTAGAATTCATTTTCACTAGAACTGTCAGTCAAAATGACAAATTAATTAGTTATGCGGCAATGTTAAAATCATGGGCGTATAGGAGGGGGGCAGAGGGGGTGTTCGCCCGCCAAAAGTTTGGGAAAGAGTAAGATTCGGGCGAAAAGGCTAACAAATTCTTGCAGATGATTAAATAAAAACTACTGAAAATAAATGATTTCCAGTTTAATTTGATATGTTTATAAATTCAGAAAGTGTAATTCGGGCAGATGTCGCTCCCCCCCTCCCCCAAAAAATTGCGCGCGCTGTACGCCATAGGTTAAAATCGCTTAGACATGAATTGCTAAGGTTAGTCAAAATCTTGTCATTATTGGCTAAGTTCATTAGTCAGCCAAGAGGTGAACTTTGACGAATTAACTTAGTCAAATGACTAGACACCCTGGAAATTTTGAAATAAGTTAGTCAGCTTACTAATTAAATCAGTCATTAATTAGTCAATTTACTAATTAAACTAGTCGTAAGTGGGTCAATGTATTAATTGAATTAGTCAGAACCTGGCTAATCAACTATAGAGTTGAGATATACCAAACTTCATCTTTTGACCCGAAGTGACAGTCATTGCAAAGTGGTATTCGCACAAGAAATACAATTTAGAGATGCCTGTCTGTTCAGAAATCTCTAATAATATAAAAGTGCCAGGCGGACTACCCTAGGTCTAGTTTTCTTTTTTAGACATTAGCCTAGTAATATTTGTCCAAGTAATAGTCTAAGGGCAAATCAGGGCAAATCCTGACCAATATCTGGGTTGATTCACTGCCCAAATCACAGGCATAATTTCCAGAGATAAGATTTCAGGGCAAAATAGTCGACCGCCTTCGTACGAAACGGTTTTCCCATACACCTTTCAGTCCTTTGTTTATCAAGCCTTCTTGCCCGAATTCGGTGTTTCCTAAATATCTGTTGGGGGGTAACTGCCCCCCTGCCCCGCCCCCTCGGGTACGCCTGTGGTTTTGAGGAGTGCTTCAATCTCTCTCCAGATCTGCAGACATATCCCTCATCACAGGCAACGACCACCTGACTTTATAAATGGAATTGCAATCTCTTTTATTACACCACAAGAAAGTCGACTTATTACCATTTTATGGAACCTCGACCATAAATATTGCACTCGTGCCATATTATTGTTATTTAACATGACACCAGTTACAGCAACTGCATTATGCATACAGCAATTTAAAGCAACAACACTTGGGGTTCAACACATATCTTTTCATCTTATCCTTGTCCTGGCCTAATTAAAGTGGGGATTTCCTATATTTTAAAACAATTAGGCCTATAGTTACTTGTGCTGCTGCTAAGAATTTAGTGAATCTGCACCTCAAAAATGTGCTTGGCAAACCCAATATTCAATCAGATGTCAAATAGATCTACAGTTGAGGTCAGAAGTAAAAATACACTTGGTGATTTCCCATATGAGTCCACGTCAACCAAATTTTAAATAGATGCTAATATGACTGATACAGTACAAAATTTTGTTAACCTTAAAATCAAGTGGCACATATATTATGAGGTTATACCATGGGTGGAGGCAGTATATCCTGGTATAGTCACCCAAGATCCAGTATATATACGGGGTCGAGGGTGACTATACCAGGGATATACTGCCGCAACCCATGGTATAACCTTTTTATCCCATGTCTTTTTTTTTTAAATACTTTTATTTTATATCAATGTAAAACAGTTTGAAGCACTCAATGTGGATGCAGCTGTGCTAAAAAAAAATCAATACTCTTAATTGGCAGCACTTAATTGCCTTAAATCACAACAATCAGCAAATATGCTGGTATCTACATGCTAATAAGCATGATATATAGGGGCACTGTGGTCTTTTGATTGGTCAGTTCCTGTATATCCCTGTTGATCTCATTATCTTTCAGTATATCCCTGCTGGCTCATTAGCCAAAGGAATTTGATTGGTTGAACTAAATATATCCCTGTCTCTTTCTGTTGTATTTCCCTCTCTCAATCTGTATTGACCAGGGAAAAGCTCAGTATGAGGGACAAAAGTTGGCTAGACATGGATAAAGGTAAATACATAACGATAACTTTATTCTGGGCTCAACATAGACAGCAGCTTGGAGTTTTGGAACTACTTTCCTACTGCATGACTCTTTCCCGCCCCCCCCCCCCTTCACCTTGCTTGAACAAAAAGCACCACATCATAAGGTATCATCAGTTGGGGTGCACCTAACACAGAAGGGAAGTCCAATGGGAAGAAGTGGAAGCTCCCCTAGATTATTGTGCGAGCTGTGCCAGGTAGAGGCTTAATATGCAGAGGGACAGTTTGCTCCATTTCAATAAAATACCAAATGGGAAACTGGACTACAGATGTTTGATAGAAACAAAATAACATGTCTGCAATCACTGGATGAAGATCTGTTTAACAATATAATCCTTGACATGAAAAAAAAAGAAGCCATTTTTGTACAAGTTAATAAAATGATATAGTGGGTGCGCACCTGCAAGAAAATGATGTTTTGCCATTGGCTGTCATTGCATCCCCCACCAAACTGCTCATGGAAGCTAGAATTCTCATCCATCGAGATGAAAACTTAGGTTGTATAGGACGGAACTTTGGGCATGTGGGATACAAATGTCTGCCAATTTTCTTTGCAGTACAAATGGTTAATTTATGGGTCAATATCATTGATAAGCAAGTTGCATTGCCCGTGAGTTTCATTTATTTATCAAAGACTGCGACCCATAGGCCAACGTAATTGAGTGCAGCAAAGAAACTTGGCAGTCCTTTATGACTCAATATGTTTTTATCTCATCAGATGAGAATTTACTTGTATTAGCAGTTTGGTTTACCATTGACCCATTGTTAAAACGTCACTCATTTCATTCACTAATTAGAGGAGACAGCAGTAAGTTGTGCCGCGGGGTAAGTCGTGCCGCTCACTATTGGAGTGAAATGAAGAACTGGGTTAAGAAGGCAATACAACCCTTTTATATACACACTTGCTCAATTTCATTATGCACCATGAAAGAAACTGCCAGATAAAATTCTATGAAAAGCTGCATTCATAAATTAAATTTTGTTGTTGAAAACTTGATGTACCGCGGACTGACATTCTTGTTTCTCAGTCATTTGGTATTCGTTATAAGACAATGTTCCTCTAGTACAATGGAGTTTTTAGGTATATCAAGATAATTGTGTTGTTAGGTTTGAACTTGTGTTGTTGGTTTATTTTTGGCAATCAGTTTTCTCCAGAAAATCAATTTGAGGTGAAGTTGGGCCAATTCGATTGGGGTAGTTGTGCCAATGGTATGACATACATGCAGGATTTAATTTTTTATTCACCTGTTTTTGTGTGCATTTTATGCAAAGCCTAAAATTGTTATTAAATAACTTACACTGATGATATCACGTGTTAAAAGTGTTATACCACCCTCAGAACAATAAATAATTGTTTATAAGTTTGATGTAACGTATGAGCCACATATGTTAAATATATAATACAATTGATCTACCTGAAGAAATAAGTGAACCACACATTATTTATAGAATAAATTAAGCGAAACAACTTGCCCGTCATGCAACCCAACTTACCCCAGCACCAGGGCAAGTTGTGCCACTTGACCTACTTTTGTCAAATGCCTACCATGATCTTCCCAATGGTCCTGTTGCCCTGAAACGTGGCTCGGTTCTGGCCAAGGTGTTAGGCATATCTGATTTTCAGACTACATGATTTGGCTTTGGATTTTTGGAAAATCACCCTAAATGCTGAATCAAAATATGACGCAACTTACCCCAATCTCCCCTACAGGCAGCGCAGAAGGTGCATAGGCCAACATGTTCTGTCCATTGATGTAATATCAATGTAATGTCCGAGATATGGAAACATTAATCTAATTCATCAGACATTACTTAATAGCACAGAGAAACATTATTGATACTGATGTTCTATTCAGGCAAGTAATACGATATTGGCTAATTTCTATAATGGTTCCCAGAAATTGGCCATCATTTCAGACTTGACTGATTCACAAAAATGTCAGTAGTATAATGATTTCCCAAGCAATCGTATGAGGCAAATATTGAGTGCAAAAATGTTATAGGGCCAAGATATGGAATTAAAACAACATTGTTTCACAGCCTTGGGTAGGCAGTTCTGTAATAATAATGTTTAAATGGCTACCAATTGGTGGATGCATGAGCTGCCGTGTAGTTAATGCATGCAATTTAATAATTTACCCAGGAATTTTCATTGGTTCGTTACAATGACAGTGCAGTAGTACCAAGTTTGTATCTGGTGAAGAACATACTCGTATGAGAATAAACTACCTCTCTCTGGGGTTCATCAGCATGCACTTGGTCAGATGGGTATTTCCTCCTTTTTGATTTATAAATTGAGCATAGAGGCCTCTCACTTTCAATGTTTGACTTCCTAATAAGAGAAGCGTACTTAGTATTCAGGAAGTAGCTTCAGTTTGGTAATGGTGTAAATGGCAACCTGCCAATAGAAAAGAAAATTATAGCATCTCAGTCTCACCCAACTCTCATGAGTGTCAGAGTTCGCCAGAACTTCAGTTTTACCAGAGGGGTTTACGTGAGTAAATTTCAGGACAACCTCAGCTACACAGAGGGCACTTACCCTTGATGTGTATGTCACTGCTAAAAAACATGATCAATAGGACCACTCAGCTATTGGTCGCTATTCTGCATCAACCACTGACGGTTATTGTTTTTAGCACATCCCAAGATCTGTGTCATCAGTGTCAAGTACCAAAGAGAGATTTTCTATGTGCTGTACCCTCATAGAAAAAAAAAAAAAAAAAATGCTATCAGTATCGTTTTTGCAGTGAACTTACAAAATGTCTTGTTGCTCTCTATGGAATGTATGATATTATTCAGATGTTATTGTCCAAGGTAATAGAAAATCCATGCCAAAAAAGACATCACTTAATACCACAGACAAGCATGACTGAGTGATGTTCTTTTCAGGCTGGTAATACGATGGAGAATAATTTGAAATTTCTATAACGGTCCCCAGAATGTAAATGTAAATGTAGACTTTTTTATAGTCCATTACACCGACGAAGTCAGTCTCAACAGACTTTACAATTACACCCTTAGCAGACCTGTTCAAGCGTGAGCCTTTCTCAACTCCCCAGGGAGTATACAGCCAGGCAGCCGTTTCCAGCGCACAGAATGCTAAGTCACTCTACAATCGCCATCACTGCCTATAGCCAAGTACCCATTTACACTTGACTTGGGTGAAGTGAATCAAAGGGTTACAGAGGATCTGCTCAGTTACTCCGTGCAATGGTTGGGAGTCGAACCTGCGACATCTCAGTTACCAGGAGAGCACCTTATCCGCTAGGCCACGGCACCTCAGAAATTGGTTATAACCCAATTTGGAGTGATGCACAAAATGTCAGATTATAATGATTTCTCATAATTTTGGGCAAATATATAATGTGCAAAGGTCAGGTCAATTACATTATATAATATTCACTTTTTTATGCAGTGTTCAAAGTAGACCCAGTATTCGTTCCCATTCAACACCGTCCAGTCTTACTATTTCTGGTTGATCTCTTTCAATAGACTGAAACAAGTTAAGGGTTGTTTTTGAAAGTATTTGAGTACTAGTTTAAATGGGCAGGTATTTATTTGGCCACTACAAGGTTAATCAGCACTTTGGTGGATGTGGAAGTTTATAGATGAAGTAAGTGAGTGCAAAAAGTATGGTCAATCAAATTGATCGCAAATCAGAAAAATTAAATCTAGTCATTACCCCTTCTTGTAGTATGATAGTAGACCTCAGTAGAAAACAGTTAAAAGTCAAACCCCTTCTATCCCATTTACCTTTGCGTAAAACAGAGGAACTATTTTTTTCCCGAGAGTGTTCAAAGTTACCCATGCTGTTCAAAGACATCTTGTTGTACGGTAACTCACCAAGTTAAAGTTAAAGTTAATAAGTCAGGTTTTGCTGAGGTTAGTCAAATAAAAGAAGGAGACACAGTCATATAAATCCAACAAAGCTGAATGTCAGGGTCCATAGAGAGGAACCTGGAGTCCTTTGGCTCAAGACTCATGCATAAAGTCGTACTATACTATATATAAGACCTCAGAAAAAAAAATAGGAAGAGACGCTGGGGTCACAAAACATAGAGGGGCTATAGGACAACATGCAAAGAAAAGAGTGGTGCATCAGGCAGTGTAGAGTACACTATAGGTAATATTGTTTCATCCTTTTTATTCTGCTGACCATTTCATTTCATCCCATCGACCCTCATATCATTCTCATTTATCCCCCTTCACCTTCATTTACCACTTCACTTTTCATCATTTATTTTCAAGAAAATTGTGATTTCAATATATTTGAAATAATGTGGAAATTTGTGGTAATTAATAAAAAAATTTAATTCGATATTCTCTTTTCTAATAGGTAGCATTCATGGTAGCGCCAATGCCAATTTAGGGGTACAATTTTTTTGCAATGTCAAAACCTAGTATCATATTTTGATGAACTTTTGCTAGAAAACAATGAAAATCAATGTCGTTTGGAATTTGATCAAATAAGTTCACCCATGACACACCTTGATATTTTTGCATTTTGTGTCAATTTGGTATATTTTCCGAGAAATGTCAATGGGGTTGGATTATTAATAAAATGGCTTATATTATTTAATCATATAACTTTTAGCAACAAGAACAGCTATACTTTATATTTCAATGCAATTATAAGGCAATTCATACAGAGGAAGATTGCAGCATACTATTTTTTTAAGCTACAACAAATAATAAGTAAGAATGAAGTGCAATCGCAAGTTTTCTTAGTTTTTGCACTTGGTGTGCAGTTCTCTTTCACGACCTTGATTGCTTGCTCACAACATTGATTTTTCTGCTGATGTTAAGTCTTGATGGCTCTTGATTTTAGTGATTTTTCAAGCACTTCAAAGTAGTCTTGCTGGAAGGTCTACTATAAGGCTTTTGAAATCTTCACATTCTCTTCAGCTTGATACATTTCACCACTGATCCAGTGGTCTGACCAGTCACAAGAGATAAACGGACAGACTCTAAGCAGTCTTTCCCTCAAATATGACATCATATGAAAGACCATAAGAGCTCACATTGCTCAGCAATTTCATTTGGCATTAATTTTACTAGTATTTGGAACTTCTAAAACTTGAGAGAGAAAGATTAGTGTTCATTAAAGGATGGAAAAGCTTGGGTTACGTGAAACCAAAACTTCTTAATAATTATCTATCGCACCAATTACATAAGTTCCATTCTGGATGGAGCCTTGGAGATCATCATTTTTTTGTGTAATTATTTGACAAAATCTCATTCTGTGAGACAATATGAAATATTTGGTGACTTGATTTGGTCCGCCGGCTACTGATCCATGACAATGCATGGAATTCACTCTAAAAAAATGCATGGTACGCCTACTGACAATTCACAAATTGTGACATGTCACAGCTTTGGCTCACATACTATTTCTGTAATCCAGTCACTTACTTGCAGCTTTGCCTGTCAAATAACCCAGTTTGAACTTGGATAGAATACAGCTTTTTTACATGCCTTGAGCCATTCTCAAATAATTGTGCTATAGGCTCATATTTTCCTTTTTCTCACCAATGTGTCATACCAATGTAACACATTTTCGATCTTGGATCATCAGACTTGCTCAGACATCATTGGAAAGTTAAGTTTAGTTTCCACCAGCTGTTGTAATTGTACAACTCTGTCTTTTCTGCCTTCAACCAACTTCCAAAGAAACGGGTATCACAACAACTTGCTTTCTTGAGAGCAATTTCTGGCCAGTGAGACTCCTTTTCTACAGGCACATATCCAGATTAATGGGAATGGACCTGCAATAAGTTTCTCTTCCATTTCTCTTTGCCCTTCTGAAAAACTTCAAAACTTTTCTTGATGGATAAACCCATAATAAGCAGTGGCCCGCGAATAAAATTCAGTATCTGTGCAGAACCCTCAGTCTTCCTCAGATTTATGAAAAATGTTTGGTTGGAAGTGCAGCAAGAACATGATGTGCCTTAAAAACAGTGTCCAATGACTTGATAAATATATTGTTATAACACAATTCCTGATTAGCAATATTTGTCATGAAATGGTTATGCCAACCTCAATGAACTAACTCATCATGATGCAACAACATTACAAGAGTAAGGAACACATTACAAGAGTAAATATTGTTTACAAGAGGCAAAGATTTCTGGAATTTGACAGCTTACAATGCTGCAGAGATAGTGTTAAGGTGACTCAAGCGTGGTGCAGTGCACATACTTATGAGCAGCCTGGTTGCCTAGCAACATGGCGTCACAACTGCTGCAGTCACTGAAACAGTTGTGACATTACCATTTTCTGCTTTCTTTTTTTTCTAACAGCATGGCAGCCAGTAATTTGCTATTTAAATGAGATCTAATGCAGCTAGAAGCATAATTATTTTTTTATTGAATGCAGTAACATCTATTCTATGCTAGTTTAAAGTTTCAGCTTCTCAGCTTAATACAAACAAATTTCTCAGTTAATTTCAGTCCACTGTGTCAAAAATTGTCTTTATTTATTTTAATTGACATTGGCACAGTTATGGTACTGCAGTCAAAAAATGACTCAGTGAAATCTTTTTTATTTTTTGCCATTTGTTTGACAATAACTTGTTTATGATGTATGATCGTTTTCCTAAAATTTGATTACTGCCGAAATTGAAGCATGCAAAATCTGCAATTAATTAGTGTGCTGGTGCCCTTTGAGCTCTTACAGAAAAAAGTATTCTAATCTTTTTCTTCAAATTTATGGCAAATGTTTTGGTGTAAATCCTTGGGAAGACATTTCTGATGTTCTTGTGTGACAAAAGCATGTAATGCTTCATTCTGTGGTACAGAATCAAAAACTTAATTTATGACTTTTAAGCAGTCATCAGGCAAAACATGTCATTACCATGGCAACCAAACGAGTTGGTGAAATTTTTTTGTTTTTCATTTTTGAAATGTATGGGTCCCATAGAGTACCTGTGCAATTTTTCAGAAAATCTGTATGATCAAACCACCTTGCTTGAGTCACCTTAATAAACATATATTGTGTAAATGACTAAAAGACATGCATTTGGATACCAGGGAAGTCAGGAAAGAGCCTCCAAGGTTGGTGAGCTGTCTTTTGACACTTGAGAATCCTTCGACAGCCAATCATCTGTGCTATCATAAGTGTCATCCTCACTCCTATTTAGTTTTGTTATAATAAGTGGTGGCATGGACTTATTCAACAGGAAACTCTACAATTCTCTGCAAAACAGTTGACAAATCCACAACATTTTCCACTTAAAAATGATAAAAATTGGAAGGAAAATGCATAATAGGCCTCTTGAAGCTTTTCAGGATAAGGGAATTAAGGTGGTTACTAAGACATGAAACACCCACTTATGAGCTACTTAGGTACTAACACTAGTAGCTATGGCCCCTTAAATGGGTCCTTACAGCACATTTGGCTACTTATAATTTAATATCTTTATTCACTGTTTTATAAACAGTACAATTACAAGCTAAAAAAGGAACAATGATAAAAAAAAAATATAACAATTAAAAGACTAGTGTGTACATAAAAAATTGAGTAGCATTGCTACCTCATCATCATTAAAAACAGTCAATTCATTAAAACCCTCTTTGGCACCAATCAATTCCTTGATACAAGTTATCTCAGGGTTTATCACAGTTAGGCTCACTTGCCATTCACATGTATTGACACTAAGACAATCAGTACGCCTACAATATAAGTTTATAAAATTCTTACCACAGTTGGAATACGGATTTTTAATAGCTAACTGATATACACCTTTCACAATAGAGTTATCAGTACTATCACATTTATTAATAAACCGACAAATGCGGGTCTGCAAGTTTAAAATAAGTGGCTTTTGCCCAGCTAAAGCAGTAATTATGTCACAATGAGTGTGGTGTGGTACACCCCATATACTTCTAAGAGCTTTACGCCATGAGACACATAAATCCTTTACACCACTACCATTTAAGTTCCATAATGGAGCACCATAAAAGTAACAACAATACTGTACAAACAGCTTATTTTTTAAATATGAATATAAGTGGCCGAAATTGGCCAAAAATATATTAAAACTTCGCCAAAAATCAGAATTAGCACCTTTAACAATACTTTCCTTATTAACAGTACAAATCTTGTGACCAAGGTGAACCGCAGAATTACTAGGTACAACGACCTCATTACATACTTTGACACCAGCGGTGTTATTAACTTTACAATCAATACCTTTAAATATTAAGAGCTTACTTTTTGATCCATTAAATTTGATCGAATAAGAGGACGCATATTCCTCGCAAATCTTAATCATGTCTTTTAAACCAGATAATGTAGGACTCAGTAGAGTCAAGTCATCAGCAAATGCTAACGCTCCTACAAATTGGTTACCCATATGACAACCTATACCAGAATCTTTCAATTTATTTAACAATCCATCAGTGTACACTGCAAATAATATTGGTGATAACACAGCACCTTGTTTAACACCATTAGTAATGCTAAATGTATCCGATACAATATTGTCCCATTGGACCATAAGTTTTTGATTCGTATACATTTAATAGTAGTAATCTAAGAACAAGTGGAGACATATTTCTCTCAAGTAATTTATCAAATAATTTACAGTACTGAACCCTATCAAAGGCCTTAGAGGCATCTAACAATAAGGTATAAACATTTGTATGATTATAGTTATAGTAAGCTACAGTTTCTTGCAAAACAAAAGTACAGTGAGTAGTAGAAAGACCTGATTTAAAACCAAACTGTTGGTCACAACTGAACAAAGCATGAGATTCTTTACTTAAAAAAATTATATCAAGAATTTTACACAATATACCATTGAGAGCGATAGCTCTGTAATTATCAGATGAACATAATGATTTTTTTTCTATCTTTTGGTATAGGTACCATCAACCCAGTAAGTAAAATAGACAACTGTAAGGCACCTAAGAATCCACTAACAGCCAAACATAGGTACTTATGGGTACTTATGTTAGTTCCATCCACTTGCAGAGCATGAAATCTACTAAGAATGTCCCCTAAGAAGGATTACAGAAGTGAGAATGCCTTAGGTGAAAATCCTTTGTTTGACAAACTTTGCAGATTTCATTTCGCATTGGTTCATCAAGCCCATACTGAGGAAAACACACCATTTAACTGACTTGGATTGTTTTACCAACACATACATAATCTTGATGAAACTGACAAATCAAGAAGCGCAGCAGCAAACCCACGACTGCACAGTTCTGTTGCTGGAACAATGTGATGTAGCATGTGCCATCAATTTTTCTGTAAGAAAATACCTTGATATACATGCCAAAGTTTCAGATATGTACAATCAAATTGTTTACTGGAAGGATGTTGGATGAGGGGGTGGGGTCTAGACCAAAACATAATTACTCGATTTTCAGTGCCTCTAAATCAATAATTTTGGACTTTTGGTTTGAATTGAATAAAATTATCAATGAGATAGTTAATCTTCCAAAACCAAAAAAAAAAAAAATTGTACTGTAAATGCTGCAGGCATTCCAGAATTTACTCTAATTCTCACTAGGGGAGACTGGGGCAAGTTGTAACTTTTATAAACCATTGTTAATTTGAAACTAAATCAGGCAGATGATTCCCTAATTTGCCCTGTCAGCATGCCTCGGCGGTCCAACGTCGGCCCAGCGTCAGTCCGATGCCAGTAGCATCGGACCAGCTTCGGGCCGACGTTGGACCGCCGATGCACGCTGATAGGGAAGCTAGTGTTGGAGGTTCGAGACCTGCCTCCCTTGATGGCCATATTCAGATGGCCTGCAGGCCAGTGCAGGGCTGGCGCTTGGCTCAGTCTCAGCTGCACCAGACAAAAATGTCATTTTTGATTGTGAAAATTCTGTACTCAAAATTGTCTCCTGCCCCATGTAACTTATAATTTAACATGTTTAACTGATATGTTGTCAGAATTGCAAGTAACACTTAAGCTGTAATTTGAGTGACATTGTCCTCAAACCAATTTTAGGAGTGACTGGTGGCATGATATGATACATTTAGACAACCAATAAATTGTGTCAATATAAGATACTATAACAAACCAGTTATATGCTGCAAATATTATATGAATGATTAAAATATGTGAAAAAAGGGAAAATACAATGCAAGTTTTAAAAAAGGGGATAAACCAACTGACTAATCCAGTGATAAACCATACAGCTACACAGGGTTCAGATGTGCAACCCAGAACTCTTTGTGAAGGTCCACCATTATCTCCCTAATTGTTGTGTCCCATTGTTTTAATTGCTTCACAAAGTAAGTTTTTTAAATAGAAAATCATCCCAAGGCAAAAACGACAAAACTTACCCTACTTTTTCTTTGTAAAAATTTGAATAATACACAACTGCACATGTTCCAGGCCCTACTGAAAAATGTTAGAAATATCCATTCCACAATATTTATGTTAATATACATGTTTGAAGAAGGAGGATGCATACACCAAATTCATGGTGTTAACAGAAGGCCTCGGTTTAACAATGCATATTTTATGGTCTTATATGGATCGATTAAGTTTGATTTTTGTGTACATAATTTAAAGCTTTGCCAAAGGTTTAAATGCTCATATTTGCTGTAATGCATGTAAACCTTGTCTTATTGCATTGTGGGTTTGCTCAAGCGCAGTCTATGCTTGCACACAATCTGGTCTTTGTTTATTTCACACATTAGGATATTTATATTTAATCTCAATATTATGACAAACACAGAAACTTTGCAATGAAATTATATAAAAGCTGAGAAAAACAGTTCTGTAATCCCTCTAAGGAACCTCCACCAAGCATAAGGGGCCTTAGTGTTTTAGTAGCCAGCTAAATTCCCTTATCCTGAAAAACTTCATTAGCTCATACAAGATGATCTGCCATATAATATTATGAAGTGCCTTATATGGCCCCACAGAAAAGCTAATTTCATATGCTTTAATTTGGTACTATTTTATTTACTGTATCTTCAATACACAAAAAGCTATAAGATGAAATAAAGTACTCGACCGCCGGAAAATTGCCATTTTCTGACTATAATAGATGGCAAACACAAACATGAGTTCATGGGTGAACTTTTTTGAAGATAGGTCAAAAATGATTTCACTACAGTTGTTTTTATACAAAAGCTCATCCTGCTATGACACAGGAAATTGATTTTGATTTAAAAAAAAAGAAAAAGTTGTATCCCTAAGCGCCATATTCATGGCAAAGTGAATGTCTCCTGACATTGAAATAATAAAACCGTGTTTTTTATTCATTGTAACTGTATGTGAATTCATGTCAAATAAACAAAACACTGCAAGCCCCCCTCCCATTGTATCAAATGGTTGCCCTCTTAGAATGTGACTGAGTCCTAGAGACAGTTTTTGTGACTTTTATACTGTGGTATCACCGTCAAATTTACACAAATTCTAGAAAAAGATGTCCTTTATACAAAAGTTTGGGGATTTTAAATTTCCCCTTCAGTTAACCTTTTTTATGGCAGTTGGTAGGCATTGCAGAAAAAGATGTTCTGCATTTATTATCAGTCTCCAAGACAGTGCTCTAATACCAAGATAGGTTCGACTTACAACCGTATTGTGTATAGAAATGGAAAGCCATGCTCATGAGGAACAAAATAATATAAAGATAATGGCCATTCTAGCATCGATCCTTTTTCCAGAAGCATCTGAACATGAGCAGTCAAGACATAAAATTTCACTATCAGCAAGAAAGTTGATTTTGTTGTCAGTCTGAAAGACAGGGCTGCAATACATGATAGGTTAGACTTAAAACCACATATTATACATAAATGAATAGCCAGACACATGAGCAAGAAGAAAATGTCAAGATAATGAGGATTCCAGAAAAAGTCTTGAACAAGAAGCAACTATACAAGAGAGGTCTGACATAAATTTCAGAAAAGTTGAGGGTGTCAATTTTTCGTCAGTCTCAAAAACAAGGCTGTAAAGCCATGATAGAGTTACAACTTTTTTTATACACCAATGGAAAGCCAGGCTCATGAGCAACTAGGAACTGTCCAGAAAAGTAACATTTCCACAATGAGCCATAATCAGAGAGCATCTGAATATGAGAGGACCTAAATAATTCTAGCAAAAAAGAGGGTGTCAATTTTTCGTCAGTCTCACTGAAGCCCTCACAGCATCCAATACAAGAGTTGCTGCAAAGTTTTGTTACCATTTCCTGATAGACCAGATCATGAGCAAAACATTGATGTATGAATATTTAAAAAATCAAATTATTGAATGGTAGATTTGATGCTTCAAAAATCACATTGTCCGTTTTTGCTTCGCTTTTGGCACAACAAACTCATACTACAAAAGGTGTCATTCTGAAATACAAAAACATATTATGGCCTTTTTTTGCATTCATATGATGCTCAGCTAACCAGGACACAATACCAAATTACTAATTTTTTTTCTAACTGCATTAACTTGCTTGTCTTTTAGAGTTTTACATATATTTTTACACGCAGTGTCCAGCGTGACGCAAAAAACTGATCCCATATGTAATCATTTATCATTTAATATATCAAAAGCTGTGAGTGTTGGAAACATTTGCTGCTATTCACATGAAAGGGGACATCATTGCCATTCAAACGATCCATTATACATGCACAAATTCTACCAGAAAGCTGAGATATCACTGAAATGCATGTCCATGTTGGGCCAAAACTGAAATTTTACCAATTCACGACATTGGACCTAATGCGTTTTAGTGAATTACATTTTTAGGAGTCAGGAGTCACCAGATTAATTTTTTTTTCTCGACTCCACCCAAAAATTGCCGACTTCACACCTGCCCACTGCAATTTTTATGAAAAAATTGCTGAATCGAGTTTTTACTTTGATGACTGCAAAATAATGCTGAAAAGAGGAGTCGGGAGTCGGAGTCGAAATTCATGAAACCTAAGGAGTCATAGTCGTCTTTCAGGATGACAAAGGAGTCGGAAGTCAGAGTTGCTTCACTGGCTACCCCTGACGCCGAAGCCTTGAGTGTCAGTGCTGAAGAACTATGTGTGCTTATGCATTCATGTTTGCCTGCTTTGAGTGTTTGTCTCATGGTATAAACCATCCTCACCTGTCAGGTTTGTCGGAGCTTTTGGTGAAGAAGTAACTAAGAAATTATTCTTCGTCCGGCGTGAGAAACGTCAGACACAGTTTGATATTATTCAAAGCAATTGAATGTATGTTTGAATGCTTAATTATTGTCAGTTTGTTGTTTCAAATATTTCCTTTGTAAAAAAAACCTCAAACAATTATTCAAATAACACCGGACGAAAGCTGTTAAAAGATTAGAAAACTTCAGAATTGTACAGTACTTGCAGGCAAGGCGAGTGAAAATATGCCCTGCAATGGGAGGATGGTATAAACCATCAATCATATATCCCCACTCAACCGTGCGCGATACTGCTAAGACGCGGTTTGTCATAACTTTTACAGTATATTTCACAAACAACAATTTATATATAATTTTTGAATTCTTGAGATCAAGACGTGGGAGCTTTCTATAGACCCCGGCAGGACAAAACCCGGAATGCCTACGTGACATCAAGACGACCCTCTCACGGATTCCACCCACCGCCCACACCTGGTTGTCCGGCGATTTCAACCTACCAGACATCGAATGGACATCAGCGTGCCCCAGGGCGAATGCAGCATGCAAGACAGTCATTGACAGCTTACTGGACACTGCACACGATCACTTTCTGACACAGATCATAACCTCACCAACACGCATAACTGAATATACCTCGAGTATATTGCACCTTTTCTTCACTAATAACACCTCACTAGTAACGAAGTGGGAAGTTATACCAGGCATCGGAGACCATGAAGCCTTATTTATTGAATCATCCATAAGACCATACAAAAGACGTCTTCCACCAAGAAGAGTCTTCAAATACCACAAGGCAGATTACACAGGACTCAAGGAGGAACTAGCCAGCAACTTAACCTCGTTTATCGACACACATAGTCACAGCCCAGCAAACGTCATATGGAATGCCTTTGCGGAGCAAATCAAGCATCTTCAAGACAAGTACATTCCATCCAAGATCATCTCAAACAACAAGCCACACAAACCATGGATAGACAGGATCATTAGAGCGATGCACAGGAAGAAGCGGAAACTCTTCAACATCCAGCGGTCATCGATTAACCCAGACGACAGACGAAGATACTTGGAGTACAAGGCGAAGACCCAGAAGGAAGAAAGGAAAGCCTACTGGAGCCACATCCAGAACCTCATTGAAGTTGGAGAAGGGGACAACGACATCAGCAACAAGCAGAAAAGGTTTTGGAAATTTATCAAAGCCCAAAGAAAAGACAACAATGGAATAGCTCCCCTCAGGGACCAGGGTCAACTACACTCAGATCCTCAGGACAAAGCCAACATCCTCAATAGGCAATACGAATCGGTTTTCACAAAGGAGGACACATCTAACATCCCAAAACCTCAAGGCGACTCTTTTCCATCTATGCCCGAAATTAAGGTTAACACCAAGGGGGTTCAGGTGTTGCTGCAGAGACTAAACATCAAGAAAGCATCAGGACCGGACCTCATCTCAGCTAGGATCCTCAAAGAGCTGGCGGAAGAAATCGCCCCATTCCTACGTCTGGTCTTCGAACGATGCATAGCGACCCAAGACACCCCGGAAGTATGGAGGACAGCTAACGTCACAGCGATCTTCAAGAAGGGCGACCGTTACAAGGCCAGCAACTATCGCCCAGTGTCCCTGACATGCATATGTTGCAAATTGCTGGAGCATATTGTATGTAAGCAGGTCACAGAACATCTTGAAAAATAGGACATCCTGGTCGACTGTCAGCATGGCTTTCGATCCAAGAGAAGCTGCGAGACACAACTCATCACACTCGTAGATGAGCTGGCGTCCAACCTGAACAGAGGACGGCAATGTGACCTTGGCATCCTAGACTTTAGCAAGGCGTTTGATAAAGTCCCACACCGTCGACTCCTTACCAAGCTCGACCACTACGGCATCAGAGGCAGCACATTAGGATGGATCTCGTCCTTCCTGGACAAAAGGACGCAGAGGGTTATGGTCGAAGGAGCAACATCTGACCCAGCCCCTGTCACCAGTGGAGTCCCTCAAGGTAGCGTTCTGGGACCGCTCTTGTTCCTCGTTTTTATGAACGATCTGCCCCAGATGGTAAGCTCTAAAACGAGGCTGTTCGCTGATGATTGTATCATCTACCGCGAGATAAACACCATTGAAGATGCTGGGACACTCCAAGCAGACCTGACGAAACTGGCCGAGTGGGAGCGGACGTGGGGGATGGATTTTCATCCGGAGAAGTGCTCTATCCTCAGCATCCATCGGAAAAGAAGTCCCATCCATGAGTATCGTCTGAAAGGCCACACCCTCCAGCATGAGACGACATCGAAATATCTTGGTGTCATGATCAGCCAAGACTAAACTGGAACAGCCACATCGATTCAATCACGAACAAGGCAAATAGAAGTCTTGGTTTCCTAAGAAGGAACCTCAGAATCAGTGACGAAAACATCAAATCCAACGCTTTCAACACACTTGTCAGACCTACTCTGGAATACTGCAGCACAGTTTGGAGTCCACATCAGAAGAAGTCCATCACACAAATAGAAGCTGTACAACGACGAGCGGCGAGATATGTAACCAACCGTTTGTTGTCAACGGCATAGTAGCGATAGATAAGAACATCCATCTCGTACCTACAACTACATCTACAAGGAAACAACACAACCAGACATTTAGACTACCGCACACAAGCAAGGACTGTTACAAATACAGTTTTTTCCCTGCGTCAATAAAGCTATGGAACCAGCTTCCTGCGAGTTTAGTCGAATCTCCTGACGTTGATCACTTCAGGAAGAAACTCGCCAACCTACATTTCTAACTTCTTTGTCTCATGCCAGCTGTTAGTACCCCCTAGTGACTGACTTGAGCTGTGCCGGGAGGGATACACGTATCCCTCAAGCAGCTACTGGAACCGGATTGGTCAGGTCAAGAAGGGATGAAAGCGGCTGGACCCTCTTTTTTATCTTTTTACTATCCCCCATCTCTCTCTTTCTTTTTCTGCACAACCCACTACGTAATAGTTGACTGGGCAGTGTCACCATGTAGATGTAGAAGAGCATACAAATGAATACCAGCACTGCTGTGTTTATAACAATTTGGTATTACAAATGAACAAAAATTTACATTTTAATATCAATATTTGTAACCTTGTACAAATTACAATTTTTTTATTGAAGACAACGGGTAAGTTTCTGGCTGGTCATAACAAATTTCATTTTTGATTGATTGATTGATTGATTGATTTTATTTTGGTCTGTTATTTGGAAGTTACAGTAATGAAGAGACAACATATAAAGTAACTAATAAATAAAAGATCGCGGATGGCACAGTGCAGACATCCAGCATGCTTCTCTGATGCTCCTATTAGAATACCTGGTCTATGCTACATACTCCATGTCAGGGGTGTATCTAGAAATGGCCTGAGGGGGCATTACATGTTGTGAATATGGGACGCTCCGCAGCGTTTCATTTCTCTTCCATGTAAATTTTGGGCCTGAGGGGGGGGCATGGTACCATGCCCCGCCCCCCCTAAATACGCCACTGCTCCAAGTATGGCACAAGGGATTGGATTGTGTTCGATCGCCACACTTGTGTTTTCAGCCGCACATCA
Source organism: Platynereis dumerilii (assembly GCA_026936325.1). Classification (NCBI taxonomy): domain Eukaryota; kingdom Metazoa; phylum Annelida; class Polychaeta; order Phyllodocida; family Nereididae; genus Platynereis; species Platynereis dumerilii. Next base: position 1,072,058 of record JAPTHN010000058.1, on the reverse strand, counting down.
TCCATGACCATGGGAAATTATCAAAATCAGTGAGATACTGTTTCACAAGTAATAAATATGTCATGGATACAAACATTTTCAAGCAATTGTATATGACTGTGTTTCTAGTAAGATTTCACTTCTTTAAATCCAATTATTGATCTTCATTGTTCTTCACAGAACAAAGGACATTCATTAAATTTACCACAATCACACATGTATCTTGTTGATATTTCGTTGTGAATAAATGATATAGGCCTATATAAACGAGAAGTTCTTAATTATCATTAGTACTTCCATATTTTTGCTCTTCAAATGAGGACCAGTTCACTGTGAAAAATGCACTTAATGACTCATGATATGTGATGAAGTTTCATCTTCTATACTTTCAACATTGGAAACATATAATAGAGGCAGTTTGATTAGTCATGATCAAGAGAAGACCATTTGACTCATCATAACTGATTTTGGATTGAAAATCAGATGCATAATCCTTTCGTTTTGCTGTCACCAACAGCAGGGATAAGTCTCCTTAAATCAAATTAACATTGAAAGTATTGGGTATGATCATGACAAATCATCTCTATGATGACACACAAATTGCCATTTTCACAGTGCAACAGTACACTCTTTTTCGGTATAACAGTGAAAGGCTGTAAGTGAAAAATTTGCCGCTACACTCTTTAGAATTGCCCAACTCAAAATATACTACCCTTCAGCTGGTTCTTCTTGAGCTTCAATGGAGAGAAGCAGAAGTCCCAGGAGCATGAACACGCAGATCCACTTCTGACCAGCCATGCTTGTGATGTCGCTCACCAAAACTTTCTGCGAATGACGCAATATTCAATGCCGTGGAGCACAAACTTCTGAATGCTGTGCACAGTACATGTGCTCTAATATTCATGGAAATTTTGAGAAAGGTAAAACTTTCCAATTTGAATTATGTATTTCTGGGAAATCCTCTTTTGTTGAGCTCTTTTGTATGACGGATGTTAAGATTAGAAATTGCAACTGTCCATCAATGGACTTAAATTTCAATCTTGAATTTTGGAGAAGTGAAATGGGACTTACACATGTTTCAATTTGAAAAAACCTACTCTCATTGAATTTTTTTATAGTGTGTGATCCATATTGACACTGTAATTTTTTTCCATTGCTATTGTACAATATTTGATTGAGTTGCATCCTTTCCCATTTATTCTGTTGATAACTTGTACAGAAAATCCCAATCCCCATATCTCTCTTTTGTATATTTAAAACGGAAGTTAAGCCTTTCATTGAAATGTTCACAACCAAGTCAATCCTGGATTTGTTCATCACACATGTATCTTGTTGATATTTCGTTGTGAATAAAAGAATATATATGTTCAGTGTTTCCGTTTTGAAATGAGCTGCTTTGCTCTATTTTTGGTTAAACTTTTAATCGCTTTTTCTTGCCCTCCGTCCTCCCATACTCGTTATATGTAAATGGCAGTAATATGTAAATGGCACAGCCATGAAATTTGTGCCACACTTGAAAATTATTTTTACGAATTAAAGTGTTACCATAACTTTCATTAAATGTATTAAAAAAATTATGAAAGGCAGTTATGTTACTGTTTCAAAAAATTCGAAAGATGGATATATGGAAAAATAGAGAGAAATTTAGCAACTTATTCCCCATACAGAAATGGTTAAGTTATTCAGTGTTGCACGTTCATTTTTTTGCACCATTTTCTTGGCTGGATGGTTCCTACAATTCCTTTGTGCAATTTGGCTGCAAACTCGAAATTAGATGGAAGTCTGTTACTGCAATGTTTGACTTTCTCATTAGAGTGTTATACTTAGTTTTCATAAGAGAAGTGTACTTAGTTTTCAGGAAGTAGCAGTAGTTTGGTAATGGTGTTAATGGCAACCAGCCAACAGGAAAGAAAATGATAACATCTCAATCTCACCCAACTCTCATGAGTGTGAGAGTTCGTGAGAATCACAAGACTTCAGTCTCATGAGACAAGGATGGTTTCAAGTGTTACTTTCAAGAAAATTCAGAATCACATTGGAATTTGAACACTGAAGCTATTGATAGGGCATTCCTGCTATTGGTCGTTATTCCACATCCATATTGTTTTTGACACAACCCTTACTCGTTCTATATCTGTGACGAAAAAATACTTGAGAATTTGTTTACGTGTTGAAGAATAAAAAACGGAAAAGCATAATAATTATATCTATGTCCCTGCAGAACCAAAATAATCAAGAGAAATAAAGTAGAAGCTTTTTGCTTTAGAATTGTCACATATTGTAAAGTGGAATTCAATTCTGTCACGGAGTATGCCTTCTTGAAGAATCTATTTTTGGAAGGTTAGTCTAACACACACATGAATCTTCTGAAGTGGTTTACATAAATTGTCAAAATGCTTAGCCGAAACATTTGAGAAATGATACATCATTGAGATTTGCAGCAATCACAGATTTTGTTCCATCACCACAGCGAAGCTGTTTCCTGGCAGACAAGACAAAGCAAACGTTGGTAAGATCTGATTGACAGTAATCCTTTTTATGATGTCAAAGATAAGTTTTGCTTTTCTGCATTTTAGCATAGCAACAGATATTCAACATTATTACAGATAGATAGAGACATTAACGATATTACAGAATCTAATGGCATATCACATAGCTTTCAACATCAATTTTAGTTTTGCAAACTTCTAACCAAAACAGGTTTCTTCACAAGCTTGTGACTGCCATATATACTTCATTAGTAACTACAGTACAACATTCTGTCTCACTGCCTTGTCATAGTGTCAGCCAAAAGAAGTTTTCAACTGCTGACAAATGACCTTCGAATGAAATTATCTTGCAATGAATTGTACCGGTAGTCAAATAGATTGAAACCAGTAAGTTCTTTGTTTGGATATTTTTACTCCATGTATTCTGTAGGGCAAGTTGACCTAACTTCAGCCTCTCACCCAACTTCAGCCCCCTACAGAAAACTCCTTGTAATTAAATTTCCATTTGGCCAAGGTGTCAGTTTTTGGGTTTAAAGTTATTGTCAATGTGTTTAGAATAAATTATGACCATAATAACATATGAATCAGGAATTTTACATGTTTTTTTGGTGGACCGCATTTTGCTTGTTTTGCAACGCGAATAAAATACAAAACGAAAAAAAAAATTGATAAAACGTTAAATCTGTCGGTTGGCTGTAACAAATTCACCCAAGCAGGAGCAGCCAAAAAAAGTAACATCACAAGGGAAAATTAGTAATCTTCCATAAATTAAGTTTTTTTTCAATATTTTCTACTTGATCATTCAATGAATTAGGTGATTTATAAGACATGTCAATCTTACCTAACTTCAGCCCCCATGGTCCTAACTTCAGCCCCCATATCACCTAACTTCAACCTCCAGGTTTCCCAAACTCCAGCCAATAAATCTCACATGAGAAGTTTGATTATTCATCCCTGAATATCTACCTAAAAATTTAATTTTTAAAGCATTTTTACGTCTGGCATACTAGAATAGACTAGTTGCCTGAATTGGAGTTTAAAATAAATTTTTATCCACTTTCCGCAAAAACGATGACTTCTTTCCAAGCTTTTTTGAAATTTATTTTTGGAGGATTGATTTTTTTCAGACCGTCATGTTTGACAAACAGGTAAGTAATTAAAGCCAAATTTAAACAGTCTGCTGTTTTTATGATAGAATAGGATCAATTGGTTGAAGTTAGGTACGGGCTGAAGTTAGGTACTAGGCTGAAGTTAGGTACTACGTGGCTGAAGTTTGGTACATGTCCAGCTTTTGTCTTTGAAGCGCATTTGCACTGCCTTATAAGGGGTATTGTTGTTTTTCACAATATGGTCATGAAGAGGAGTGGAGGCTGGGGTTAGGTCCATAGCTACATGTTATTCCCATGAATAGCCAGCTGATGACAAGTGATCAAAACCAAAAGTAGGCTGAAGTTAGGTCAACTTGCCCTATTAGTTATACCAGTTGCTTTGGTTGAATTGCTATATACGTAGAAATGTCAGTCAGATACACTGTAAAATTTGAAATTTTGAGTCAGCTTAAATGATTGAGTGAGATGGTTGCACAATTTGTTTGAGCTGACATACAGTGCCGCCTGTAAGTAAGTGAAACGCATGAGATGTTGCCATTGCATCAATGTTAAACATCCTCAGCAAAACTGCTTGTGGAAGCATGAATTCTCATCTGATGAGAATAAAACATACTGGGTCATAAAGGCCGATATGTGAGGCATGTGGGATAACAACCAATTTTCTTTGCTGTAGTTGGAGTTAGGTATGGGTCAAAGTCTTTGATAAGTAAGTGAAACACAGGCCCAATGTTATTTAATGGGGAAGGGCGGTTCACTTACTTATCAAAGACTTTGACCCATACCTAACTCCGACTACAGCAGAGAAAATTTGCTGCCATTGTTATCCCAAATGCCTCACATATCGGCCTTTATGACCCAATATGTTTTATTCTCATTGGATGAGAATTCATGCTTCCACAAGCAGTTTGGTTGACCGTGTTAAGCATTGATACAATGGCACAATATCATACGTTTCACTTACTTACAGGCGGCACTGTAGCTTGTTGTCTTAAGTTATGATAATCTTACCATTGTCATAACTCAAAACAACAACCTATTTTACACTGCAAAAAATTCCCGTTAAATTTTACAGTTAAATTAACTGGCAACTTTGTTCCAGGTCTAAGAACTGTAAAAGTACTAATAAACTGAACAGGACAATAAACCGTAAAATGCAGATTGGTACATTAAACTGTAATTTTGGGGATTCAACAAAGTGATATTACGGTATAATGCACATATATAAAAGAGTTTATTTAAGGTATATTTTACAGTTATATCAACTGTCAAACATAGAATGTAAAGAATGCAAGGAGCTGTAGAATGTACTGTAAAAATACGGATAGTATCTGTTATTCTTACTTTTGCATAAGTGTGAAACAACAGACTAAGCATGTGATTTAACTGTCGCATAGCTGTAGGGATGTACCGAAGCTGGAATCAGCTGAGAGAGTCACTGACTCCAGGCTCGGCCTTGCTTGACAGCAGGGAAATAAGTCCATCAATTATACCCAGCAATTAATTCGCACACGTTTGGTCACAAATTTCTGCCATAAAATTGATGGATATTTTCCAAGAGAATAAGGTGCCAGTTTCTCGAAATATGTTCTATTTATGCAGACTGCGCTTACGTTATTTTGGTTTTAATAGTGTCATTCTTTAGATCACATCATAAGACTCACACAAATGTCAATGTCACAAATGGATATTACAACTTTTGCATAATGACAGAATCTTTAAGACCATATGAATGAGGATGTTCCCTTACCTTTGGATAAGTTATAAATTCAGTTTGATTAACAGCTGTGTAAAGCATATGTTATAGATGGCGCCACATGTTCCGTGGTTGAAGTCCATGTAATCTCTTGTTTATAGTTCCTAATCTTACCAGGTGTATTGATTGTTTGGCCAATTCAAATGTTTTGTCTGCATATTACAAGTTGTCAGTAAATTAACAGTTGAAGTAATTTCTCATCAACGTGAACTGAATGTTAAATGACATGATGCAGTAAATTTATCTTGGAGCCATTTTGTAACTGACAAAGAACTGCAAATTCCCAGACAAAGCCCGTATAAAAAAATACTGGTTAAAATAACAATTTACAGTTCTTTGAGCCACAAAAACACGGCCATTTCTTACAGTGTAGCTCAAAGAAATTTTGGAAACATTTCACTCAATCATTTAAGCTGACTTAAAATTCAAACTTTGCAGTGAATTCATTTTTTGGATTTATTGACTCCATGCATGTATTCAGTATTAGTTATGTCAGTTGCTTTAGTTTATGGACTGTCAACTTAGAAATATTTATTGTCTGTCAGATATGGGATAATGCCCAATAGCACGACAAGCTCTATCCAGCAGTGCTAATTAGAATATGTTTTTTGCAGCAAATTTTTATCATTAATCTGACTTCAGGTACATTTTTGAGAAATAAACTTGGATGTAATTGAATTAATGAGACAGGGAATTCATACTATGGTCATTCAGGAGTTCAGGTGAGTTTGCATTGCATGAAGTTTGAAATAAATAGATCATGATGAAGCAGCCACGCCCATCAGGCCAAGTTAATTGGTCAACTTTGACCTAGCCATTGGAAATCCCCAAGATCTTGACTTAGCTTTAAATTTGTTAGAGTGGACAATCCCTCGCCAATTTTACATATTTGTGAAATTGAGATTGGCCTACTGAAATTTTATGGTAGAGTTCAAAATATATGTTGTCAGCACAGCATCTAAATTGTACATGTCATGAGTGCACTTTGAGACCACCTGTGTGTCATCTTGTCACCATGTGGGAAGTTAATTGATTTTAATGAAAATTACATATAAAATTTAATGTTTGTATTCACTGGGTACCTGGGGTGAAATTAAAATGCCCCTTATTCTGTATTGTCAATTAAAAGTCATGGCAACAGCTTGATTAGATGAAATATGCTGGAAAGATTTGCATAGGTAGGCCTTAATGATTTATGACGATCAATCACCTTAATACTTTTAGAGCAAGTCAAGAATTGGTGTGCCATCTAAAAAGTGATGTGTCGACATCTCCCTGTGATTCATTATACACCAACAGCCAAAGTTGCCATGATATGACTGAGAATGATTCCACATTCCTGTGCAGTCAAACGTCGGTTTCCCTTTTTATTCAGCTGTGTGCATGGCATAATCACAGGCATTCAACATTATTACAGAGAGTGATAGACAGCATTTCTCGGGGCTTTAACATCAATTCTTTGTTGTGTGGCTATGTGGCTATCTTGTAACCAGAACATGATTCTTCACAAGCTTGTGACTGCCATATACGTCATTATTAACAATGCTTTGACTCACTGCCTTGTCATTGTTGTCAGCCCAGAGAATTTTTCAGCTGCATACCAAATAACCTTCAAAGGAAATCCCTTGCAATGAATGCATATCAAGGAGATGGAAACCCCTAAGACCATTGTTGTAAAGCATTGTAATTACTCCCACTTGAATATTGCTTGCTTCACCTGCTTTGGTTTTGGACAGTATGATCATTGATTTGGTATGCAATGTTCTGGTATTTTAGTTCATCACAGCATAGTTAATTGGGTTGTACAGTGTAGTCCCTTCAGTAAGCACCCTCCTTTAGCCCTGTGTTGTGCAACCTTATCTTTCCATATCCACCAACTTTATCTTCGAAAAATTGTCATGTTGTTCAATGAGTTCAGCCCCTGCTTATAAGTCTTTTCTTGTCATCACGAGTGTTGAATGACAAGATCGAGAGAGAACATAGTCCTCATCATGTTACACCTTGACCCAATATGGGCGATCTTTCACTTGCCCAGCATAGACACTGTTACAAGGGGCTTTTAATTTTTAATTGTTATGTTATAAATAAAGGGATAGGGAAATAACTTACCCTAGGGAGCATACTGTATTTCATAAGAGGAAGCATCCAGTTATTTAAATAATTTTAATTGTTTTGAAAACAAATAAGGGGAGGGGGAAAGGAATCAGTCTGGTTCCAGACTGGTTTTCATATCTTATTTTCAGATTACATGATTGGGCTTTGGATGTTTGGAAAATCACCCTAAATGTTTAATCAAAAAATGGCTCAACTTACCCCAATCTCCTCTACAGGCAGCGCACACGGCGTATAAGCCAACATGTTCTGTCCATTGATGTAATGTCAATGTTATGTCCGAGATATGGGAACATTAGTCTTATTCATCTGACATTACTTAATAGCACAGAGAAACATTATTCACACTGATGTTCTATTCAGGCAAATAATACGATATTGGCTAATTTCTATAATGGTTCCCAGAAATTGGCCATCATTTCAGACTTGACTGATTCACAAAAATGTCAGTAGTATAATGATTTCCCAAGTAATCGTATGAGGCAGATATTGAGAGCAAAAATGTTATAGGCCCAAGATATAGGATTAAAACAACGTTGTATCAGAGTCTTGGCCTGGGCAGTCAGTTCTGTAAATTAAACGTTTAAATGGCTACCAATTGGTGGATGCATGAGCTGCTACATAATTAATGCATGCAATTTAATAATTTACCCAGGAATTTTCATTGGTTCTTGACAATAACAGTACAGAAATAAAAAGTTTGTATCTGGTGAAGAACATACTCGTATGAGAATAAACTACCTCTCTCTGGGGTTCATCAGCATGCACTTGGTCAGATGGGTATTTCTTCCTTTTTGATTTATAAATTTAGCTTAGAGGCCTCTCACTTTCAATGTTTGACTTCCTAATAAGAGAAGTGTACTTAGTTTTCAGGAAGTAGCTTCAGTTTGGTAATGGTGTAAATGGCAACCAGCCAATAGAAAAGAAAATTATAGCATCTCAGTCTCACCCAACTCTCATGAGTGTGAGAGTTCGCCAGAACTTCAGTTTTACCAGAGGAGTTTACGTAAGTAAATTTCAGGAAAACCTCAGCTACCAACATCTTGATGTGTATGTCACTGCTAAAAAACATGATCAATAGGACCACTCAGCTATTGGTCGCTATTCTGCATCAACCACTGACGGTTATTGTTTTTAGCACATCCCAGATCCATATTGTCAGTGTCAAGTACCAAGTATGTGTTGTAATCTTATAGAATAAGTTAAAAAAGATAGGTTTGATACCAATATAATTTTTGAAGTGAACTTACAAGATTTCTATTTGCTGTCTTCAGTGCATGTTATAGCATGTTTTATTATTATCTTTTTCATAGCTAAGTATTTTTTGGCAACTTCCTTTCGCAGTTAAACCGTGACAACATCGTTTTTTTTCACAAAGCACTAGTCATCAAAATCTCTTATACCACTGTTTGCTGTTTCTGGCCAATCAGAAGGCAGGATTTCGCTCTGATATAATGCATATCACAGCTCTTACACCTGACCATGATATTGCATGCTTGGCTTACTACAAGTTGGCAAAATTGAAGGAAAGCTGAAACAAAACTGACCAACAAAGGATTAAAACTGAACAACACAGACAGTAAACAAGGAGGAAGATTCTATCAAGTATAACTGGTATCAATAAAAAGGCTGTATTCACTCTTTTTTTATACCAATATCTAAATTAATGATCAAATTTTTAAAGGTCACTTGATAAAATAGTTCATTTTGGATAGGCAAGCTGCAAAAAAAATAGCGGAGCAGCAGACCTGCAATTTTTGCCCCATTTGGCAAGCTCAAAGAATTATTTTTTCTTCTGAATTCGGGACCCCTGCTTCTTCTTATTTAGGGGGCTGCCGCCCCCGAACCCCTGCTCCTTGCTTCCTATTATTTTTCGAATGTATTTCTTAACTTCAAAATAAAATTTGCTCAGCGATTATAATGATCAGCCTCACCAAAAAGGCGTGGCTGAGAGGGCTGCACTATCGACCTACCTATCTATCTATCCGTCTATCAATCTATCTGTCTATCTATCTATCTATCTATAAAATTTATCTGTGAAATTAATGTATTGTGTTATTTCTATCTATCTATCGATATTTCTATCTATCTTTCTATCTACAAAATTAATGTATTGTATTATTTCCTGAGAACAAAGAATTCTGACCTGTTGCCTTCAGGGTTGCAAACCTTCAAATGAACTGAGGAACATAATGTGCGACAAATACAATGAAATGTTGTCATACAAGAAGGGTTGAAGGCTAACACAGGGATTTAAATTAATTTGTTTTGTACTTAGTGGTATAAGTTAGATAACACCCTTGTTTGTGACGATCTGCAATAATATATTGCATATCGTCACAAACGAGGGCGTTATCTATTACAAATCACATTTTGTTGTCAGTCAACTCCCCTTTGAGGATACAAGGTCTATTTGATTCGGTAACCGTTCATTGAAGCAGTGAAGGTATCAAAGCTGAACAAGCTAAACATACATAATCCATGTATAAGTATTAGTTAGACACCGATTTGGAGGGTTCTAACATGCATGTTAGAACCCGACAAAGAGGTGTCTAACTGACTTAGACATCATATGCTTCTTATATTACACATTTTAACTTATAATTTTAGCAAAATAAACAATAATCTGATTGTTTGTTTGCTGTTGTAAACAGTGTTAATCCCTAGCAGGGCGCTAACATGCAATATTGTCAGTTAGATACCGGGTTTTCCAATGGTATAAGTATCTTGGTGATGTCTAAACGCATTTATTCAGTTTCTTGAAATCTGTGCTTGTGATATATAGAGTTATGCAACAAATCTGTGAAATCACAGTTTTTCAGATAAAGCAAGGTACAAAGTGGAAAAACACATAGCTTTGAAAAATATTAATGATAAGAAAAATTTTATTTTCTAAGAAATCAGAAAATCGATGCCAAATAAGACAATGTCATTACATACATGTAATACCACAGACAAGCATCAATGACTAAAGCGATGTTCTTTTCAGGCAAGTAATACGATATAGACTAATTTGAAATTTCTATAATGGTCCGCAGAAATTGGTTATAACCCAATTGGAATGATGCACAAAATGTCAGAGTATAATGATTGCTCATAATTTCGAGCAAATATTTAGTGTGAAAAGGTCAGGAGGTCAATTGGATTATTTCTACGGGCCATTTTTTTAAATTGGGTCGAATTAACTTTGGATGTGGGTATCTCTGTACACCCTGCACACTAATTAACACTAAGCTTGGCACCTTAGTCACCATTATTAGCTGGGTGGCTGAGTGGTTAAGAGGCTCGCCTACTCCGCTGAAGGTCTTTGCTTGGGGACCCCGAAATTTTCAGCAAGTAAAAGATCCCTCACATGGGGTAATGTGTACCATGTTGAGGACTTCTGCTATCTCCCCACTCATCAATCAACTCTCGGGATTGCCCAGAACTGGGCTTAGAGCTGCACTTACCATATCTATCTATCTCTCAGCGGGATAGTTCCTTCAATTCTCTTGTGCAATTTGACTGAAAACTCGAAATTAGAAGGAAGCATTTTATTTCAATGTTTGACTTACTCATTTCAGTGTTGTACTTAGTGTTCAGGAAGTAGCTTTAGTTTGGTAATGGTGTAAATGGCGACCAGCCAACGGGAAAGAAAATGATAACATCTCAGTCTCACCCAACTCTCATGAGTGTGAGAGTTCGCAAGAACCACAAGACTTCACTCTCGTAAGATTTCAAGTGTTGCTGTCAAGAAAAATTCAGAACGACTGTGGAAGCTGAAAACTGAAGCTATTGACAGGGCAGTCCTACTATTGGTAGTTCTTCCACATCCATATTGTTTTTGACACAACTCTTACTCGGTCCATATCAGTGAGGAAAAAAATACTTGAGAATTATGTTACGTGTTTAAGCATAAAAAAGGGGAAAAATCATATATCCCTAAAGAACCAAAATATCCAAGGTAATAAAGTAGAAGACTCCTACTCTAAAATTGTCATATATTACAAAGTCAAATTATATTCTGGCATGGAGTATACCTCCTTGAAGAATCTATTTGTGAACGGTTTGTCTATAACACCCAGAGAATCTTCTGAAGTGGTCCAATATAAATTGTCAAATCAGTTTTCCAAAACATTTGAGAAATTATACATCATTTGCAGCAAACAAACATTTAGTGTCATCGTCAAAATGTTCCCTGGCAGACAAGACAAAGCAAAGTTGGCATGAGAACTGATTGACAATAATCCTTATTTTTATGAGGTTGAACATAACTTTGCCTTTTCTGCATTCTAGCACAGGTATTCATCATTATTTCTGATAGGTAGAGTCAGATATGATATTATGGAGCCTAATGGACATCACATATCTTTTAACTTCAATTATTTGTTTTGTAAACTTGCAACCAAAACAGGCTTCTTCACAAGCTTGTGACTGTCATATATATACGTCATCAGTAACTACAGTACAACATTCTGTCTCACCGCCTTGTCATTGTGTCAGTCCAAAGAAGTTTTCAACTGCTGACAAATAACCTTCGAATGAAATTGTCTTGAAATGAATTGTACTGGTAGTCAAATAGATTGAAACCAGTAAGTTCATTGTTTGGATATTTTTGCTCCATTCATTCTGTATTATTATTATTATTATTATTATTATTTTATTCATCGTACAAGAGTACAAAATATTTTTTAAAAATCAATAAATAAGACAAAACAGTAATAAAAACAACATAAGATAAAATAAAACAAGTTAAAAAAATAAAAAATAAAAAATAATAAAATAAAAAAAACAATTAGAAAATTTACGTCTACACTATCTGTAGCTATAGCTAGCTTGTACACAAGAAACCAATAATGTCATTTATTTCACTGGGATCTAACAGCCATGGGTCAGCAACATGACTGTCCCTAATATAAAGAAGTTCTCTAATTTGAGAGCCAGTCCTCAAAATTGACTCCTTTACATTATCATAAAAAGCATTAATACTGGCTACTGCTCCGACAGGTTTTTCAGAATACATTATATTGACATTAATTCCATACTTTCGACAAATATGTAACAAATTAGCACCTATTCTGGAATTTCGTTTACATGAAGTACTACATTTAAAAATAAAATTTACAATTGAATTATCATGGTCTAAACTATTACGATAAAAATTTACAAATCTCTTGTGAATAATTCCTTCTACTTATAGTAGAGGAAACAGAAGCCAAAAAGTCCAATATTTAAGGAGATACCCCGCACGGAAGTACAACAGGCCGAATCATATACCAAAATGTTCGCCAGAATGTCAGCTATCTGAATTCCGGCTAAGAAAATTACTGGTTCCGAGTACTAACTGAGGGAGAGCTGTTGCCACGTCAACAGATTTATTAAAATTGTAATTTGCGAATAATTCATTTTTAATGCTTTTCTTAGACACCAAAGTTCACAGACAAGGTTTTTGTGCCTGGGCGAACTATAGTTGAGACAGACTTCCCACTGGCAGACCAATTTTGCTTCTGCATTGTATTGGTTGCCATGGAAACAAGAAATCATAACAAGTTTGAAGTTTCCAGTCATTATCACACACTCGATATCTTATACTCCAAAATGATTTCATTAAACCCACTAGTGTTTTATATGTGAGAGTGTCCTCTTTCCAAATATGGGTATGATTTGTATGTTTCATGGAAATTTATTTCATTAAAACTATTTCCAAGGCAACATATCGGGTCAAATAATTTGGACTTCAGAACAGTAAACCCTCCATGACATTTTATTACAAGTATTAGTTATCATTGAAACAAGAAATAACAACTACGATGTTTCGAGGGGATTCATAATTAACACACTTTGGTCTCTTTTACTCAAAAATAATTACATAAAACCAGCAAGTGTTGAACATTAAAATGCATTGTGAGAATGTCCTCTTTCTGAACCTGGGCAAGATGTTTATGTATGATGTAAAATTTATCCACTGAACGGTCTTCAAGACAATGGAATAGGAAAAGACAATTTAAGGATTTTTTGAATTCATCAATATCTTAACTGATACTCTTGACAACTTGCTCATTTTATGACATTATCATTGTGTATGTATCTCCTTCAGAAAAATTAATCCTCCATGGGACATTGCAGTCTTTTTTGTAATGGATACACATACATAATATTGATATTATAGATAACTTATCAACCATGTATCACTTCAATGTACTTCACAAATGTCACTGGAGTCACGTCGCTGAAGTCAAATAATTTTTAGTGGCACTAAGCATCCGCTTTTGCTATTTAGATGCTGGGAAAGCTTGTTAGCACATTTCAGGTCATCCTATCACAAATCTAATTTAAGGTTAACATAGTCTCAACAAATAAGAACTTGTGCTCCAGTCCTGCATTGAATTAAAGGTTTGTAGGGTATCCTAAATATTTTAGATACCATTGAGGTAAATAGGAAGATCCTCCTGGACAGTGCAGTTGTCAAGGATGGGAAACAAAGCATAGTAGAACAGTTGGGACAAGGTATCTTGTCGCAGCTGTTTTGGGGCTGTTTTGAGGCTGTTTTGAGTCTAAAGGGAGGTATGACTTTGTAGAAAATGCTTTAAAACATATATTCTGTGAACATTTCAAGACATTCCTGCAATTTGAAGTGTCAAAATTGGCTGATTTTCACCGATTAACTGGCTGAAATGACGTAGATTCTCAGTTTAAAGGTGATGGAATTTGCATATATAATGTGATAACTCTTGATCTGCAAGTTTTTCATGTGTAATAATTTTTCACCCAGACAATCTACTAAAATGTAACTTTGCAAACCTTAACTGAAGCAGTGACATCTTGCATTTCACAAATTTGATGCCATTGTCTCTTGTAATCCCCCACTCTCCTTGAAAGGCTCCAAAAATTGACCAAATTGATTATAAAATGCCATGTCATAATAAACGTGGATGGCTTCATGATCAAGTAATAAAAATTATACAATTGTATATTGGATTTACCATTTTTCAAAAAACAGAAGTCCATCTTGCTGTCAAAACACGTCATATCAGAGAAAATTATCCTTAGAATGTGTCTTTAGGACCCTTCTTTAGTCCTGTGTGGCGAACCATCAAACCCTGCATCTCTCGGAAACATAATGGCAAGTGGAAAATTCCCGGTTCAGTTTCCCATAGGAATAGTATTGTCAAATCATATGAGCTCCATCAATTTCAAGATATTTTCAATTGCATGGCCAGTCATTGTTGCAATGTGATGTTCTTTGGTTTGGGGTGAGCTCTCAACCTTAGGAAAGCAAGGTATAAGTTTGATAATGGTTTCATATTTTTTGTCTGGCTTACATGATCTTTTCATTGCAATAAATTGCAATTTCAATGCTATGTCAATGCAGGATAGCTATATGCATGTTTTGATCATGAATTCATCCATGGTTGAAACGATGGTTCTACATTTCACTGTGTTACTAGGTAAACATTCATGGCATTTATGATCAGTTTGATAGATTTTTGGTTCTTTTCGAGGGAATTTGAAGAAATTGCATAATAAGTGTGAACACCCAAAACTTGACTGTTTGTCACAACGCCTCATTGAACTGTCATGTTTTGACAAAATTGGTGTATTGGCTCCATGGCACATATATGACCATGTGTAAAACATATCCAAATTGCGTTATTAATTTGGAGATACATTGAAAAAACACGGGTACATAATAGGTCTGACACACTGGAATTGAAAAATGCCTAATTATGTACTAATGCATTGTTGATTGGAAGTTCATTGATCTCACGAAATTTAATTTGTTAAACTCTCAAAATTACCTATAATATCTAAAGATTTATGCATTTCCATGGCAACAAGGACCACAATATCACATGGAGGTTCACTTTTCTGACGGTCATTGCTACATAATGGTTTGTCATAAAATTGAACATGATGGTCAGGATATAGGTTTTGATATTGATAAATTACAAAATTCAAATATATTGTTTGCCTTGACTTGTTGTCTCAGAAACAATTTTGTAAGATAAATTACATAAAACATGCAAATCTTGTCTATGTTTTGAAAGAGGACACTCTGACAGACATTTAGATTCACAACACTTTTTGGTTTTATGAATAACTTTAGTGCAAAAGAGACCAAAGTTTGTTATTTATAAATCAACGGGAAACTTCAAATTTGTTTTCACTTCTTGTTTCTATGGCAACCAAGGCACATGACATGGAGGGTTCACTGTTCTGAAGGTCATCCTTCCACAATGATTATATCCAAAAATGAGCAAGATGGCATGTCAGATTCTATGATCTCTAAGATATTCAGAAATTCCAAAATTCATCAAAATTGTTTGACCCAATATGTTGCCTTGGAAATAGTTATAATGAAATAAATTTCCAAGAAACATACAAATCTAACCCATATTTGGAAAGAGGGCACTCTCCCAAACATTTTCATGTATCACAACTGCAGGTTTTATGAGATCATTTTAGAATATGAGAGCTCTAAATGTGTCAATTATGACCAGGCCTTCAAATTTGTTATTATATCCTGTTTCTAGCGAGTTTAATAAAATTATTTTGGAGTATAAGAGATCAAAGTGTGTGACAATGACTGAAAACTTCAAATTTGTTATGATATCCTGTCTCCATGGCAACCTGGACCATGCCATACATCCGAGGGTTCACTTTTCTGAAGGTCATCCTACCACAATGATTATGTCCAAAAATGAACACTATGGCATGTCTATTAGCTGAGATATTGAAAAATTCCAAAATTCTTATAAACTCGTTTGTCCTGACTTATTGCCTTGGAAACCAATGAAGTGCAATAAATAGACATAAAACATAAAAATCTCGCTCAGGTTTTTAAAGACGACACTCTCAGCAACATTTCCACATAAAACACTAGCGGGTTTAATGAAAGCATTTTGGAGTAAAAGATATCAAAGTGTATGATAATTACTGGAAACTTCAAACTTGTTATGATTTCTTGTTTCCATGGTAACCAATACAATGTAAGAGCAAAATTGGTCTGCCGGTGGGAAGTCTGTCTCAACTTTAGTTTGATCAGGCACAAAAACCTCACCTGTGAACTTTGGTGTTTAAGAAAAGCATTAAAAATTAATAATTTGAGAATTACAATTTTAATAAATCTGATACCATGGCAACAGCTCTCCCTTAGTTAGTACCCGGAACCAGTAATTTTCTTAGCCAGATTCAGATAGCTGACATTCTGGCGAACATTTTGGTATATGATTCGGCCTGTTGTACTTCCGTGCGGGGTCATCATCAAAAATTAGCTCATATTTCCTCTACTATTAGTTATACCACTAGCATTGGTTGAATTGCTATATACATAGAAATATCTATTGACAGTCAGGTACACTGTAAAATTTGAAATTTTGAGTCAGCTTAAATGATTGAGTGAGACGGTTGCACAATTTGTTTGAGCTGACATAGCTTGTTGTCTTAAGTTATGATAATCTTACCATTGTCATAACTCAAATCAACAACCATTTTTAGCTCAAAGAAATATTGGAAACATTTCACTCAATCATTTAAGCTGACTTAAAATTCAAACTTTACAGTGAATTCATTTTTTGACTCTATGCATTTATTCAGTATTAGATATGCCATGCAGTTGCTTTGGTTGATAGACTGTCTACTTAGAAATATTTATTGTCTGTCCGATATGGGATAATGCCCAATAGCATGACAAGCTCTATCCAGCAGTGCTAGTTAGAATAGCAAAGTTTTATTATTAGTCGGACATCAAGTACATTTTTGAGAAACAAACTTGAATGTAATCTACTTAATAAGACAGGGAATATATACTTTGGTCATTCAGGAGTTCTGGTGAGTTTGAGTTGCATGAAGTTTGAAATGCATTGATCATGATGAAGCAGCCACGCCCATCAGGCCAAGTTAATTGGTCAACTTTGACCTAGCCATTTGATTGGAAATCCCCAAGATCTTGACTTAGCTTTAAATTTGTTAGAGTGGACAATCCCTCGCCAATTTTACTCATTCGTGAAATTAAACTTAGCCCACTGAAATTTTATGGTAAACTTCACAATTTATGTTGTCAGCACAACATCTGAATTGTACATGTAATGACTGCGCTTAAAGACCGACTGTGTCACATTTTTGCCAAGTATAGGAAGTACATTACAGATTATTCCATAATTTTAGACACTGGCACTAAATGTGATTTATTTAAACAAATCTTCTATGGGGAAAATTGACATCAGCAAACTTATAACATTACTTCACCCAACATGTCCTAGAAAAAAATATCATTTAGTCTCAGTGTCAATTATGAAATCATCTATAAGGTTATGAAAAATTACAAATGAAGTTTTTTACTCACTTTTAGTGTCTGCATTGGGTGAAATGAAAATACCCCTTATTCTGTATTGTCAACAAAAGTCATGGCAACAGCTTAATGAGATGAAATATGCCAGAAAGATTTGTATGGGCAGGCCTAAGTTATTTATGAAGACCATAATACTTTTGAAGCAAATCAAGAATTGGTGTGTCATCAAAAAAGTGATGTGTCGAAAGCTCTCTGTGATTCACTATGCACCAACAGCCAAAATTGCCATGATATGCCTGACAATGATTCCATATTCCTGTGCAGTCAAACGTTAGTTTCCCTTATTCTTAAGCTGCGAGGCATAATCACAGGCATTCAACATTATTGCAGACAGAAAGTGATAGACAGCATTTCTCGGGGCTTTAACATCAATTCTTTGTTGTGTGGCTATGTGGCTATCTTGTAACCAGAACATGATTCTTCACAAGCTTGTGACTGCCATATACGTCATTATTAACAATGCTTTGACTCACTGCCTTGTCATTGTCTCAGCCCAGAGAATTTTTCAGCTGCATACCAAATAACCTTCAAAGGAAATCCCTTGCAATGAATGCATATCAAGGAGATGGAAACCCCTAAGACCATTGTTGTAAAGCATTGTAATTACTCCACTTGAATATTGCCTGCTTCAGCTCATTAGGTTTAGGATAGCATGATCATTTATTTGGAATACAATGCATACTAGTAAGGTAGTTCTTTGGTGACAATATTGCACAATGGTTCTTTCTTTCAGTGTCTCTCCTAAACAACACCCATGTGAAATGGATTTCATCTTCTCCTTCCACATCCACTAACCTTTACTACATAAAGTACATTACCTTTATGAGTTCCCACACCCCAACAACAAGGAACCTCTCAACAGAAGGGCATGGTGTTCAATGAATTTGAACAGACCTGACATTTATATGAATATACCTAACCAAAAGGTCAATTTTCTAAGATAGATAGATGGATGATTTTGTAATAAGTTCAGCTCTCTATAGCCAGTTATGGCTGCTTACAAGGGTTGATTTATGAGATGGAGAGAGAAAGAGACTGTGAGTCCTCAATATATTACACGTTCACCCCATGTGAGCGAGCAGTTACTTGCCCAGCGTAGACACTGATAAAAGTGGCTGTCATTTTTTAAAACATCTCATAAACAAAATAGCAGGGATTTTGCTCTTAAAGGTGCACTTTAAATATTTGGGTTCATCAGTCAGGGTTCGAATCTATGCAGACAAAGGCCTTCATCAGAGCAGGTCTAGAGTGTAACCACTAAGCCACCCAGCTTCCTGAATACTTTTTTGTTTGTGAACGGTAAAGATAATGGTACTTTTATTTAATGTGGGTACTGGGTAGCCAAGCTAAGTCAGTCACTTGTCTCCAGTTGGGCCCCCGGGGCATCTAATTTACGTCTGATGTGAATGGCGATGTCGTGGAATGACATGATGGCCAGCCTTGGGATTGAACCCGGGTCCCTCGCTTGTGAGGCGAGCACTCTACAGACTGAGCTATTGGGGCTGACAATGTGTTCTATGTATTGTTGTAGCATAAATAATGTAACAACAAGAAAAGGCCACCCCACTCACCCCTCCCTCCAAAGCAACAAAATAAAATCCCCAAAAAAACCCTCTACCCCATTAATGGAAGACAGTGATACATCAAACCTGTTTGTCTGGAGTATTTACCAGCAGAAACAATCTAAAGTTGGTAGCTGTTTCCACAAGTCTGCGACTTTTATGGTGCCAAAATGTCTGTATTTCTATGTTTGCAAAATCCTATCATCCATTCTATACTGCTGGGCCCTTCCTGTTATCAGTTCCGGTTTTTATGTGATTCACAAAACAGGATGGCTATCTTCAAGACAGACTCAGTACTCACAGAGCTGTACATACAGAAATTTAGCAAAATAGAGAAATACAGGCTGCATGTCTTTTATGTATGCTGTAAATTTAGTAGATAGTGGCATAAAATATAAATCATATTCCATCGTGCAACCTTTAAGTACTGTTAATTGCCAGATGAAATTAGAAATGACGAAGCAAATCAAGAAGAACTTAAAAGCTCTTAGACAGTGGCGTCCCTATGGGGGGGCACGGGGGGGCACGTGCCCCCCCATATTGGACCTGTGCCCCCCAGGTGCCCCCCATATGAACTTTCCAACTCTGGCTAAAATATACAATTAGTATAGTAGGTGCCCCCCCAGAGAATCGCGTGCCCCCCCAGGTGCCCCCCCGCTCGACACACCCCAGTTACGCCACTGCTCTTAGAATGCATTCAGATTTTTAAAATTGCATTTTGATCACTATAAGTAATTCATTGCACTGCGTCTTTCCTAAATTATTTTTGAATAGTAACTTATTGAAACTGGAAAGTATTTAGCTTTTGAATAGAGAGATTCACTCTTAAAGCAAGCCAAAATCAACTTCCTTGTCGGCAATTAAGAGCCTAATAGTTAAGGCTTGCCAATTTTTAAAGTGGTTTTCTTTCTTGTAAGTAATCTGATGTCATGCAACACGCCCAACTATTACAACCCATTCAAATAGTTATCAGTTTTTTCCGTAAATAAAGAAAATATGTCTTTTTTTTATTGGCTATATCTCTGGCTATATCTTAAACAATCAGTCTTCGTGAAACTTTAAGTAAAGTCTTTGGTTCAAGTCCAATATAAGGACCAAATAGTTCCAAGTGTAACAATAAGTGTGTTGTTTGGCTGATGACGTCATCACAACAACAATTTCAACCAATCAGCGGGGGTGTGGGGGCGGCAGCCCCCATGTGACGTCATGACAACGGTTGTGACGCAATGATTTTATGAAGTAAACAGTCCCTCAGGAACTTCTTATCCGTATATTGGACTTGAGCCAAGTTTTTTAACAACTCCTGTGTAAAAGGCTATTTAAAACTATATTCTTGAAAATATTCACTTATCATGAATTCCATGTTACGGAATCACAGAAGTCACAATGATTTTTTTCCAAAAAGCCTTTGTGCTGACAATAGTTCTGGGAGAAAATAATGTCTAAAGTGTGTCAGTGAAGGCCAATACTTTACTGATCACTCTGAAATAAATTTCTTGCAACATTATTCAACTCTCTCTGAAAGCAGGGGGTTTAAAACTCCGTTACGGAATCACATTGATTTGGAAGTCAATTTTGAGAGTACAATTTCATCACCAGATTTCAGCTCCCCCAAGACCCCAGGAATATTGCTTAAAACATTGCATGGTAGTACCCTAAGTTAACATTTGGAAAATATATGTACTTTTGGTAATCATAAGCTCTTATAACTCTTGAGGCTCCATATTGGTAAGTTACGGAATCACATGTGAGCGTTACGGAATCACCAGTGACTTTTTGTAAACCGTCAAGAGATACGTATTGGGATGATACACATAAATGAATCACTTCTAAGACTGTTTCAGAAATTAAATCAGTAGTAGGACTGTTATAGAGACAATATGTGCAATTAAATCAATGTTTCATGGATTGTATGAAAAAATTTGCCAGCGACAAATTTCTAAAAAAAATTAGTGTGCTTCTAACAGCGCAACTATGTTTGTGTGTACTTCTTAAGGCATTAAGTCTCACTTTCCATTATTTCCTGTTGGCCCCCAATTATTTAGGCAGTATAAGTGCATTTTATAGATTTCTGTGGCCTTCTCAATAAAATTTCCAGTGTGACAGCTTATGACATAATAGCAGATTTCAGCCAGTTAGCAGATCACCCGCTTCCTACAAAATTGCTAAGGTAGGCATTAAATCTAAGATGAAACCCATTGTATGGTACATAATTTTTTGCGCTCTGTTGAATCTTTCAACTGAACTAGTTCTTATAATAAAAATATAATTTTTTCCCCCCGATTGCAGCCTTTTTTTACTGCAATGTCGCCATGCGGATTTTGGCATCGTGATTCCGTAACAAAAAACTCCTAAAAAGTTCTCAAATCACGATTTCTTTAACCAGCGACAGCATATAACTTTATATTTTCCATAATATGGTTGTATTTAGTAATTATTTGCAAAATAAAGGAGTGTAACATCATTTTTCTTGTCATGGTAGTGAGCCCTTTTTGTTACGGAATCACATGTTACGGAATCACACCACCATTTCCTTTGACTTTCAAGAGCCATTTTCCACCCTTTTTCTAACTGGATGCTGAAAAATGATGTAGTAACTCAGAAAATAAAATTCCATGAGCAATTATAACTGCTATTTAGTCAATCTGGTCAATTTAATTTACAGAATGAGTCACTTGGAGCCATCAAACAACGGTCACGTCAGAACAAGAAATCTGGCCTAAGAAGTGATCTGACTGCTGATGAGGAATGAACTCTTACTCCAAAGTGAAAAGGCAAGGAAAAAACTGAAAGGCATCTCAATGGCCACAGGCGAAAAGCTAGAACACAATATTTTAAAGATATTAGATAGCCACAAGCAAGCGGAGAGTCAAGAGGAAAGCTGCAGAAAATTATTGTGAAAAAATGGAACCTTCAAAAAATTCAGTGACACTGTTTGTAATAGATCTGAAGCCTTCAGCAACAATAAACCCTTGGGAAGGTCAAAAGTAAAGCAGAAAAGGCATGCCTCATGGATAAAGATAGCTTTTGTGAGTAAAATGGCTGAAGTTCTTGGTTTGAAGCCAATGTGTACCCCACGCGAAACTGCTTACTTTATTTTTAAAGGACAGGAAACAATCCTTGAATATTTAGGATGTGGAGGCAACTTGAGGGTTAAGCCTGAGATTTGCCAAGAAGGCAGATATATGTCATCTGTGAGGCTGGTTGCTTGCAAAAGGGTCCATAAGCAAAAGTGTCATTTGTGTTATTGCAATTTTAGGGCCATTTTATTCCTTTAATGGGGAGCAATCTAATATGTGCAAAACTGCTTAAATTTGACTTCCTACACTCAAAACTACTTGTCGTCGCTCTCCACTTGCTTATGGCTATCGAATATCACTATTGTGTTGTAGCTTTTCTGCTGTGACCATTGAGATGCCTTTCAGTTTTTTCTTGCCTTTTCACTTAGGAGTAAGAGTTCATTCCTCACCAGCAGTCAGATCACTTCTTAGGCGAGATTTCTTGTTCTGACGTTATCTTTGTTTGATGGCTCCAAGGGACTCATTCTGTAAATTAAATTGACCAGTTTTACTAAATAGCAGTTAATATTACTCATAAAATTTTATTTTCTGAGTTACTACATCATTTTTCAGCATCCAGTTGGAAAAAATGTCGAAAATGGCTCTTGGAAGTCAAAGGAAAACGTGGTGTGATTCCGTAACATGTGATTCCGTAACAAAAAGGACCCACTACCATGACAAGAAAAATGATGCTACAATCCTTTATTTTGCAAATAATTACTTAACATAGCCATTTTAAGGAGAATATTCAATTTCATATTATAGGTAGTTAAAGAAATTGTGATTTGAGAACTTTTTAGAGTTTTTTTGTTACGGAATCACGATGCAAAAAACTGCATGGTCACAGTGCAGACAAAAGAGGCACGCATTGGGGAAAAATTTGTATTATTAATAGAGAATTAGTTTAATTGGAAGAAGAAACAGAGAGCTTCAAAATGATGGGCCATATAAGGGGCTCCATCTTAAATTAAGTACCCAGCAAGCAGTTTGGTGAGGTGTACCTGATCGGCTATTCTGTTGAAATTCAAAGTGATGTTTTAAAGTGCCTCACCGAAACGCAGCCTACAAAAATTTGAGCCAACATTGAATAATTTCCATATTGAAATTGGAAAGTTAAGATATTAACAAAAACACACAATCACATTTCAGAGCTTAAAAGAGCATTTTTCATTTTTGTCTCTGGTAGCCATTTTCATGGAATTCATGTTATGTACATTTGAAGGCTGACTTACTACATTAATACATCAAAGACAGTGCAGACCTGATTAGAAAAAATCTCTGCAGTGATGCTCTAAACATCAACAGTCCACATATGGTCCACAGCAAGGAATTAGGTCAAGTGGGTCCAGCTTCCTATCAATGATTAAGTTTTCTATTTAACAAAACATAACTTATTCATCTTCAAAGATGTCTTAAAAATTCAATTTTCTCCTGTATTATTTCCTGCACCAATATTGTTATGGAAAAGTTATTTATTAGCATTGACACTCTTAATTTGATATATTAACACTTGATTCATTTCATTTCAAAACAGACAACAAGAAAAAACATAACAAAATTAATGTAACACTATCTTTATGAACTGATGATTATGTAACGGTGGGCAATTGATCCACAGGCAAATCAAGTTATTCTTTTTTTATTACTATTATACTAATATGTAAATGGCACAGCCATGAAATTCACGTAGCACTTAAAAGTTTTTGTAGCACTATATCATAACTTTCATTAAATTTATTTCAATTTCAATGTATGAAAGGCAGTTATGTTACTGTTTCAAAAAAATTGAAAGACAGATATATAGAAAAATAGAGAGAAATTTAGACTAGAAAGATAAAATAGATCAAAAATAGAATAGATAGATAGATAGATAGATAGATAGATAGATAGATAGATAGATAGATAGATAGATAGATAGATAGATAGATAGATAGATAGATAGATAGATAGATAGATAGATAGATAGGATTAAGGATACATAGAATTCATTGATAATCAGCTAAATACACAATGTACAAAGAGGGCACTGCAATCGGCTGATAATTTCATGGTTCACTGAGCAGCAGCTCAGCAATCATGGCTGGCACTGGCACGGAGGTTTGTTGATAGCACTTGTAAGATGTGCAGTTTCAACTTGTAAGGAGTTGTCAGTTAAGTTTATCCATGTATTTTGATACATTCTCCACTTTGATTGTGTCAGCCAGTCACAAGCGAGTATTCTTGGATAATATTCTTCCTGTATTAGGCAGAGAAAAAGTTATATTGGACAGTGAAAAGTTATATTGGGCCGTGAGAAGTTATATTGGGCAGTGAGGAGTTTAATTGCCAAGTTATAGGGCAGTGAGGGAGGACCTGAGAGGAAACACCTTCTGCTGTGCGCTGCTGCAGCTGCAGCAAGAAAAAATGTTGTGTTTTTCAATTTTAGTAAAAAATTAATTGCACGTCAATGGCAAGACACAGAAAAACACAAATGATTTCAAAAGGTGCATATTGATCAGGACAACAACATTAAGTAAATTTAACATTGCTTACATAGGTTATGGGATGATGGTAAGACATTGAGTGACAAAAAATTCACTTTTTCACCCATTTTTGGCGTACATGCGTATGTCTAAAGGTAAACATTGTGCTATAAAATTGCAATAAAAAATATCAAATATAAAGAAGCTCCTTGGTTATGGAATATAGAGTCAGAATATGTAAATTTTATATTTGTGTGGCTACCCACTGCTGAAATATGACAAGATACATTTTGAAGAGAATTCTGCAGTTTTTCCAAAAGAAACACAAACTGGCTTTCCTGCACAGTCAAAGTGATTAAACCTATTGTTTTAAAAGTGGCTTCATTTATGGAGAATATAACAAATATTAGATGGTAAGTCGTCCAATATAGAGTATAATTGGACTCAGAAAAACTATATTGGACTCGGCGCAATGAAATGAAACGCATGTTAATAATTTAATTTAGCTGGTCAAAGCTTATAATTTACTGTTCCATAGAGGTTAAAGGTACAGTTAATACTTCTGGAGATAATTGAATTTTTAAGACACTTTTTACTATGAATATGTCATATTTTGTTAAATTCGAAACTAAATCATTGATAAGAAGCTGGACCCACTTGACCTAATTTCCTGCCGTCCACCATTGATGTTGAGACCATCACTGCACAGATTTCTGAAACCTCTCTTGTGCTCAATTCGCTTTGCGAATATTATGTAACATCAACAGTCTAACAAGCAACATGGACTTGAATTTGGCAGCTATCAGTGTTGTTTACTTTTATACCTGTTAGCTGATTATCTATCAATCTCTATTTTTATCTATCAATGTCATTTCAACCTCTATATTCATTAATCCAGATCTACAATTTCACTTCAAAAATGTCAGCTTATTAAGTAAAAAATAATAATTGTGTATTTTTAACACATTCTGAAGACAAGAGTGGCCCTCTTATAGCGACAATAATTTTCCTTTACTTGCCCTATAGGGGTCGCCTTGCTTCATGCATATGTATTTCTTTACATTTTTCTTTCTTTTATATTTCTACAATATTCATAGCTTTTTTTATAATGCAAATAGATAAATAATTAATCAATCAATGAATCAATCAATCAATCAATCAATCAATCAATCAATCAATCAATCAATCAATATCTATCTATCTATCTATCTATCTATCTATCTATCTATATATCTATCTATATATCTATCTATCTATCTATCGATCTATCTATCTATCTATCTATCTATCTATCTATCTATCTATCTTTCTATCTATATATCTATCTATCTATCTATCTGTCGGGCTGTCTGTCTATCCATCTATCTATAGATAGATCTCTCTATCTTTTATCTTTCTATGATTATTATTTTTTATCTATTTTGTCTTTCTATTCTACATTTCTCTGTCTTTCTATGTATCTGTCTTTCTAACTGCATACATTGAATATGAAATAAAAATGAAAGTTATGGTTATGCTACAAGTCCTATAAAAACTTTTTTCATGCCTGTACATATTATCGCATAATTTTTACCATGCAGCAAAAACTACTAATTCTTAATGAATATGAAATAATTTGAATAAGCAGTAACTGCTGAATAAAATACAACATAATGTTTACCAGTTAAAACTACCAATATATGGATTCATGCTGTTGGAATGATATTTACCACCATGCTTCAATTAAGAAGATAATTGGGGAGCAAAGCGTTGTCTTTGAAGAATTATCAAAGAATATAGAGCAGTAATTATGAGGCTACACTGAAAAAAAAGATTGTGAAAAAGACAGCCACAACCCTGTTAACTTTACGTAGTTTTAGCCATCATACATATTACAGTCAAAAACCGTCAGCAGAATGGAACCTTTCTGTAAAATCTACATAAGCCGTAAAACATAGGTATTTCATCTGTCATTCTGGACCATGGTTAAGTCCTGTTAGTGGAACATTATGTTTCTGTTTAAACTACAGCAACTGTACAAAATACAGATTAAATCTGTAATTATACAACAGTTAAGTGCTGTTAGCAGTGTGGCAAGTTTCTGTTAAAACTGCATGGATAATAATTTATACAGAAGTAATCTGTAGAGTCTTCCTTTTTGTTTGTCAGTTTTTCACACGTTCGTTGCAAGAGTTTTAACTGAAACAATTAAGGCAAGTATATAGGTTACATTGTTTCAAGTGCTAATAGACAGCAGTTAAGGACTCAGGACAGGTTAAACATTGAAGAAAAGCACATGCACAAGAGGTTGTAATTATAAAACAACCTGTTAATGCTCCTTTAAGATAAGTATTTCTATTTTAAAAGCATTTTAATTTTGAATTGATATCATAATATGATAATATATTCCATATATTTGTACATATCTATATCTGTATAATGCTATGTATGCCTACTACACCTATTATTAGACATTCATGGCTTAATAGTTTCCATAATCTATTCATCATGTGTTTGCACAAACATCAAATATGAATTTGTCAATTTAAATCTTAACTTAATATTCTTCAAGTTATGAAGTTAATTAGGCTTATACATTAGCTGTCTAAATTTGATTTTGACCTTGAGACCATTATTCAATTTCTTTGAAAATAAAACAAAATGGCAATACATATGTTTTACTTTCAGGAGCTAGCCATGTTTGGTTGACAGGACAATTGGTGGATACACACTTCTATAGGTTAGTTTTTGGTGGTCATTCCTGTGATGTTTGGGTTAACAGGTGGATGGAGGATAGGGCTTTTTCGTCCTGTATTTGTGTACTGAATGGTCATTAAAGGACAGATGGCAACCACACATGTAGCAGTGGTACAGATTTATTCAAAATTTTGATAGAAGATGGTTATTATAGTGCAAAGCTTTTAACCTGCATTGAATTAAGTTTGAAGGTATTGTAATCACTTTTGAAAAATGTTGTCCTTCCGCATGTCCTGTGGGCATGCAGCTGGGTGTTTGGAAGGTAGACAGGTAGAATGTTTCCATGCAAAACTCCACCACTATTGCATGTAGGCCTACATGGATGAAGTTTGATATACATATAGCCTATGTGGCCTGGTTGTGCCTTTTGATGGTTTTATTGATGAATATTTTTACTTTTTATAAAAATTACAAAAAATTTTTTTTAATTTTATTTCGAGAACATTATTGCATGTACATGGATGGAATTTGATACAAATATAACCTATCTGACCAAGTTGTGCCTTTTGATAGTCTGATTAATGAATATTGTAAAACTACACTTTTTAAAAAATTTCTGAAAAAATATATAAAATCATTTTAAAGTTTCCAGGCCTGGACTCAGCCACTATTTCATGAACATGGATGAAGTTTGGTACAGATATATATAGCCTATATGGCCTAGTTGTGCTTTTTGGTGGTCTCATTGATGGGAACCATATATATATAGCAAATGAAAAAAATATTGAAAGTTTTTTTAAAATTTTTTTTCTTGCCTAAGAATCGGCCACAATAGCATGTTGATGGATGAAATTCGGTGTAACATATAGCCTTAGCCTATATCGTGAAGTTGTGTCTTTTGATGGCCTTATTTATGGATATTTGATGCTCTATGAAATATTGAGAAAACATTAAAAAACATACGTTGCGCGGCAGCAAACCTTCAGTGAATAACACCTATAGAAGATTACAATTACTTTTAATATTTGTTCTCAATATTATAAAAAGCATAGAATATCTATCAGTCAGACCATGAAAAGGCACAAATAGACCATATGTGTACCAAACCTTAAATAGTGACCCGAGTCTTGGGTCAGAAACAAAGTTTAAATTTCTTTTTTTTATTTAAAAAAAATATATAATATTTTCCAGACCTTTCAAAAGGCACAACTAGACCATGCAGGCAATGTGACTGAGTCTTAGCCCGAAAAACAAAAACAACAATTTGTTATATTTTTCTCTTTTTTTTGAAGAGTACAGAATATCTATCAATGAGACCATCAATAGGCACAACTAGGCCATATAGGCCACATCTGTACCAAATTTCATCCATGCACATGTAATAGTTGTTGAGTCTTGGCCCGGAAACACAAATAATTTCTATATATATATTTTTTTAATTATTTCAAAAAGTATGGAATATCTATGCATCAGACCACAAAAGTAACAACTAGACCATACAGGCTATATGTGTACCAAATTTCTTCCATGCACATTCAATAGAGGCCAAGTACTGGCCTAGAAACGACCCATCCGCGGCCTAATCTGCCTGCTGCCCGACGGAAAACATTTTGCCCAAATGATTACAATACCTTCTTCGAATTTCTTTCGCTGAAGGTAAAAATTGACAAATTCATTGCACAGAACACTTGAACGGCTTATTGAACCTTCTGCACCTGTTACGTACTAATCACAGTTCTTTGATGCTTCCCTTTGGATATGGCTCACTAAAATCAGAGGTTTATGACCACAGGGGCTTCTGTGCCAAGTTTGTCTATTTGTATAATAAAATTAGTTATAATGTATCAATACAAATTAGCGCAAAATCCCCTGTGTTTATGACAGGCACTTTGTTTCTATTTGTACCCCGCCTTAAACTGTTTCACTGTGCCCCACAGATCTTTCTTTATAAAAATTTGGATGCCTGCATTGTGATGTCATCTCACTAAACTGAGACAAATAACCACAGTTTAAATCCCCAGCAATTGATTTGTGTTATTCCATTTTCAGCTCATCTGTCTTCTTTGAAAACAAAGAGCAATGGTCGTCACTCAATCATCGTTGTCGTTATTGGTGAAATTGTTGTCCCGGTTCAGGTTGGTATAAGAGTCCATTTGTCACCTTAATATTTCGCTTATAGTTAAGAAATTTGGTACAGGCAATGGCCTGTGGATATGGATTGGGAACATGTCGAGAAATCCAAGGTGGTGGCCATTTTGGTGGCCATCTTTCTTTTTTCATGAACTGCTCATTGTGACCTTAATATTCTGCTTATTAGAGTTATGAAATTTGGAACATGTCTTGGCCTGTGGGTATGGATCGGGAACATGTCAAGAAATCCAAGATGGCTGCTGAAATGGCCACTCCAAAATAGCTGGCATTCTTGAACTGCCACTATGACCTCAATATTTCGCTTATAGTTATAAGTTACATGTATGAAATTTAGTACAGGTGGGTATGGATTGCGAACGTGTCGATAAATCCAAGGTGGCCGCCAATTTATCGGCCATCTTTCTTCATTCTTGATTTGCCCATTATGACCTTCATGTTTTGCAAAGAGTTATGAAATTTGGTCCAGATCAGGAACATTTCAAGAAATCCAAGATGGCTGACGAAATGGCCTCTACAAAATGGCCGGCATTCTTGAACTGCCCAATGTGACCTTGATCTTTCGCTTAGAGTTATGAAATTTGGTACAAGCATTGGCCTGTGGGTATGGATTGGGAACATTTTGAGAAATTCAACTTCTGCTGCAGAAACTAAACCAAAACATTTTCTAGGTAGTGTCTGTGTGTCCCTGCCTGTCAAGCACATTTCTTGCTTTATTGGGGGGGGGGGCTTATCTAGGAAAGAGTATCCAAACCTCAATGCCAGTTCATTCTGACACTGCTATTGGGGATGTTGATGAGTAATTAGGGACGACATGTAATTAGGTCCCAAAAATATTTCTGTATCCCATTCACCTCAAAACTTCACAAATGCAGAGTATCAACGTCATTAGATATTTGCTTTCATCTATTTGATTTTTAGGTGGCAAGTTTGCCACCTTTTCCATTAATTGGGTTTTGGGGTTTGGTTGACTTTTGAAGGTGTGTTGCATAATGACAGCAAGACAGTTTTGGTCATAGTGCGGGAGGTTTGAGTGTGTGGGAATTGATAGTTAAAAGCAATTCAAGTGGGCTAATTTGAAAGCATGTGGCAAGGTGTGATGGATCGACAGGTGTTTTTTATAGGCTGTGGCTTCACTGGAAATTTTATAATTTAGTGGGTGTGGCTGTTCAGAGCTAATCAGGATATGGGACATGGTGGGTGTGGTCATATTAGCCAATAGGGATACATGTTGTGAACAGTTGGGTCATCTAAGAGGGGGCTCTTGCAAAAAAATTGTTTTTTTTTTGCTAGTTGTATTACTAGGCTTGGATACTCCTGAGGGGAGGCACTTTTTTCTGGGGGGGTCACCTCAGGGGGTATTTGCAAAAAATTTTTTTTTCCTAGTTATATTGCTAGGTTGGGGGTCACCTCGGGGAGAGGTACTTTTAAAATTTTATATATTTTATCTCCCAGGGAGGGACACAAAATTTTATATTTAATAGAAGGCTGGAGGGGGTCAACTCAGAGGGGGGATTCTCGCAAAAAAAAACCATTTATTTTTTGCTAGTTATATTGCCAGTTATATTGTCACCTCAGAGGGAGGTACTTTTAAAATCTTAGTTTTTACAAGGCCTGCAGGGGGTCACCTCGGGAGCGGTAGGGGGGATAGTCACAAAATTTGTTTTTGCTAGTTATTAGGTGGTGTCACCTCAGAGGGAGGTACTTTAAAATTATATTTTATGAGCCCGAGGTGTCATCGCCGGGGGGTACTTGCAAAAAAAATAATTTTTTTTGGGCTAGTTTTATCGCTAGACAGGAGGTCACCTTGGACAGAGGTACTTTATTCAACAATACCCAAGGGGGTCATCTCTTGGGGGTGTACTCACAAAAAATTGTTTTTTTGGCTATTTATATTGCTAGGCTTAGGGGTCGACCAGATGATCTTGAGGGGGGGGCTATGAATATTTGGTGAGAAAAAAAGATTGTTTCCCATTTGACACTGAAAAAAAAGTTTGCTCAGCACATGGAAATAAAAATAAAAGTTTGTTTCCACCTTTAGCTAGGGTACCGTAATGTTAAAATTCCGATAAAAAATTTGTCGGGCGGTCGCAAGCAAAAAAATTGTTCGTCGACGCAACGCGAATAAAAAAAAAATTTGTCTCGGGGTTAAAGTCCATAGCCCCCCCAACTATCATCTGGTCGGCCCCTAAGGGTCACCTTTGGCAGCTTTTGGCAGAGGTACTTGTATATTTCACTAGGCCTGAGAGGGTGACCTGAAGGGAGTCCTCGTGGAGTTTTCTTTTGCTAAGTTATACTACCAGGCTGGGGGTCACCTCAGAGGGGTAGGCTACTCAATAATTTTTTTTTTACTAGTTACAACAAGTGCACACCTTTTCATTCTTCTGCTTTTTTAGAAATCCAAGATGGCTGCCAAAATGGCCTGTGAGTATGAATTGGGAGCACGTCGAGAAATCCAAGATGGGGGGGGCACTTTAGCAGCCATACGAGGGGCGTTCAGAAAGTTCGAGGCTTTTTTTCATATGGATACTTATTTTCAATCTAGAACTATGAATTCTGTGGTTGCCATGGAAACTGAAAGTTCAGCTTCTTGGGGCAGGTAACACTGAAACCTAGAATGCCAAGAAATTGTGACTGTGAGAGACTTCTCTAGATCACTTGCATTAGTGACATTGACAATATTTACACAGGAAGTATGATATTAGCTTCTAAATATACTATTAAGCACATCAAATGTGTGTATTCTTACACTGAACCCATGTAGGAAAGCACTCCTGCATGCCAGACATGGGGAGGGAAATTCAGGAGGCAAAGGTGTGTTTCCCTGACTACATAAGGACTAGTGAAAGCATGGCTTCACTAGTATGAACAAGAGACGAAAATGGAGAGCATTATCCATCCTAGCTATTCCTGTGACATGTTGCTTCACATAAGTCCTGGTTTTCCCTTACTTTAGTCCATAGGGGCGATAGTTTCAGGCACTGGAGGAGAAAAGGCTTTGGATGACCAAAATTCTTTCACAGAACTTTGTTTGGAGGACTTCAAGAAACATTTACTTCAACGGGTCAGGTGTATGAATCAATGCTTTTGGTGAGCTTGGGAGTATTTTTTAAAGCTAATATTATATTTCTTGTGTCAAATATTGTCAATCTCATTAATTCAAGTGATAGAGAGAGGTCTCTCACAGCCAAAATTCATTGGCTTTAGTGGTTTCAGTATTATCTGCCCCGAGAAGCTGAACTTTCAGTTTCCATGGCAACCACTGAATGACTTTAAAATGTCCAAATTGTCCAAAATTTTGGAAATCCATTCAAAATATGCTGAATTTTATCCTGTGAAAAATTCATAGTGCTAGATTGAAAATAAGTGTCCATATAAAAAAAGCCTAAAACTTTCTGAACGCCCCTCGTATTTCTTGATTCCTGTACTGCCAAATGTGACCTTGGCCTGTGGGTATTGTTTGTTAGCATGACGATAAATTCAAGATGAAGGACAATTTGTGTCAGCCGTTTTGGCAGCCGTCTTTCGTCATTCTTTAACTGTCCATTTGTGATCTCAATATATCCCTTAGAGTTACGAAATTTGGTAAAAGTATTCCACATTACGATAAACTTAATCAAATCTCTTTGCAGCCGTTTTTGCCACCAAATGAATCAGCAGATTCTTGTTACAATTTTATTAAAGTTGGTCGATTTTGTGATACTGTCCATCCACAAACCTTACAAATATAGGGTAAAACAATTCAAAATGCCAAAAACAAATCAGGGATCAAATTTATATATCATAATTTTTACTTCATCAGGTCAAAACAATTTTTACTTCATCAGGTCAAAACAACATAGTTTTCAATAAAGAACATCACAACTCACATGGGGGGGTGTTTACTTTTGCAACACTCGTTATCACTGATTGAATTTTATCTACTCTTCTATGCCTGATCACCCTGTATTTTATGGTGTATATCTGTTGCAAAAGAGGTCAGTATGAGCATGTAGAGATTGATGATGTATTCTAGAAGGAAGATGTTACAAGAAATGGAAGACTGCTCCAGGGGGGTGTTTACTTCGGCAGCCAGCTCTATGCATGTTTTATGACTTTTCTTTGTAAACATTTCATACCCCCTTAAATATGTTGTGAAATTTCAAATTCTCAATGCGGAATTCGAAGGCGAATCATCCAGTGGTGTGCTTACTTTCAAGGGCAACCATAATATAATCAGGATGAACGTTTATAGCATTTGGCTAAATATATCGAAACTTTTGAAATATACTTTCCCTCAGTGCAGTCAGTGGTTGGGAATCTCGCAAATCAATTTGCAAATAAATTATGACTTCTTAGAAAAGTTTCAATATCTCTAGAGTACCTCAGTCTGTTTTCTTTTATGAGACAAAATTAAGTGATGTAAATAATGGCTTTAGTAAATGTTGTTGTTTTTTATTCAATAACTAAAAACATGAACTCAGTTACTTTTGTGTTGCTTTCCAGGTGCTGGTAGTCTCAGGAATCCTTCAGCTGCTCTTTCCTGTAAGTTCAACTCCTCACTAGTCCCCGGCCATGTTGAATACTAACTTAGGGTAAGCTACTTTTACAAGTTACTTTATGTTCAATTCCACTTAATATAAGAACTCTCTCCAGGAAATGGATAAACTTTCAACTATGTTTAGTTTCTAATAAAACTTGCCTTTTTTTACTACAGGGTGTAGCAAAAAAAACTGATTAGTACCGTAATATGGGGTGAATCGGGACAGAATTGGCAGTTTTTCTGTGATAGCATGGACAAAATTCAACCCAGGAATCGAAATATGGTGTCAAATTGTGTCTGATCACAAGGTCTAACAACCCCTAGGAGCTTGAAATGATATCTTAAATTGCCAATGCTCAGGGCCCAAAAAACCACTGTCCAATTTCACCCCACAGTTTGGGGTGAATCGGGACACTCTACTATTTCCACAATCAATACTTCCCTGCTTCTTTAAGTGATCGTTTCTTATAACTAAATATTAGAAAACATCTTCAATATGCAAAATATTTATTTTGAGGAAAATCTGAGATCAATTCCATTGATAATATGCAGATTTAAAAAAATGTGATAAATGACAAAAAACTATCAAAAACTAATGTTATCTGTTAATTTTACTGGTTATTGATAATTCTGGACTAAATCAATAATAAATGACGCCAAGATCAATAATATTTATCAAAAAGTCACGCCAGTACCCTCAAATGAAAATTGGTAGAGTATAGTTTTTATCACTCCCGAAAATTTGCCATTGACCTGGATCTGAACCAATGACCAAACATACACAATCCCATATCTAGCTTACTCTCCTGATCCCCTGGAACTATTTAAAATTTAGAAAAAGTTTACTGTGAATTTCATGGCTCTGGTATTTTTACTTTTTATGATAGAAGGAAAGTTTTGACCAACTTGCGAGAATGAATTTCTGCAGGGCAAAGTTAAAAGTGCTGCAGCTCCTCAGTGCATGCAGTCAGAGGGATGAAATTCTACCACAACATGCGCTAGTTTGTATATTATACATGCGCCAAAAATCAAAACCCTGAGACAAGTAGAAGGTGTGGTTATTGGGGAAATAAGACTCTTTCCTGTTCTGTCCCGATTCACCCCAGTGTCCCTATTCACCCATATTACGGTACATAATTGCTTTCTGCAAATCAATAAGAAGCTACAAAATTTCACAAAGAATGCATTACCTAAAATATTCTGCAGGAAGCTGCAAAATTCTTACTTTTGGTGGTCATCTGTCACTGCAGCGCTTCTGAAAAGTTTCTGCACCAGAATCTGCAGTTATGCGAGAATAATGC
This sequence comes from Platynereis dumerilii, assembly GCA_026936325.1. Classification (NCBI taxonomy): domain Eukaryota; kingdom Metazoa; phylum Annelida; class Polychaeta; order Phyllodocida; family Nereididae; genus Platynereis; species Platynereis dumerilii. The sequence goes on along the minus strand of JAPTHN010000058.1, from coordinate 1,036,556 downwards.
AGCTTGGGAGGTTCTATGCACTTCGGCGGGAACCTGCAGAATTTCCAAAATCTGCAGGTGCCTGCAGAATTCTGCAGCCAATTGGAGAACTTCAGAAAAAGTGGTCCTCTGTCACTGTGTTGTGTCTAAAATGTTTCTGCAGGAAAATCTGCAATTTTGCCGGAGTTATGCAGCTCAGGAATTTTTAAGCACTTTTGCTTTGTAGCTGTCTGCAGAATTCTACAGTTTCTTAAAAATTCTGCAGGAAGCTGCAGAATTCTGCAGTTTCTTAAAAATTCTGCAGGAAGCTGCAGAATTATGCAGTTTCCTGCAAGATTTCTGAACTTCTGTTGCTTCTTTCAGCTTATTGCCATTCATCTGCAAAGTTCAGACCTCTTTGACAAGTATTTTGCCGCTACCCAGGAAACGTTGATTTGGGGGTGTATTGGTTTGTGGGTTAGCAGGGGGTCAGGAGTTTTGGTGGTCCTCTGTCACTGCAGCATTTCTGAAATGTTTCTGTAGCAAAATTTTTAATTCTGTAGGAGTATTGCAGGTTGGGAGGTTTTCATGCACTTCTGCAGAATTCTGCACAAAGTGGCAGTATTTAAAAAATCTGCAGCTTCCTGCAGAATTTCACCAATTCTACAGCTGCCTTCAGAATTTAAGAAACTGCAGAATTCTGAAGCTAGTTGCAAAGGTGCATAAAACCTCCCAAGGTGCATAATTTTCAGAAACGCCTCTGGGACAGACGAGCACAATAACACACGACCCTCACCAATCCAACCCCCCCGTACCATGACCCAGGGTTGCTTGATTTAGTCAGTTGATCATCCGAAAATTTTCAGAAAAACACCTGACCCCCCCCCCCCCCATACCGCTTAAAATATAAAAAATCTGTAAATCAAATAAATCTGATTTTTAGAATTTCTATAAATTTAAATCCGACATTTTTGCAACCCTGCCACTACCCCCCCCCCCCAACTGACATTTTCAGGGTATAGTGGCAAGATCTTGTCAAAGAGTTCTGAACTTTGCAGATGCATAACAATATGCTAGATAAAGTAACAGAGGTTCAGAAATCCCACAAGGAGCTGCAGAACTCCAGAATTCTTCGGAGTTCTAAGAAACTACAGAATCCTGCAGGCAGCTTACAAATTCTGCAGGCAGCTGCAGAATTCAGCAGGCAGCTACATAACTCCTATAGAATCACAGATTTTGCTGCAGAAACTTTCAGAAACCCTGCTGGGCCAGATGAGCACCAAAACCCCCGACCCCCCAACCCAACCCCAAAACCTCTACGACAAGACCTTGTCAAAGAGTTCTGAACTTTGCAGATGCATTGCATAAGCTGGATGAAATAACAGAGCTTCAAAAATCCTGCAGGGAGCTGTAGAACTACAGAATTCTGCTGCTTCCTGCAGATTTTTTAAAGAAACTACAGAATTCTGCAGACAGCAGCAGAATTGGTTGAATTCTGCAGGCAGCTTTTATGACGGGTGAAATATTCAGCATAAAATTACTGAACATTTTACAAATTTTCTCTGAGTATAGTGACAAATTATATTTTATTTACTCTTCCAATCTGTTTGCTATTTGTGTGTGTTTTTTTTTATTCCCTTGTTTGTCAATTTTGATCCAATTTCGAAACTTATGATCAATCAAGCATGCCATGTCTTGGGCTGTTTAAAGTTTCAAATACAAATATATATATCACAGCCAAACCCTGGCTTCTGATTGGCGGAAAAAAGCAAGCAGTGGTATAAGAAGGCGACCATTAAATAACCAGGGGAGCTTGCAGTTTTCTTTTGCAGGAAATTGTTTATTTCACTGTTGCGGTGAATTATTTCAGCGCGCCAATTCCCCGTATATTAATTAAAAACACCGCAAGCAGAAATTATTTATTTCAAGACTGCCAAAAATGAATTTATTTATTTCACCAAAACTGGCCAAGAAATTATCAATTTCAAAAAACTCCTAACCCCCCTGCTTGCATATTAAATTGTCATCCCATAAGCCATCATCTCCAGCTGGGCTATCATATCTATGCAACTAATCCTAGCAATGCACAAATGCAAACCCTGTCTTTCTTAACTCGCTGTGACTGCTCGTTTGTTTATAAGTGTAAAATGTGTGATAAATTTACATTACTGGACCTAACTCAAATTATAATAAACTTCTCTTTCTTTTCAGACATGAAATATTTTATACTGCCACACCATAGGATCTTTTTGTATGCCACAACATCAGTCCTCCTCTGAGGCTCCTCAATATTGAACCTGCTACTAACAAGAATTCTTTTTAAGGTAAGACGTTCTTCCTTCCTGACACCAACAGTATCAATTCATTTTATCAAAAAAGAATGCATTAATGTTTTTGAAAATATCTAAATTTACCATTTTTTCTCTTCAGGTGCTTTTTTCTGAGGACACTGAAACACCAAGACACCAAGACAAGGAAGAGAACGAAGAAGACCAACATAATCTTTACAGATCATACTTCGAAAATTAAATTGATTTGCTTTTCAACAAACCAAAATTTTAATGATCATCTCCTGTTTCATGAGAGAAAAAATAGGACTTTACCATCTTGCAAATATGAAGGATGTGATTCCTCAAAAAGGTTCCCTGCAGGCTTTGCTTGTTCATTATCATATATATATATATGCTGAACAAGCTACACAGAACATTCTGTATCCAGCATGACTCGTGGAAGTATAAACTTTTTTTAACTACATGATGGTTAAGATTCACCGAGGAGAAATTGCCAGGGATAAATTGAGGTGGTCAAACCAGGAGTTGGCCATTTTAGTGATATTCATATATTTTGCTCTGTGCCAAAAACAATGTAATGAAAATTGCTAATAAAGAATTTTAAAATCAAGCATGATGTTATTGTTGTTTTTAAATCAAAATTTAGATCTGTGACTTGATAACACTTTTGGAATAATGATAGTCATGTTCTACCAAAAATTTGAGGCTTGCTAATCTGATGCTTTAAGGAAAAAATTAAGAAAACGAGGAAAATTATATTTCCTATAATGTAAACAGGTAGAACAATTAATTTACTGAATGACCAAAGGTGTTGATATAGCTATTTTCCTAATTATAAAAAAAACTCCCTATATACAAATATTACATTAAAAAGCATCAAAATATTCTCTTCTATTGAATTGTGATTTAGAACACTCTTCTGCTAAACAGTAATTGCTCTGGGTCATAATTATGTTTTTTTAACAAGAGTTAAACATTGCTCAAAATGGCAGCATGAGGGGGCTGTCAATATTACAGGCATATTCCAGTAAAAATTACGGACTGCTCACCATCCATAGTAACGCTTGAACTGTTGAAGTTACAGTAAAAACATGTAAAATATACGGTTTCAATGACGCTAAATATTTACGGCTTTAGTCTGTAAATTTCACAGCAACTTGTTGGCACCCAAAACTGCCAGCTATTTTACCGTAAATTTTACAATTTTTTTTTTCAGTGTACACCAATAATCTTGTCGTGTGGAGTCCATGATTAGCTTCTTTATTCTTTGATGTCTTAGCTAAATGAATATGGATTTTTAAGCCAAGCTATTTGAGGCACTCCGGGGTCACCTTGCTGCATGCGTCACAGGATGGGGCAATGTGTTTTTTTCTAGATATTCTAAATGAGCGGATGTTATGTCTTTAGATGATAAAGTTATAAGATTTGATTCATAATATTTCATTGATAGGCTATATTTCTTGCATTGTCATTATCGTGTTGCTACTTTTGTTGCCTTTTCTATGAGGTGATCATTTTTATAATGGTGCCTATCTCTTAATATTTCGGCCTATGGTAACGCCTCACTTAATTGCTGCTTGATATTTCATGTCAGTAAAAGTTTTTGTATATTATTATTGTATATATCATTCATTAATCACCCATTGGCTAAAAAACATGAACTATGCGTGTAGTGCAGTCTCCAGACCATACATTTTGATTTTTGTTATAACGTCCCTTCAAAACTGCTGCAGAACATATTACAGTCGACGGATGTCAAGCACTTAAAGAATTGGACAGACATTTTCCTTGTGAGGGTCATATAACAATCTGCGCCATGTTATTCTCTCCGACTCATAAGGAATTTGTGAGGTCATATCCTATCCTTTCAATGCTATCAAGCCAAGTCACCAACTGAGTATCAATGAGGTCACAAAGTACTCAATGACAAATTGACAGTTCATTTCAATGCAACGGAGAGGTCCAGACCGATTGTGAGGTCATTGATGTCCACCACCAGCTGAGTGTAAGTACCGATACTCGTCATTCGTTGACTGTAAGTGGTCAATGCATATCTGGCCACCTTCCTGGCTTGCTGTATCAAGTAATGTTTTACACAGATTTTCACCCACAAGAGAGGCCAGATGCCAATGAAACCACATCTTTTATTGTCCTTCCAGAAAGTACGAAGAAAGTGATTTTTTTTCTTGTAATGTGGAAGTGTGACATCATGTGCCAGTTCCCATATGTTAGCATTGGAAACCAGGTTTCCACATGAGGTCACAGGTTGTTCAGTCAATCATGGCTCGCTCTGCATAGGTGTCATATCAATCTGTGAGGTAGTATACCTGCATATGACTTCATGTTATGGGTGTAAAAATGAAACACAACGCGTTGTAGCAAGCAGGGGCGTATCTAGAAATGGCCTGAGGGGCTTAGCATGTGGTGAATATCCTATCTCTGCCTTGTTAATCTTGGGGGCATACAAAGAATATTGCTCTTGATGCCAATATAGTGATCACTGAGTAGATCTCCCCTCCCTTCCCAAGAAGGGTGAATCCATCCAACAAATATTGTGTAACTGTGTATCCCCTACTTGAGACACCCTAACCGTGCCACTGACAGCAAGCAGTAAGCAACATTCAGATTAGACCGTGTATGAACTACAGTTGTTTATTGTGTTACATAGCTTGTAATCTTCCTCTTTTACTCAGTTATGCTTGATAAGACTCTCATACCATGTCACATACCTTATACGGCTATTCTCTACACTACATCATACGCCAACACTACATCACACTCCACAGCACAGCCAATCATGATGCCCCAGCAGCGTGAGGTCAATTTTGCTAGATTTTTCAAATTCTACATACTTTCTGGAAGGATAATAAGAAACCAGAGAGATGCAAAAACGTTTACATGTATAGGCCTATAACAAGTTTAATGAGGACATTGGGAAAAGTTTTAACCTGCAAACTATAGAAGCTGTTGCTATGAACTCTTAGAATTATTTTTTTAGGATGACCATTCCCTTCAGCATTTTCTATTATACACTGTGAATTGCATTGTACTTTTCAAGGCATTGCATGCACAGTGCTGGGTTGTACCTCTATGTCAAACAATTTGTTTTGCGCTTCATTCAGCTTTTCACACCATTGAACTTTTTCTTTTCACTTTACAACTTTTCCTCTTTCTCTCCTCGTCTTTTCGTGCATTTGGTTGTGCAAACGTGAATGTTCTTTTTACTTGGTCACACAAACGCCTAGCCTGGCAAACCTTGCTAACCCCACCAGTTAGTGTTTAACTCTTGCCATTGAATCTGGAGTAAGGTAAAAATGTGGTCTTTGGAGGGATAATCCGCCATGGTGAGGGTTGAAAAATTCTGAATGAATGGGTATCAAGGGGTCTCTTTGCCCAATCTATACTCACAAGAAAAAATAGCTGCAGGCTCAAGTCAGGGTAGACTTGTAGGCCTAGTGGAAAAGAGAATAGCATAGACAGACAAAGGAAATTGCTTGGACAGGCAGAGAAAAGTCTGGCACAGGTACAATGCAGGAATCAAACAGGACCAACACGTACTTGACTTGAACAGAAAAAAAAAGTGTAGGATTAGATTTTGTCAATAGTTTGTAGTGACTTCCACGGAGTTTTGCACCGCATGACTTTTCTTACAAATAACAGCTTCAACTGTACTCAAAGTTGCAGGAGTATAGTGTAAGTGCTACCCCGTTCGTGATATCCCTCAGACATTTTTAAAATCAACAAAACAATACTCATCTTCCTGTATTGCATCGTTTTGCAGGGAAGCAACCATCAATACTGCTGGCCTGTATGGTGTCTGCACTCTTTAAACTTGTCAGATTTTTTTCTTTTCCTTTCTTTATTTTGTGAAATATTTCTTTTTGTAGATTATGTTAGCTGCTTACCATTCTGTTGTGAATAAGACTACCTGGGAAAAGCCAGCATCAATCCGGTAGATATATATTTCATTACTATCAATACATTGCATTTATTTGAAAATGCTTTGTACACAGCCATATAGTTTCTACTCTTTTTTGGACAGAAAGTTGAATGTGATTGTCCCTCCTCAACAACTTGACATATAGTGACTTTTCCGGCTGCACCTTTTCCTCAATTAATAATTCATTCACCCCTCTGTATTTCAAAAAAGGCTCAATGTCTCCTCTGAACATGGTTGTCAAGCTCTTTGAAGTCTTGTATGTGTCATCCATAAAAATGGCACCATGTATGTACATTGTATATATATATTGTTTAATTAAAGGCAGCTAGAGTTTAAACTGCGAGTGATATTAGATTTCTTGCTTGGGTCATTATACCATTTGACACCTCTGTCAGCCAAAGGAATGCCAGTATTTCGTATGCATTTTTGTCAGTTAGATCCCGACCAGAGGTTGGGATCTAACTAACAAAAATGCATGTTAGAACCCGACAATGAGGTATCTAACTGACTTAGACATCATATGCTTCTTCCATTATACCTTTTAACTTTAATTTTTTGCAAAATAAACAATAATCCGATTTGTTTGTTTGCTGTTATTAATAGTGTTAATCCTTAGCTGGGCGCTAACATGCAAAACTGTCAGTTAGATACCAGCTTTTCCAATGGTATTAGAATCTTGGTGATGTCTAAGGGGTGATAAAACCTATATTCTTTGTTGCCGACTTATCATTTCATGCTTGAGTGTTTTTTTAGCCTGTTATTAACCATGGGATAGGGAATATGTGCTTATCACACCTCAAGCTGGAGTTCTCACTTAATTAATCACATATTTTCTGCCTGTGGTTGATAACCTATAGTTACAACCCAGCTGTAGTGCTCTGCAGCATAGAAAGTTTATAAAAATCCTGCAATTGTAACAAAATCCTGCAATTGTAACAAAATCATGTTGTCTGATCCAATTCTTCATGACACAGTTTAAGTAGGATGACAGAGATAGATGAACACTTTAACTGGATATATGGGATTAGCAATGAGACTCAGTCTAGATCAATAAATTTTGCAGCATTTTTTGGTAAAAATATGTTACACATCGTAAAGCGATGTGGCACAGGAAAGGTGCTTTGTGATAATGAGGTATACACAATAATTTATCAGACATATATTATACAATTATTGTCTGAATCAGACAATCCTTTTTCAAGGCACCAAACTTTGCCGACCCTGAGGATTGAACTGTTTTGCTTCTGCCATTGCAAATTTGCCAGGGCAAAAAAGGTGTACTTTGATTATGCCTATATGTTTCAACACTGCAATAGGCTAAGGGGTGAATGAATGTGTATCGATGGTGTCTTTTCCAAATATCTACCCACAAAGTAACAAAAAGGCTCAGGAAAGACAGAAGAAAACAAAGGACCAGAACAGCCATAAGAAAGGACGAAACAGGACCAAGGCAGAACCAGAAGAGGAAAAAGTTGGCACCAACTGAGAGTGAGCTCAGTTTTGCACAGTTTGAACTGTCATATTTGCTGATTTTCTTTAAATGCTACACCACTTCAATGGGAAAACCTGCAGTTTCTCTGCTTCACACTTTCAAAAAGAGTTCAGCTCCTGCAAATGCCAGCTCCATCTCAGTTTTTAGCCCCAAGACTTATCAGGTATACAAGATATCATTTTGATGCAGCTTTTAGTCAGGATATACAGAAAGAACTACCTACCTGACCGAGAGTCTAGATACATGGCTAAACCCTACGTATTGTGTTATTGTTGCAAAATGTTTGTGTCTGGTGTCTTGAAATGATAAAATTTCCTGAATTATCTTAGAATAGAGTATGTTTATTTGTACAATTTCTTTTCTTACAATGTCAACTAGAACGGGTGCTCGGAGAGCACACAGCTTCACTGTCCATTTAAAACGGAACTTTGACTATTGCAAGATGTCGCACATAAGTTTATTAAGATGTTGGCCTAAATGTTATTGACTCGTCGTAGAACTTGCAGCAGAATTCTTTGCATTTTCTACAATTTCATGCTAATTTCGGCAATTCTGGTCCGATTTTCATCAAACAAACATTGAAATGATGCTAATTTAGTGCTTTGGCACCTTGTACGATGTTTTTTGGGCGTTTTTGCCGAGAAAATGTAGAAATATGTCCTCTTGGCTGCTAGTGCTGCAGAAAAAAATGATAGTGCATGCGGCACAGTAGAGGCCTTTTTCAGGTTTCCTTAACCCTGGGCCTAAAAAAAGCTCCAATAGTCACCAAAATTTAATCAGATATTGTGTAGTGCCAATGAACTCATCAAACCAAAGGAAATGTAAATCCATCCAGTAGTTTTTGCGAGGGCTACTCACATACCCACTAACGCATGCACATGCTGAAGCGCCATGGACCACAAAAGCTTCTCAGCGAAGGTAATAAAAACATTTACACTATTGTATAGAATTACAGAAATAAAATGTTCACTGCAAAGTTAAACACATTTATTCAAAATAGTAAACTGGAGTGCTTTGACCTTTGCTGTAATTCTTCTACTGCCATGCACAATCTGATATTGTTCTTGATTCCACTTGCTGAAGTATTTGGAAGTATTTTGATAATGATAAGTCAAACTACCATCTTTGAAAAACCATCCTGGTACACCACACTCTAAAAAATGTCGGGACAAAATTGGTTTTTTAGATTCAAAATCATTTTGAATCTAAAAAACCAATTTTGTCTGAAATTTTTTAGATTGCACTCACTCGGCCAAAGTCAATCAACTAGACCAACAATATAGATATTTTGAAAACTTGCTCCATCCCATCATTAATCTTTTTTTTCACACTTTTAGAAAATGGTTTACGAAGACAGACAAACAGACCCTTAGCTCGTGACGGACGTCGATTTGTCATTTTTGTAAAAGGGATGATTCCAGCGTATTACCTTATGATCGCATGGAGAGGGACTTCGTGGGTCCTTAACCAACATGTATATATTTGAGATTTTCTGCTTGAGGTAAAGGGTGAACAACCCAGAAGCTCGTGTTTTCTTGTGTTTTCTTCATAACATTATACTGGTATTGTAGTATAAAAGACAACTGAATATAACTGATATACCTCAACATCTAGAGATTATTATGGGACCCAAATTATGGAATTCGTTACCAGATAGTATGAAAAACTTTAATATTCGCGCAGCGAAACGGCCATAGGCCGTTTCGCGAAGCGAAATTTAGCACAAGAAAGGTTTCAAAAATCTGTGCAGTGATGGTCTCAACATCAATGGTCGACAGCAGGAAACTAGGTCAAGTGGGACCAGCTTCTTATCAATGATTTAGTTTCGAATTCAACAAAACATGACATATTCATATTCAAAAGTGTCTTAAAAATTCAATTTTCTCCATTAATATTCCCTGTTTCTATTATTTTTATGGAATAGTTCATTATAAGCCTTGACAAGCTAAATTAAATTATTAACATGTGATTCATTTCATTTCAAAACAGACAACAAGAAAACATAACAAAATTAAGGTTACATAATCTTTGTCAACTGATGATTATGTAACAGTGAGCAATTAATCTACATGCAGATCATGTTATTGTTTTTGTTATCACTATTATGTAATATCAACAATCTAGCATAGACATTAATTTGGCAGCTTTCAGTGTAGTCTTCCTTTTTACTATTTAGCTGATTATCTGTCAATTCTATTCATTCTTAATCCTATTTATTTGCTATATATCTATCTATCTATTTATCTATTTATCTATCTATCTATCTATCTATCTATCTATCTATCTATCTATCTATAGATTTATATATCCTATTTTTGATCTATATTATATTCCTAATAATTTCTAGTCTGAATTCCTCTCTATTTTTCTATATATCCGTCCTTCAAACAGTAACATAACTGCCTTTAATACATTGAATATGAAATAAATTAAATGAAAGTCCTAAAAACACTTTTTAAGAGCTGCGCGAATTTCATGGTTGTGCCATTTACATATTACATTAGTCCAATGTAAAAATAACATTAAGAAAGTCAGGTTTGTATCAAACAATAGGAAATTCTGAATCTAATTATATTTTGTACAATTATTTAGTTTACTTACATTTCTTGTTTAATTTCACTATACATACTGATTTATAGTTCTCTCTTGTGTGTGTCTGAAGATATATGCCTATTGCGTAACTGTTTTCCAGGCTAACAAGCCCCTAGGGGTTTTACGCCTGCATATGATTGGAACCGCAAAAATTGTAATTTTTATGGTGAAAAAAAAAAAAAATTCTAGAGGAGGGGGATGCATGGCTCTCAAGGATCTGAGCTTGTGTCCGTAAAAATCTTTTACATACATACAACATGTGGTTGAACAAAAGCATAACATCATACTGAGTTGAAATTCTGACTGTCGTACAAAATATACAGTTTCCATTGAGGAGAAATCCAACAGCCTTCAAAGGCTCAACAAACAAGCTCTAAGGAAACATTGAGACTTTTTTGAAATACAGAATGGCAGATGAATAATTAATCAAGGAAAAGGTGCAGCCGGAAAAAGTCACTATACGTCAAGTTGTTGGGGTTGGAAAATCACATTCAACTTCTATCAAAAGAGAGTAATAAAAGACTAGAAGGCAAACTATAAAGAGGCAAATGTCCAATAATGATAAAGGAGAGGTAGTGCTCAAAAGAAATAATGAAACAGCAAATAAAGTACAAAGACACTTCAAACACTTACATGTGCAGACAGTTTATTTCACATCGGTTTTGTTAGCTGCAGGGAATTAAAGAGACTAACATTACATCTTTAAATTTTCACTTTGTGAGTCATGATAGCTGATTGTGTGTGATCACCACAATAAACCTTTGACACGGGTATAACAGCAGCTGTTTGATAAGCCATTATGGCTATCCTGCATGTCAGACAACACATATGTACAGTTCTTAATTTTAAAAACAGATCTAAATGCAATGTAAAATTTCAGAATTTTGGAGAATATATGTGTGCATGTGATCAAAATTAATGATTTGAGAGCGTCAAATACTTATTTCCTCAACTGTAAGTCTCAGAGCTAAAACTTTCAGTGAACTGAAGCTGGTATCTGAAGGAACAACACTATGTACAATAGTCTCAAAGCAGACACACAGCAATCACAGCAGGTTTTTCGATTGGTGTGGAGTGCACTCTGAAAAATATGGGGACAAAATTGGTTTTTTAGATTCAAAATGGTTTTTTGAAAAACCAAATTTCAATGCAAAAAACCAACATGGATTCTTTTAAAAATCCATGTTGGTTTTGCATTGAAATTTGGTTTTTCAAAAAACCATTTTGAATCTAAAAAACCAATTTTGTCCCCATATTTTTTAGAGGGTGGCATTTCACTCCTCTTGATGCTGCAAGAATGAAAAGCTGAGACTATGATAAACACATGTTCCTGCCCTGTCAAAGCCTGTCCTTCTCTTCCTATTGGCTGTCTCAGCATTTTCGTTTCTCTGACAAATCCTGCTAGTTAGGTTTGTGAGTTCAAAAATCTTCACCTCTACACCCTGGCTTAACGTGGAGATGATCTCTTCACAGCTCACCTTTTTTACCCCAAATTCCAAATTCAATAGCACAAGTTAAAAGATAAATGCAGAGGCTGGGAAAGTTTGTCAGGTTTTCTACTGTTTGAGCAAAAAAGTTACCAACCAGGAAAGAAAGTTCTCGAAGTTTAATGCATGAAGGAAAATCTGCTGAACAACTTTGTCAATGGAAGTTTGAAGAGGCAAAGCTTTGACCATGCGTGAAAAATACAATTAAACTTGTTAAGAAAGAAGGCCAAGCCTGGAAGATCTAAAACAAATAAATTCAGTTCACTGTGAAAAATGCACTTCTTGACTCATGATAGCTGATGAAGTGTCATCTTCTCTACTTTCAACATGGGAAACAGAGGCTTTTTGATTAGTCATGATCAAAAGAAGGCCATTTGACTTGTCATTTAACTGATTTTAGAGTGAAAATCAGATGCATAATCCTTTCGTTTGGCTGTCACCAACAAGCGGGATAAGTCTCCTTAAATCAAATAAACATTGAAAGTATTGGGTATGATCATGACAAATCATCAGCATGATGACACAAGAAGTGCCATTTTCACGGTGCAATAGTCCACTCTTTGTCTAAACTGCTCACACTTAAAAACGCACACTTTCAAAAAGGTTAAAAATAGTACTTCCTCTTAAAGTATCAAGATGAAAGTTTGAACACTTCTAGTAGTTGCCATCAGGTAGATTCATGAAAATTTAATATGTAATCTGCCAAAGCAGGAGAGAGCGCTAAGCATCTCTGGATATACTCACAACACTGTTGTTACTTGGAATACAGCATTCTCATTTATTTTCGCAAAGTTTTTGGTGAATTTTACGCCAGGAGGCGCCACCCGTACAACGTAAATTCGGCGCGCCCTCTGTCGTATTTGTGTGGATTCATGTGCGGCGTCATGCCATTCAAACGCGCATGCGTCGCACTTGGAAAATGGCGGCGAGCATGTAGTCACGTGACAATGATGACAATGGCGGATCCCACGAATTTTTTGAGATGAATGTATGCCATGATTTTTCAATTCGTACGTGACTAGTGTCGGAATGATCGCTAAGCGATCGCAATTTGCTCTTGCTTACCGCTCTACAAATCTCTAAATGCAGTACTTTGTGTAAAATAAAATCGTCGCGGTTACTGTAGAAAATGCAAGTCACAAACTGCACTTCAACAAAAAATGCAACAATGGAAATATTGGTTTTTACGGTATGCTGGATAGGATTAATCTTATAAAATTTTCACATGACAGGCACAGGACATCCAAAAACTGCCCAACAGAAGTTTTTGAAAAAAAAAAGTAAATGATAAAGCAGATTTTGAATTGAAAACTCAAAATGTACAACTCAGCATCTGGAAATGAAGCATGTGACCAAAACTGTTATAAACATTGTCACTGCTGCATATGTTGTTTGTTTTTTGTGGTTATGCATCGGCACACTGGATGATTATTTATGGACACCAACTAATGATTATTTTGTCTGTTTTATACAACCCTTTATTTACAATCGAAGTAAGAGGTTACTTCTCTTGTAAATGAAGCGTGTCAGTCATCTGTCTGGAAGATAATTCTTAGTTGGTAGTTTACATAAAACCAACAAATACTCTCCAAAGTTAGCAAACATTATTGAAGCCAACTTCACAGGAGGGTGGATACATGTACTAATAAAGTCTTGATCAAGTTTTATTTCTATAAATATATTTAGTGTCTTCAGAGACAAAACATTGTCTGAGCTTACAGTATGTCACTTTGATATAAACTGCTCACACTTAAAAACGCACACTTCCAAAAAGGTTAAAAATAGTACTTCCCCTTAAAGTATCAACATGAAAGTTTGCACAGTTCTAGAAGTTGCCATCAGGTATATTCACAAACATTTTCAAATCTCCAAGTGCAGTACTTTTGTGTCAAATTAATTTGTCATGGTTACTGTCGAAAACGAAAGTCACAAAATTTCAATATCCTCTGATCACTAATTTCAACAACTAAGCTGTTCCTTGTACAACATTTTTTGATAAGCCAGGAAAGTTTACATTTTTACTTGCTTGATGGGTTGGGGAAAAGGGATATTTGACCAAACCACAATTAAAGATGATGAAATTAATAAAATTTAAGTGTCAATGCTGACCCGCCCCCTACAGGAGACTTTTGTCAAAATCTTCAAAAAAAGATGTTTTATTCAGATTTTTGAGAGTATTGATATGAAATGATTGTCTATGTATGTGTTGCTACCCTGGGTAAGGAAAAAAACCCGCTAATTTAACAGTACACACAAGTTAGTCCTCAGATACGTAAGTGAGCTATTCACAATAAATGAGATTCACTATGAAATGCGAGATAATGAAAGCTTTTCATTGCTAAAGTACAACACAGTGCAATATGGGAAACAAGCATTCGATATTATGGCCCAAAATTATGGAGCAATATATCTGTCATGCACCATAAAAAATAGTCCCTCGCTCAGCACCTTCAAATCTGTTATAGATAAGTGGCTGCTCAATTGTAACATCTCTCAGATCAGCTAGCATCAAAGTTGATAAAACTCATGTAAATTGCCACCGATGCTGCACTTTCCCTTTCTCTTTAGTTTCAGATGCAAACAGAAAGAAGCTGACACCATGACAAATATACAGGATTAAATTTTTACTACTGACGAATATGGAACTAAAATGGACTATTTATAGAAAAATGGACTTTACAGTGAAAAACCCCTCTTGAATATTGACAATTTTCGTAGAATATGGACACTAGTTTATTGGTCAATTTATTTTCCTATTTTTATGCTTCATGTCGTACAGAAGTACATTTACTTGTTGACGAGAAACGACATTAAATAGATATTTACATACATACACGAGCATAAAACTGTATAGACATACAGTGCATAGCTGGAATTCTAGCTGCTATACATGATATACAGTATTCATTAAGAAGTCCAACAGCCTTCAAAGGCTCAGGAAACAAGCCCTAAAGAGACATCGAGACTTTTTTGAAATACAGAATTGCAGATGAATAAATAATTGTGGAAAAGGTACAGACGGAAAAAGTCACTATTTGTCAAATTGGAAAATCACTTTCTATCCAAGAAAGTAATAAAATAACAGAAAAGCAACAATATACAGATGCAAATGCTAAGTTATGATAAAGGAGATGCAGCAAACGAAATAATGCATTTGCAGCAAATAAGGTACATAGAAACTTTACACTTAAATACATAGACAGTTTATTTCACATCAATTTTGTTAGAGGCAGGGAATTTAAGAGACTAACATTATGTTTTTAGATTCGCACTCTGTGAGTCATGATGGCTGATTATGTGTTCACGCCAAGTTCCCCCTGGCCTATGGTCAAAACCGCTAGGTCATTGGCTTTGAAGGCATGAGTTCAAATTTCACTCTGGGAACTCACTTTAGTCTGAGCCCATTGGACATTAAACGGAGGCGAGTTGTATCCAGTATTCTATGCTGGGGCAACTGAAAGACCCTGGACATCCCTAACTTAATAGGGTATGTTTCAGACTCCCAGTCTTCTCATCTCATCATCATATGGTGGTCACCAAAAATAAAAATAAGTGCAGCTCCCTCCACAAAAAGATGGCAGTTGAGTTGCCCCGGCTGATCCGGAGTACACCAGCACAACACAAGCAAGCAAGCAGCAAGCATACCTGTAAGGGGTCAAATAATTATAACCTCTACTGTAAGTCTCTGAGCTAAAACTTTTAGTGAGTTAAAGCTGGTATGTGAAGAGGTGCAGTAATCTCAAAGAAACACAGCAGATTTTCCTATTGATGTGGAGTAGTATTTCAGTCCTCTAGATGCTGCAAATATGAAAAGGTCTGACTGGGCTAAACACAGCACAAGTCAGGACAAACTATTGTCCTGTCTTAGCCCCTCTGTGAGTCCTTCCATTGTCCTGTTTGAGCATTGCCTCGTGCTTGTTCCAGCCTTTTCTTGTAGCCTGTCCCTGTTTTCCGTTTGGCAGTCCGAGCATTTTGCTTTCTACGCTTGGCACCTGATTGTTCTGTGTGTGAGTATAGATTGTGCAAAAAGTGCCCCTGATGCCCATTCATTCAAAACTCTTCACCTCTCATCCTGGCTTGATGTGGAGATGATCCCTTCAAAGCTCACCTTTTTTACCCCAAATTCCAAATTCAATGGCAGAAGTTAAAAGATTAAATGCTGAGGCTGGCAAAGTTTGCCAGGTTAGCTCCCTGTTTGAGCAAGTAAAAGGAACATTCACATTCGTACTACGAAAAAGGGAGAGAGTGCAAGAAAGTTGTGAAGCAGAAAAGAAAAAGTTATTGAAAAGTGAGGCGTGAAGGAAATTCTGCAAAAGAGGTTCATTATAGAAGTAAGACCACTGTCGACCAGGCACAGGGCACACAATCCATGAAAATCACAATGCCGCTTGTCGTGAAAGTTTGCTAAATCTTGAAAATCTGAAAAAGAAAATACATTTCCAAATTAATAATTTCAAGTTAAAATATATATTAGGGTGTCCCAAAAAAAGCTAATCTCTAAATGTGTACTGTAGCCCCATGCTGACTCCCATGTAAAATTTCAGCTCATTTGAAGGTGTTTTAGATGTTGCTCAAGAGCCCCAAAGATAGATGGGGGTTTAACATTGAATTTTCATGCGAAAATGGCTATTTTAGCCAAAACCTCGCAAATTATCGGTTTCAGTCCACCCAAACACATGGACAGTTGATACAATAGGGTGGGCTGAAAAAAACTTTTTTTGGAAATTCAATATGCCAGTGGTATAGAAAGTTGGCTATGGCCAAAAAATGAAAATTGGTGCAAAAAAAAATTTGTGGGACGCGACTTGTGCCGGGCCACTCCGGCTTTTATGAAAATGCATATTTTCAGCCATTTTGCATGCTTTTTTAGACCATTTTTTGGCCTGAGTCAGCTTCCTTGGTTTCAGAAGGCTCAATGGCATACTTAAATCTTCTTTGAAGGCCATTTTGGATATGAAACACCATAAACAGGTTGCTTATATTTAAGATATAGCCATTTCTGGGTACATGTTGGGAATCAGGATTTGGTTTTTTTTTGCTAAAAATTGCCCGAAAAAATTGAAAATATCGGAATTGACCCAACAAAAAATGATTCCAAGGGAATTGCAATTACCCCGAGTCCTCCCTAACACCCTAAAAAACACTTTCAGCGCACTACCTGCATGAATTTGTGGTTTCAGGGACCGGTATAGGGGCAATTCCGTAAAGTCAGATTTACAGATTTTGACACTTTAACAGCTTTTGTAGCCCTACAATTACACCTCAGTTATTTCATCGTTAAATAGACATGAGGCCAGGTATTAGGGGTATCAGACAAGCCATCAACCAAAGCTCCAAGTGCAATAGGAGCTGAGCTACAAGGTGAAATGTCATCTTGTCTCCAAGTTGTCGGATGTACTCGCGCGCCGTATGTTCGACATGATGACATTTTGCCTTGTAGCTTAGCTCCTATTGCACTTGGAGCTTTGGTTGATGGCTTGTCTGATACCCCTAATACCTGGTCTCATCCCTATTTAACAATGAAATAAATGGGGTGTAATTGTAGGGCTACACAAGCTGTTAAAGTGTCAAATCTGTAAATCTGACTTTACGGAATTGCCCCTATACCTGTCCCTGAAACCACAAATTCATGCAGGTAGTGCGCTGAAAGTGTTTTTTAGGGTGTTAGGGACGACTTGGAGTAATTACAATTCCCTTGGAATAATTTTTGTCGGGTAAATTCCGATATTTTCAATTTTTTCGGGCAATTTTTAACAAAAAAAGCCAAATCCTGATACCCAACATGTACCCAGAAATGGCTATATCTTAAATATAAGCAACCTGTTTACGGTGTTTCATATCCAAAATGGCCTTCAAAGAAGATTTAAGTATGCCATTGAGCCTTCTGAAACCAAGGAAGCTGACTCAGGCCAAAAAATGGTCTAAAAAAGCATGCAAAATGGCTGAAAATATGCATTTTCATAAAAGCCGGAGTGGCGCGGCACAAGTCGCGTCCCACAAAATTTTTTTTGCACCAATTTTCATTTTTTGGCCATAGCCAACTTTCTATACCACTGGCATATTGAATTTCCAAAAAAAGTTTTTTTCAGCCCACCCTATTGATACAAAGATGTCTAAATTATTCTGCACACCTTGGTACCAATTTCATATCTGTACCTCACTTGGTTCTTGTGTTATTGGCAAATATATATAGTCAGGTCACATTTCCAGAAAAAGGGCTTATTTAAGGTGCCCAAGGCATTTTTTAGTAGAAGCAGGCAACAAGTTGATTCCTATGTTAAATTTTCCGTAGATTTCAAATTTTGCTGTTGCCAAGCTGAAATATGACTTCTTCACCCCCTAATTAGCATAAAACAAGATGGCCGCCAATTTCCTTTGATTAGTGATAATTCGCCTTCCACTTACACTAGGACAACAAGTAAAAGGTGTATTTTGATGTTTTTTGACCTGCTGAGTTCAAATTTGATGACTGCAAAGTGGAATTGTGACTCCTTAACCCCCTAATTAGCATAAAACAAGATGGCCGCCAATTTCCTTTGATTAGTGATAATTCGCCTTCCACTTGCACTAGGACAACAAGTAAAAGGTGTATTTTGATGTTTTTTGACCTGCTGAGTTCAAATTTGATGACTGCAAAGTGGAATTGTGACTCCTTAACCCCCTAATTAGCATAAAACAAGATGGCCGCCAATTTCCTTTGTTTAGTGATAATTTGGCTTCTACTTGCACTAGGACAACAAGTAAAAGGTGTATTTTGATGTTTTTTGACCTGCTGAGTTCAAATTTGATGACTACAAAGTTGAATTATGACTCCTTAACCCCTAATTAGCATAAAACAAAATGGCTGCCAATTTCCTTTGTTTAGTGATAATTTGGCTTCTACTTGCACTAGGACAACAAGTAGAAGGTGTATTTTGATGTTTTTACATCCAATGAACACAAATGTGACAACTACATAGTTGAATTATGACTACTTCAACCCTTAGCATACAGTATACAATTCAGACAAGTTATTGTGGTGTGGCCTCAAAGGGGTTCTTTCCAGTACAGAATGAGTCAATTTAGTGTTTTGGAGCAAATTTCGAGAGCAACATTTACTTAGCTTTGGAGGGTTGACAATTGTATGTATAGTAACATGAAACTTGAAAGCTGACATGAAGGGATATCCATCCACATCCATTTGGGTTGGTTAAAATGATTTTGCAAGTGATATGGATGGGTGAAATTGAAAATGCATGAGGAAGATTTTCTGTTTCTCAGGAGATTATCTACACTGACAGTAATATTTATTTAGCTTTTGGAGGGTTGACAGTTGTAGTAGCATGGATATAAAGCTGCCAAATGAGAGTTGACATCAAGGGCTATCCATCCACATCCCATTGGGTAGGTTAAAAATGAGTTTTCTAGTGATTAAGATAGGTGAAATTGAAAATACAAGGGAGGATTTAGGGTTTCGGATGATATTTTCGACACTGACAGCTACATTTATTTAGCTTTTGGAGGATTGACAATTGCGATAACAAAGAAATCAAGATGCCAAATGAAAGCTGACATCAAGGGCTATCAATCCACATCCATTTGGGTTGGTAAATGAGCTTTATAGTGATGAGGATAGGTGAAATAAAAAATACAAGGCAGGATTTTGTGTTTCTTTGGAGATTATCGACACTGATGGTAATGTTTATTTAGCTTTTGGACGGTTGATAGTTGTAGTAACAAGGACATCAAGTTGCCAAATGAAAGCTGATGTCAAGGGCTATCCATCCACATCCATTTTGCCTGGTTAAAAATGAATTTTCCAGTGATTAGGATAGGTGAAATTGAAAATACATGGGAGGATTTTGTACTTCTCAGGAGATTATCGATACTGATGGTAGCTTTTGGAGGATTAATAGTTGCAGTAACAAGGAAACAAAGGTGCCAAATGAAAGCTGACATCAATGGCTATCCATCCCCATCCATTTTGACTGGTTAAAGGCTACTTATCTAGTGATTAAGTTAGGTGAATTTGAACATGCAAGGGAGGATTTTGTGTTTCGGAAGAAATTTTTGAAACTGACAGCTACATTTATTTAGATTTTGGAGGGTTGAAATTTGCAGTAACAAGGAAACCAAGGTGCCAAATGAAAGCTGACATCAAGGGCTATCCATTCACATCCATTTTGCCTGGTTAAAAATGAATTTTCCAGTGATTAGGATAGGTGAAATTAAAAATACACGGGAGGATTTTGTATTTCTTAGGAGATTATCGACACTGATGGTAATATTTATTTAGCTTTTGGAGGATTGATAGTTGCAGTAACAAGGAAACAAAAGTGCCAAATGAAAGCTGACATCAAGGGCTATCCATCCACATCCACTTTGACTGGTTAAAGGTGACTTATCTAGTGATTAAGTTAGGTGAAATTGAAAATGCAAGGGACGATTTTGTGTTTCAGAAGAGATTTTTGAAACTGATAGCTACATTTATTTAGATTTTGGAGAGTTGACATTTGCAGTAACAAGGAAACCAAAGAGCCAGATGAAAGCTGACATCAAGGGCTATCCATCCACATCCATTTTGACTGGTTAAAATTGAATTTTCCAGTAATTAGGATAGGTGAAATTGAAAATACATGATTGGATTTTATGTTTCTTGGGAGATTATCGATACTGGTGGTAATATTTATATAGCTTTGGGAGGATTGATAGTTGCAGTAGGAAGGAAACAAAGGTGCCAAATGAAATCTGACATCTATGGCTATCCATTTACATCCATTTTACTGGTTAAAAATCAGTTTTATAGTGATTCGGATAGGGGAAATTGTAAATACATCGGAGGATTTTGTGTTTCGGATGAAATTTTTGACACTGACAGGAACATTTATTTAGCTTTTGGAGGGTTGAAACTTGTAGTGACAAGGATACAAAGATGCCAAATGAAAGCTGACATCATGGGCTAACCGTTCACATTCATTTTGACTGGTTAAAAATGACTTACTTAGTGATTAGAATAGGAGAAACTGAAAATACATGGGAGCATTTAGTGTTTCAGAGGATATTTTCGACACTGACAGCAACATTTATTTAGCTATCGCAGGGTTGACAGTTTTAGCAACAATGAAACCATGCCGAACGAAAGCCCCCCCCCATAGCCCACTTCTAGCATGGCTACCAAGTATAAACAGGAAATGCCAGGAAAAAAGATTCTAGAGGCTTTTTGAATTTGTGTCCTATTGCAGTCAAAAGACAAATTACTGCAAAGCAAGGGTTATTTTTGGCCACCTTGTTTACGCTAATTGTGGGTGAAGGGGTCAAAATTCTATTTTTTTTGTCGCCCAATTTCTATTCAAGATGTCAAAAACCATCAAAATACACTCCTCACATCAAGTGACTCACTTGATGTCCTGGTGCAATCAAAAGCAAAATTATCGCAAAACAACGGAAATTGGCGGCCATTTTGTTTGATGCTAATTATGAGTGAATAATTCATAATTCAGCTTTTTAGAGTCAAAATTTGAATTCAGTAGGTCAAAAACCTCAAAATGCACCTTCTGCTTGTTGCTCCAGTGCAATTAGAAGTCAAAATATTGCTAACAAGGGAAAATTAGGAAAAAATTGGCGGCCATCTTGTTTTATGCTAATTAGGGGGTTAAGGAGTCATAATTCAACTTTGTAGTCACCAAATTTGAACTCAGCAGGTCAAAAAACATCAAAATACACCTTTTACTTGTTGTTGTAGTGAAAGAAGAATCCAAACTATCACTAAACAAAGGAAATTGGCGGCCATCTTGTTTTATGCTAATTAGGGGGTGAAGGAGTCATATTTCAGCTTGGCAACAGTGAAATTTGAAATCTACGGAAAATTTTACATAAGAATCAATTTGTTGCCTGCTTCTACTAAAAAATGCCTTGGGGTGTTCACTTTTTTGAAAATGTGACCTGACTATATACTATTTTACATGAAAAATTGATGCCAAGGCAAAGCACCTTTCTTAATGAAGATTAATTGCAGTCTAATTCTAAATTTAAACATGAGACAATCACATATTGGTCCATAGTGTGACAGAGATACAAGAACACCAACCATTGTCTTACAATCTGTTTCAGACTAATGAAACAATCTAAGAAGTATTTTTAAATCACAGAAAATCGCATAAATAAGTATATACAAGACATGTAGATTTTCTCAATACCCAAGCAAGTTACAAATATAAAATTGGTACCACAATGTGCAGAATAATTTATACATCTTTGTATCAACTATCCATGTGTTTGGGTGGATTGAAACCGATAATTTGTGTGCTATTGCCTAAAATAGCCATTTTTGCATGAAAATTCAATGTTAATCTCCTATCTATCTTTGAGGCTCTTGAGTAACATCTAAAACACCTTCAAATGACCTGAAATTTTACATGGGAGTCAGAGAGGGACTATAGAACAAATTTAGAGGTTAGCCCCAATGAATTTCAGACTTTAACTTTTATTGGGACACCCTAATATATATCTGGCCAGAATACTTCATCTGAACTGAATTTTTTTTCACATTGCATTTTACGTACTGTCCCTCTGTCATGTTAGCAAGGTCTTTTTGATATTCCAACTTTTGTCTAAGAGCTCCAAACATCCAGTGATATTTAAGCATTCCCTAATGGAGGGAGCCAATGTACAATTGTACATTGTTTAAGAGTTTTCATGTACCCATTTTCTTTCACAAAAAGCGTTGTAAAATTGGATGAAATATATGTCAGCTAAAATCATTTGTATTGAGTGAGATGGTTGCACAAATTGTTTGAGTTGACATAGCGTTTTGTTTACACCTAAAATAATCTGTTTGTTATCTTATAACACCAAGCTATGTCAGCTCAAACAATTTGTGCACTCAATGACAGGACTCAAAATTCAAATTTTACAGGTAGTACAAACACATGCTAAAATCCACACTTCAAGACCAAATAAATCTTCATTTACAGCATTTTTTCAAAAACCATAATATTATACCAATCCACATTTCAAAAATAGAATAATGGAAATAAATTCCAAATAAGTCTGTGGAATTACTTACTGCATACAACGAGATATATAAGGTTATACACAGAAGTTGCAGCATTAAGTCCTATTCAGCTGGCTGGCCAGTAATCAGGGCCTGTATACTGATGATGATTGCCTGGGCCAGTCCCATTCAAGGTGTGAGATGAGGCAGTAATGAGTTGAGCAGATCGCCGGACAGCAGGCTGGCCAATGTCCACTATCACGCTATAACACCACCACCTGTGTTACAGGCTGGATTTCTGCTATCTTGAAATCTTGGGATTTGGTATATAAGTTTGTTTGGAATCTGTTAGCACAGAGAACTGCACACAGACAATAGTGATTGCATTAATTATAGCAAGATTAGGGTGTCCCAAAAAAGTGAAAGTCAGTGAAATTTTTTAGGGCTAAACATAAATGCGTTCTATATGAGGCCTTAAGACGGGATACACCCCCTGCTCCTTTTTTTATTCCTGTAATATAAGTTACCCACCATTTTACCCCCATTTTGCCCCTTCTTCTTCCCTTTTCCCCCAACTTACCCCACTAGCCATCCGCAAGCCCCCACTTGCCCCCGCTTACCCTTCACTTGCCCCCACTAGCCCCTGCTTACCCCCTCTTGCCCCCACTAGCCTCCGCTTACCCCCCACTTGCCCCCACTTGCCCCGCACTTGCCCCCACTTGCATCCCCCAGCTCCCGGTTACCACCATTTACCCCATCTTGCTCCCCACCTTCCCCCCCCCACTTTCCCCGCATAACCTCCTCCTTTCCCCCAATTCCCCCACCTTTCCCCCTAATTACCCCTAGTTACCCCATAGGGTGGGGAGTGCATCCTGTCATGAGGCCTTATATACATGTAAAATCTAAATACTAGCATTACTAAGTCACTGGTGGTTCTGCTGCAGTATAACAGGAGGCACTGACATTAGGATAAATTGTCAAGAAGAAGAAGAAGGACTTCAAGAACACACCCTCTCACCTAATTTCACCATTTGGGGGATCAATTAACTTCTAATGATACTATGAGGTTATACCATGGGTGGAGGCTGTATATCCCTGGTATAGTCACCCAAGATCCAGTATATCCCGAGACCCGAAGGGTCGAGGGATATACAGGGTCGAGGGTGACTATACCAGGGATATACTGCCGCAACCCATGGTATAACCTTTTTATCCCATGTATTTTTTTTTAAATACTTTTATTTTATATCAATGTAAAACAGTTTGAAGCACTCAATGTGAATGCAGCTGTGCTACACAAAAAAATCAATACTCTTAATTGGCAGCACTTAATTGCCTTAAATCACAACAATCAGCAAATATGCTGGTATCTACATGCT
This sequence comes from Platynereis dumerilii, assembly GCA_026936325.1. Taxonomy (NCBI): domain Eukaryota; kingdom Metazoa; phylum Annelida; class Polychaeta; order Phyllodocida; family Nereididae; genus Platynereis; species Platynereis dumerilii. Next base: position 1,012,445 of record JAPTHN010000058.1, on the reverse strand, counting down.
AATAAGCATGATATATGGGGGCACTGTTGTCTTTTGATTGGTCAGTTCCAGTATATCCCTGTTGATCTCATTATCTTTCAGTATATCCCTGCTGGCTAATTAGCCAAAGGAATTTGATTGGTTGAACTAAATATATCCCAGTTTCTTCCTGTTGTATTTCCCTCTCTCAATCTGTATTGACCAGGGAAAAGCTCAGTATGAGGGACAAAAGTTGGCTAGACATGGGATAATATTAGTTATACCCTGTTCGTTTGGAGGATACGGGAATATACACCATGAAGGACTCCATACACCACAAAGCCGAAGAGAAGGTGCAGCAAAAAAAAACATGATACTTCAAGACCAGGGTTAATTAAAGAATTTTAGCATCATCTTGAAAATGTGATAATTCCATACAGAACAGCAAAAATACTTCGTAAAATGTGAGTAAAGAAAACAGAAAGCCATTCTACAACATGGGGTTCGTTATATATCTGTGTGAAAATCAGATACAATTATTTTCCTTGAAGGTGATCAAAGACACTTGTGCTTTGTTCTTGACATTTATATTCCGTGCATCTCCCTTTAATGTAGTTGTTATACCAGGGCCTCTAGTGCCAGGTATAGCGAATGGGTAGAGGATAAACTACAGCTTTTTCTTTTCACATTTCTTGCTTCATGTCAAGATATATAGGTTGTGCCTATTTTCTATTTTGTGAACCTTTATTTCAAGATAGATTCATTTTTTTGCGGCTTTCAGTTCAACGTAACGTTACGTACCGTAACAGATATGCAGTATTTCTTCATTGATGTTAAACTATAAAAACAATCACATCACACATATAATTATAATGATAAATTATCTGTATATTCATATGTAAACTTATCTATCTATCTATCTATCTATCTATCTATCTATCTATCTATCTATCTATCTATCTAGCTACCCATCTATCTATCTGTCTGTCTTCATTTGCTCATTCTCAGTGCATGCACTGTTGCTGCTTTGACATCTTGCAGGCAAATCATCTGCATCAAATTCATCTGCATCCGAATTATCCTCCCAATGCTATTTGGGGTAACAATATAAAAGTGCCTTGAGCAAGACAACTCTTCATAAAACAGCACAATTGCTGTAGCCCATTGCAAATTAAATTTGAGACAGCAGCTAATTTAATGAGATGATTTTTTGACATCACATGAAACAGTGGATGAGATGTTGGGCAGGGAAGCATGCAAAGAGGCAAACACGAAGGAATTAGGGGCGGATTGTAATGCCTTGGAATTTGGGTGCAATGTATTGCAATTTTAGGCGAGGGAGGAGTGAATAAAGGGGTCACCAGACACCAATTTAATGATTCAGGTATTTACGTTATTCGCTAATGACAATATAATCTGATAATTTCCCAAGTCAGACACACCTCATCTGATCTGATACTCTCTCAGATCAAATGTTCCTTTCTATTCTTGCCTTGTCATGTCATGCCATACCTCATATTGTTTATTGTATGGGTATGATACTGTTAAGCTTGTCACAATGGATGATTGGGGCTTTGTGTCCTGTATTTTTGCTCTTTGTAAGCTATTCAGATCAGTAAAGGAAAATCAGTACTGAGGTGATGGATGATTGAAACTTTTATTCAACATGGATCAAGATAACCTGTACAGCCTTCTGATCACAAGAGAAGTTCTAGCCATGAGAGTAAATTGCTACGAAACACAGGGGGGAGGTTCTGCTCCGACATGAGGGCAAATAACAAATTTAATAATAAGGATAAATCCTGACCAATATCAGGGTGGATGCACTGCCCTGATCACATCCGTAACACGTTAAAACTTCAGGGCAAAATAGCAACAGCCACGCGAAAGAGCCATCCTGTACGCTTATGAGGAGAAAGGTCATCAGAGAGCCAGAACAATCACAAGCAATCTAACAAGTGGAACATGTATCCCATCCATGTGAGCACACTTTCACTAGCCAAGCATATGCACTGATACAAGGGACGGCCGAATGACACAATGCACATTGGATTGAACCCAGATGCTGCACCGGTACATCTATGTAGATTTTCCACTGGAGCAGTCTTAAATTTTAAACATGCACTTGGTAACTTATACACTTTTTGAGTGCGAGTCACATACACTCAACGAATCAATGATGCACAGCCAGGGCCGGCTCTACCATTAGGCCAATTAGGCGGTCGCCTAGGGCGCAGAGCAAGGAGGGGGCGCAGAGCAAGGAGACATACACATAGCCCCGCTCACTTTAATGTCTTAATCCAAAATTTAAAAAAAAGAATTTTTGTTATTCAAGTTACGACATTTGAGTCATATTCCTTGACTATTGAAAAGAGATGTATACAGTTCGGGTTGTGGTCGCTCCAGACCCACCATTATTTCTGCCAAAATCTCGATCAAAGAGGTCTTTACTGATGTAAAAAACATAATTTTGTCTGCTTATTTATTTTAATTGATGAGTTTGTAATAATAAAAATTTTAAAAAAGTCCATCTTATCTATTGCTTTTGAGCAGGCTAATTTATATATATTGTGAATGTTGATTTACTGTTTTTGCATGTATTGTTGATTTTTGCTAGGTTTGGGGTATATTCAGTAACATTCGAGCCACACTGCCCACCCTTAGCTCAGTGGACAGGCCAAATTACAAAATTAGGCATTGAAAATGTATTTAAGAGCCTACATGTATTCACCAGACACATGTGCAATAATATGAGGTTATATCATGGGTAGGTGCAGTACATCCCTAGTATACTTCCCGAGACCCAAGTATATTGCCGAGACCCGAAGTCTATCTATACATCTTTTATTCAAATTGGTGACTCTAGTTGCTTTAATTAAATTATGCAATGTTACCATGCTCCAAGAAGTCTAATCCCAACAACGAAAACACAGGAAAACTCTGTGCACAGTGGTGGAGTGGTGAAGCAGTGGATTATTGATTTTTTTCTTCTGTGCAGTCATGCATGAACTCTGGCTTGTCTGGATGAGCTGAAACTGGGTGTGTCACATTGCTGCACTGTGATTGGTTAATGAATCTAAAGTCAGTATACTCCCTGGCAAATACTGGTCAGCTGACCGTATACTGTTTTTTCTCCCCGATACTGACTTTTTCCCTGCTGTATTTGCCCAGTAAAAAACACAGTATCAGGGAGAAAATGTGCCTAGACATGGGATAACATCCGATTCTACGTCAAGCAGTGTGAGCAGTCACAGAAGATCCAGCTAGGGAGAGGTCAACAACCATCGGTTACGGCCTAAACCGTCCACGAGTCCGTCTACAAGTCTTTCTTAACACTGTCATGAAAGCCGAGAGAAACGATGTGTATAGTATTTATTCAAGAAAATTAATAAGACTTGAATAATTGCAAAAAGTCATACAGTTGAGTTCAAAAGTACCATGATGTCATTTTTTTATTAAAACTTAACTTTTGCTTCTTTTTTTTTAGTCTCTAATTGCGCCCCTCCTTACTTTGTGCCCCCTCCTTGCTCTGCACCCACTCCTTGCTCTGTACCCCCCTCGATCCCTGCTCCGCGCCCCCTCCTTGTTCTGCACCCCTCCTTGTTCTGCACCTTTTTGTTATTCACAAATATCTTATTAACCCAATAATCTGTGCTTTTGCTAAGAAATTGACATGAGTAGAGCCTTGAGGAGACCCCTCCTTGCTCTACGCCACCTCCTTGTTCTGCACCCCTCCTTGCTAAGTACCCCCTCCTTGCTCAGCGCCCCTCCTTCTGTGCCCCCTCCTTGCTCTGTACCCCTCCTTGCTCTGCGTCCCCTCCTTGCTCTTCGCCCCTCCCTCTTCTGCGCCCCCTCCTTGCTCTGTACCCCCTCCTTGCTCTGCACCCTCCTTGCTCCGCGTCCCCTCCTTGCTCTGCCCTCCTTCTGCGCCCCCTCCTTGCTCTGCGCCCCCTCCTTGCTCTGTGCCCCCTCCTTGTTCTGTGCCCCCTCCTTGCTCTGTACCCCCTCGCTGCTCTTTGCAACCTGCTTGCTCTGCGCCCCTCCTTGCTCTGTGCGCCCTCGTTGCTCTGTGTAAACATCCTTGCTAGCTCTTGCTCCTTGCTCTGTGCCCCGGGGGAGGGGTATGCTGGATGGTTCAGGTTTTTTGGGCTCTTAGGATTAAAATGGTGTTGGTTTTTTGAGGCGATGCTTCAGCCCTGCGCTAATATATATTCTTAGTGATTCTATTTGGCGCCATAGTTGAGCATAGGCCTCCCGACAGGAGGCCAGAGGCCAAATCTGGAAATTCAGACTGTGTTGAATCGTCATCAGATTGCGGGCGTAGTAAAATGCGGACCGGACAAATTTGCGGACTGGGTCAAGGGCAGTGATCTCTACGTCTCATAGAGATCACTGGTCAAGGGATTTTGTAATAAAAGGAGGCTGGGCAGGTGCGGAACAGGACGCTTTTTGCAGGTTTGGCAGTAATAAAATGCTGATGGGGCCAAATTTGATGAACAAGCTGAATTTGCTTTTAAAAATCGCCTCAATTGTTTTTTGAAAAAAATTTCTTGTTAGGAATTCAGATTTATTTTTGTTCCCGTTTCTGCAACTCAAACATGTTTGGTACCGTTTGAATCAGCTTGAAAAGACGATTACAATGGTATAAAAATCATAAAGATTAAATTGGTTGTGGATATTTTTATTAAACAAGAAAATTTTTTCAAAAAAAAATAGAGGCGATTTTTAAAGCAAATTCAGCTTTTTCAGCAAATTAGACCACATCTGCATGTTTTTTACACCGATCCCGCAAAAAGCGTCCCGTCCCGCACCTGCCCATCCGCGTTTTATTACGAAATCCCGCGGCCCGCCGTTCCGCAAATTTGGCCCGTCCGCATTTTACTACGACGCTGGCCACCCATTCTGGTGACGAAGTTTCACAGGCTGATTCTTCAATCCTAGAAAAAAAGCCTCCTGTCGGGAGGCCTGTGGCCATCTATACAGAGGCGAGTGGCTATATATAGAGTTACTAAGACTATATCAGCGAAGGGCTGATGCATCGCCTCTAAAAAATGGTTTGTGGTTTTGGCGTTGGTTTCCGGATTAGAATGGTTCTGGTTTTCAAAATCGCCGGGACGCATCCCTATGCAAAAGTCCGTGAAGTACCTCCCCGGAGGGGGGGCGCATTGGCATGATGCTGCCTAGGGCGTATAATTGGCTGGAGCCGGCCCTGTGCACAGCTTTTTGATCGAGGCCAAAAGTGCACCCATTTTCAAAGTGCGATAAACTCCTGTTGCACCCAATAATCAGCTGATAATAGTCTGTGAAAAAAGGCGTACATAGCTAAATGTCTGGTAGGGTTGTCAGTGACATTGTATTAGCATCATTACCAGCTACTCATAGTTGGATCATATTCCTTTGTGACTTCGACTGTTTTGCTGAAACCATTGCTATTCTGACTATCAAAATATCAGACAGTAATTATTTATCTTGGTTGATTTAAATGATAGTTGTCAGGTGTTTGGATCACTTTGATGGTCTTGAAGGATTACCTTCATGTTTTGACAATGGCATTTATGATATCCTGACATGTTAGAAATTTTAAAGAAATTATATTACACAGTATACAAGTGATAATATATCTGTTATAATAAATCCCAATGGGCATTGGGCATTCATACCTTGCAATACCACATAGGCCTATATTCAAAAATACATGTTTGGACTTTAAATCAACTAAGATAAATAATTCTGGCCTGCATTTCTGGAATTGCTTCTAGCTTCAGAGCCAGAATGCACTATTTCATTCCCATTCAAGAAGTTCTGGTTGACTCTGAGTCAATGATACCAACTTCCAACAATTGATATTTTATGATGGATCGATTGTGAAAATTCAAGGTAAGGTTTACCAGCCATTTGCGCCCAGAAATTCGGAGGGGCAATGGACCAGTACCGGATTGTATCAACGAGTGGGTTAACTCTGACCTGTGTTAGTGATTTTCTGTGTTAGTTAACCGGTTTTACAAAACTGTGTTAGCTTGTGTTGTATCAACAAAAAAGTGGTTAAGATTATCTTTTTATTGTTGTGAGGGACATTTAACCCAATTTTGACGGGGATTCCCGGGGGTTTCCCGAAAATGACAGCGTCATTTGACACAGGAAAAAAAAAACATTGTAAAAACCATTTCCATTGCAGAAAAAATGGAATAACTCACTCAGTTTTTAAGATAAAAATCTCAAATTTTTACAGCATCTTGCTGGATACTTCCTGCGTCTTCGCTGAACTCGGCATGAAATTCGCATCAGCCGTTTTTATTATACAACTCTTTAAACAGTGACTAAAAGGTTTTTTGAATGACCAACTTCAAAAGGCTGGCGAAAAAAATCTGTCCAAGATATCTTCACGCGCTTCACAACGAAGTTCGGAAAAATAGTTGGTAACACTGTGTAAAAATTTCACATTGATTGCATCAAAATTGGATTTTTAAACAATTATTTTGTGACGCAGGAATTTCTCGGACGAGCCATTTTTTCTCCCTTCATGAACTGACAAGCATGTGACGTCATCAGATGACGTCATCAGATGACGTCATGGCCGTGACGTCACCTAGTTGTCAACAATTGTTCTATTTACAATGTTTCCATCATGTTTGACATGTTTGACTTGCTTGCTGGTCAAAACTATGGATTTAAACCCCATTTTTGATCAAGAAGGAGGCCTAACACAACTTTTTAACCCAGGAAAAAGCTGTGTTAACTTTTCTGGTTAAATTCCACGACAACTAACCCAGGGATTCGTTGATACATCACGGTGAGTTACTAACATGGGTTAAATCTCTTAACACAGGAAAGATAACCCGTGTTAAGCGTTGATACAATGGGGTACAGAGGCAATATTTTGGCAGTAAATGGTCCTTCAGCTGCTCAGGGTTTAGATGTTTGACAGCTGTGGCAATCAAGATCCCTTTGCTAAAATGTGTTCATTTTGTTTTGTCAGGTTTTCTGATTTCACACTCATGCAGTTGAAAATAGCAACAGTTAGATGACACTTTTTGCACCTTGAGCACATGTGAAGCCTTTCTGGTGTACACCTTATTAATAGAGAACAAGAGGTTAAATTGTGTTCTGATTGTCTCCATCTTATTGTGGTATCTGGGACAAATATAATCAAAGTGGTTTGATAGTAAAATTTGTTCCAGTTGGTACGAATAGGTCAATAGCATAATTACATGCATACACTAGCTAGTTCATGGTCACACAACCTATTGCTGTAGCAATCACATTTCAAGTGTGGACTCTGTTGACCTGAGGTGCGAAACAGGTGATTATAACAAACAGTCAATGCACAACAATGCTAAACAAGATAATAACAGGGCCTCTTGAAACACTATCTGAACATAAGAATATGTGTCCGAGACATGCACTTTTTGCCAAAGAATATCTTAATTTGGACATTTAACATCTGTTTATCGACATGGGACTATCTATTTACTAAACCTTCATTGCAAGGGATATGTCTGGAGAGGGCAAATTAAACATATTGCCCTGTAGATGATAAAATGCAAGGTAAGAGATTTAAATTCTCCCAAAACCATGTCAACACAGAAAACTTTGCCAATTCACCGGGCAATTTTGAAACCCTTTAATTTCAGTATCAAAGAAATTTGAAGGTTTACTTTTGCATAGATGTAGACAACAATGACTACATAGACAGTTTTGCATGGTGGTATGTTGCTGACAACAATTAGATCTATAGTAATTTGGCTTTTCTTGAGACAAGTGCTTTTCTCAAAACATTGTTATGATCAAACAGGAAGTGCCACAACAGTGCCACCTTACCTACCCATGCTAGTTACTCTCAAACTCCAGAAACGTGTGACAATGACAAACATCTAACACTTCCTAGGCTTCTTATCGAATTGATATCATTCATATTGTTCGACACCCAATTCTTTAGTGCAAGTGAAAATCATTACCTTTCATGTCATCTATTATCACAAATTATTTTCCATCTGCTTGACGATAGCACTGACTGGGTCCCAGACACACCTGCTCTATGACCCTGGTTGCACAGGGTTATGACATCATCTGGGTAGACATGGCTTTTTGTGCAAGGAACACAGCTAGATGTCTCCGCAGTCTTTTAGCCTCTGTTGCTTGCATTCATGTTCTGGGTGTGATGCAAGATGAAGCTTACAGTCTGTCACTTTGATATAGAAAAAATTTGGACTGGTTCACAGTGAAAAATGCACTCCGTGACTCATGAGAGTCAATGAAATGTCATCTTCTCACCCTTCAACATGGGAAACATAGAGGCTGACAGGCTGTTTGATTTGTAATGATCAAGAGAGGGCCATTTGACGTGTCATAGCTGATTCTAGAGTGAAAATCAGTTGCATAATCCTTTCTTTTGGCTGTCACCAACAAGCTGGATAAGTATCCTTAAATCAAATTAACATTGAAAGTATTATAAATGTAAATGTAAATGTAGACTTTTTTATAGTCCATTACACTGACGAAGTCAGTCTCATCAGACTTTACAATTACACCCTTGGCAGGCCTGTTCAAGCATGAGCCTTTCTCAACTCCCCGGGGAGTATACAGCCAGGCAGCCGTTTCCAGCGCACACAATGCCAAGTCACTCTACAATCGCCATCACTGCCTATAGCCAAGTACCCATTTACACCTGGGTGAAGTGAAGCAAAGAGTTACGGAGGATCTGCTCAGTTCCTCCGTGCCATGGGTGGGAGTCGAACCTGCAACGTCTCAGTTACCAGGCGAACACCTTATGCACTAGGCCACGGCACCTCTAGGGTATTGGCTATGATCATGACAAATCATCAGTATGATGACACACATAGTGCCATTTTTGAGAGCAACAGTCCACTCTTTGTCTATATGAAGGTGACAGACTGTTAAATGGTGTACATAAAGTCACACCTAACTTTGCCTGGCAGGCTTTTAAAATTGTCTGCACATGAGCAGTTTTCCTTGGTATCATTACCGGCTACTCGCAACAGGATCATTATTATTTCTGTGACTTTAATATGTCATTATTGATTCTGTGACTTTCCTTGCTTTTGAAACTCATGACTTTGTTTGTTTGTAATGATTGCTTTACACCAAATAAAAATGTCTGTTAACGTCTGTTTTGCTATATGCGTTTCCAGAGTATTTTGTGGAATGTATTTATTCTGCTTTTGGGCTACTTTGCGAACAAATATCTGTCATGGGAAAATAAAATCTAACTTGTTTTTAACAGCTTTTATAAAAATTAACTGGCAACACATTTTTCAATTCTTTAGCAGCTCTGGATCAGGCATACTTCAGATCTCAATTTGTGCAAAAACAAAAGCATCTGTACATAGTAGAGCTCCAACAGTTAGCTTTGATTAAGCTAGTTCCTGTACTCACATCTATACGTGTATAGTCTACAAAACCAACCCTAACTTAGACTCTCCCATGATGTAAGATTGGCCCCTACTTCATTTCCTCTTTTTATTCAATCTTACCTTATCTCAAGCACCTTTTAAGCATTGGCCATACACCAAATGACTGCTCTGAATGGGTACTGTAGGGCCATCTTCTATGACCCAGGTTGCACAGGGTTATGACATTGTCTAGGGGACATGGCTTTTGTATCATGAACATGGCTAGATGTCTCATGACTCTTTTAGACACTGCTGGTGCTGGCACCCATCATCAAAGCATGCTAAACTACCATTGCACCATATACTACTGAATAGTCTCAGTAAAGTTCCGCCTGGCTTTGTTCGAAATGCTTGTCTATGACCAGGTGTTATTAGCATCATTACTGGGATTAATTTCTCCTGCTGGCTGTAACTGCAGGAGTAGATGCTTTTGTAACTGACGATGGTTTGTTACAATTATCATTTGTTAGAATTATCATTTCAATGTCAGTGACAGAGTCGCTAATAATCCTCTGTTTGTCATTGATGTGTTAACTAGTGATTTTTTTTAAATAATATAGCACAAAATATACAATAATTGATATTTTCCTGAGACACAAAAGTTTTAATTCTTTCCAATACTATCAAAGTGCCGCTTTGCGCAATCAAGAATGGTTCCAAAGTATCTTAGGGTGAGAGTTGCTCAGACCAGAGGAAAGACTATATATGCAGAAACGGGAGTCACACATTTGAGATTTTGTGTAAAGTTTGATCATTCCGATTTGACTTCAAGACCATTGAAGTGTGTAGTATAGCACTGTAATCAAAATTTCATTCAACTGAATGGCAAATTCCCAACATTTCAGAAAGACAAAGTGTACACATATACATCATGAAATTATGTTACGTACTTGCCACTTGCATGTATCGATGCCTTGAAATGCTGTGTCAGGTTTGCCAGCCATTTGAGCCCAAGATGTAGGAGTGGCAATGGTATTATTTGGGCAGAGAATAGTCCCCTAGCTGGTGGTGGTTGGGATGCTGGGCAGCTGCAGCAATCAAGATCCCTTTGCTAAAATCTGTTCATTTTGTGCTCTGTCAAGTTGCGTGCAGGAAGTTGGTAATCTTCTGATTTCGCACCAAAAGAAATCAATTTTCTCAATTGAAACGATGCTATTTATGCCATGAACATTTCTGTGGTGTTCCAAAATGTACAACTTAGGCCTATAGCCCTATACCACTGTCAACCTTTTCTGAAATTTGGACGGTAGTGGTGTTTAAAACCTAACCTATATTTGTACCTAATTTCTGAGATCTATTTGTTTAATCGTTATACTGATCCCTTTTTAAAATTATACACTTTTGTCATGCATTAAACACCTTCTGCTGTTGGCTTTTTTGCCAAAAATACGTGATAGACACCGTATAAACAAAGGAACAAATCCTAATAATAGAGTAATAGAGCCATTATTTCATGTTAATTCATGCATGAATTAATTCCCCCGTGATAACTTAGGGCTACAACAAACATTTTAATATCACTATTATGATTAATGACACAATTATGGCTGACGTGCAAGCGCACTGTGGTTGCAAGTTGATTATTGGTTGAGGGTAAGCATTGTATGGTATAAAAGCTGTTTGATGTAAATTCTATTAAAGGTTTCTGATTTTTATAAATAAAGGAATTTCCTACTTTTGTGTTGACAATGTTGCTCAAAGATAATCATTGTTGCACAACCTAAATCTTTCTAAGAATCCATGTCGATCCTTTTCTGGCCTGGTACAGGGTACACATGCATCTCAGATTAGCCAAGATCACTACTATTGAAGACGGTCACTGCCCTTTACAACATCCGTTTTGGATAGTGGACCTGTGAATCACTTCATTAACAGTTATTCAAGTTACAGTGAACGAAGTTGTAGGCTGGGACTGCTCACTAGATACATCAGTGAGGCCAGAAGTGTCAACGCTGTCATGCAAGCAATTATACTGTAGCCTATGCCAATGTTGACACATTCAATCATATATGTCTCTGCAACCACTAAGTTTGGTCAATGAAGTGTTTCTAGTGGGCATACAGATGCACCATTGAGTTTGGAAAATATCATAAATTACAAAAAGTTATCATATTCCTCTTGACTGGGTGTGATATGAAGAAGTCTGGAACTCACTTGTGCAACCTTCCAGACTTCCAAAATGTATTTTTGGTTAATAACCCTTCTTTTACTTTCACTATCTGCAACTGTAGAGAGGATTCAAATACGTTTTTAACATTTTATCATGAAATCATTTGATTCAACATGACATTGTGTGATGCTCCTTTTCTCAAACGAGAAAGATGAAGGCCAACACTCATAGGCACACACTGCAACACAGGCAGAAAAAAATGGCCGTAATAAACAGATACATATCTGTGATAAACAGCACAAGCTTCATGCCACAGGAATGGACATAATAATAAAGCATGAATATCTATTGATTGTCACAATGTTGTTATACAAAGTGGATTTGTAAGGACGCAAGTGCGAAGATTTCCACCCCAGAGAACTGCAACAGACATTCAGGTCAGCAGTTGGTACTGTTTGCTTTTTCAGACTACTATGACCACTTTTGTGCCATTTGTGTGTTGTGTTGTTTTTTTGTGAGAATGTTAAATCTTGCATATCACAACTGGAACCACTGACAACAGTGATTGATTAGATATTGAAGTCAAATAGATTGAATTCCTGGGCCTATGATTGGGAAATGCTAAGAAATGTGAAAATTTTAAAAGAAATACAGAGGAAGAAGATGTTTGGGTTGGTAATTCAGAGAAATGTTCAACTCATTTGAAAGAAACTCAGCTTATACTCTGAATGCCATACAGACAGTTTTGATATAATTCAGATGCTGTTCTCTTCTATTTCTTTGTATTAAATGCACATAATTTTGCTGTCAAAAAAGGAGAATTTTAAATCAATTTGGAAAACTAATTAAAGTGATACATATTTATAACCATACAGTCAATTGTTTCATCGTCCACTTCAAAACCTTTGTGTTAGATTTAGATTTCTTCTATTTTTTCACGCAGTCTTTAGAATCTGATCTTCAATCAAAATAGTTCTATATATTTTCACAAGTGCAAATTTATGTTACTGTAATTTGTCCAATGAAAATCTATTTTAGAATTTGAACACTTTTCAATGACCAGTGAATATATGACACTGAATGTGCTATAATTATTCAATTATTACTCAGTTAAGTTACTAACACGAAGGTATGCATCTTCCAATTTCAAACGCGGTTAACGAAATTTTTTCTTTTGAATGGTGCTGTTTGCACATGTACCCTGTGCACATATGAGGCTTTTAAGGGATATCAATTTTATTTGAGAACATGCGGCGAAATTGAGTCCTGCAAGTTTGAACATTGTACAGTGTATCTGGGACTGATGTAATGGACTTGGCACATAATTTTTATTTGTTCCACATCTGTTGAAAATATAATTGATTTAAAGGGCTCTTCAGAAGCTGCTACAGTTTGCATAAACATTGTTACAGTTGATTTCATTAGTACGTGATTCTAAGATTCTATACTCTCCAAATACATAGCATTCTTGCTTAATCTGATTGGTTTAGGAACAACAGAACGTCACACAGCCAATGTAGCAAACGTAGCAAGTGCATGTATAGCATTGATTTATCAAAGGCAACTGTGATTGACCAGAATCGAGTGGCAATGAAACACCTGTAAAGCTAGTTCCTGTACTCTCATCTAACTTATAGCCTACAAAACCCAACCTAGCTTAGACTCTCCCATTATGTAAGATTGTCCCTTGATCTCTACTTCATCACCTCTTTTTATTCAATCTTATCTCATCTCAAGCTTTTAAGCATTGGCCATACACCAAATGACTGCTCTGAATGGGTACTGCAGGAGCATCTTCTATGACCCAGGTTGCACAGGGTTATGACATTGTCTAGGGGACATGGCTTTTGTATCATGAACATGGCTAGATGTCTCATGACTCTTTTAGACACTGCTGGTGCTGGCACCCATCATCAAAGCATGCTAAACTACCATTGCACCATATACTACTGAATAGTCTCAGTAAAGTTCCGCCTGGCTTTGTTCGAAATGCTTGTCTATGACCAGGTGTTATTAGCATCATTACTGGGATTAATTTCTCCTGCTGGCTGTAACTGCAGGAGTAGATGCTTTTGTAACTGACGATGGTTTGTTACAATTATCATTTGTTAGAATTATCATTTAAATGTCAGTGACAGAGTCGCTAATAATCCTCTGTTTGTCATCGATGTGTTAACTAGTGATTTTTTTTAAATAATATAGCACAAAATATACAATAATTGATATTTTCCTGAGACACAAAAGTTTTAATTCTTTCCAATACTATCAAAGTGCCGCTTTGCGCAATCAAGAATGGTTCCAAAGTATCTTAGGGTGAGAGTTGCTCAGACCAGAGGAAAGACTATATATGCAGAAACGGGAGTCACACATTTGAGATTTTGTGTAATGTTTGATCATTCCGATTTGACTTCAAGACCATTGAAGTGTGTAGTATAGCACTGTAATCAAAATTTCATTCAACTGAATGGCAAATTCCCAACATTTCAGAAAGACAAAGTGTACACATATACATCATGAAATTATGTTACGTACTTGCCACTTGCATGTATCGATGCCTTGAAATGCTGTGTCAGGTTTGCCAGCCATTTGAGCCCAAGATGTAGGAGTGGCAATGGTATTATTTGGGCAGAGAATAGTCCCCTAGCTGGTGGTGGTTGGGATGCTGGGCAGCTGCAGCAATCAAGATCCCTTTGCTAAAATCTGTTCATTTTGTGCTCTGTCAAGTTGCGTGCAGGAAGTTGGTAATCTTCTGATTTCGCACCAAAAGAAATCAATTTTCTCAATTGAAACGATGCTATTTATGCCATGAACATTTCTGTGGTGTTCCAAAATGTACAACTTAGGCCTATAGCCCTATACCACTGTCAACCTTTTCTGAAATTTGGACGGTAGTGGTGTTTAAAACCTAACCTATATTTGTACCTAATTTCTGAGATCTATTTGTTTAATCGTTATACTGATCCCTTTTTAAAATTATACACTTTTGTCATGCATTAAACACCTTCTGCTGTTGGCTTTTTTGCCAAAAATACGTGATAGACACCGTATAAACAAAGGAACAAATCCTAATAATAGAGTAATAGAGCCATTATTTCATGTTAATTCATGCATGAATTAATTCCCCCGTGATAACTTAGGGCTACAACAAACATTTTAATATCACTATTATGATTAATGACACAATTATGGCTGACGTGCAAGCGCACTGTGGTTGCAAGTTGATTATTGGTTGAGGGTAAGCATTGTATGGTATAAAAGCTGTTTGATGTAAATTCTATTAAAGGTTTCTGATTTTTATAAATAAAGGAATTTCCTACTTTTTTGTTGACAATGTTGCTCAAAGATAATCATTGTTGCACAACCTAAATCTTTCTAAGAATCCATGTCGATCCTTTTCTGGCCTGGTACAGGGTACACATGCATCTCAGATTAGCCAAGATCACTACTATTGAAGACGGTCACTGCCCTTTACAACATCCGTTTTGGATAGTGGACCTGTGAATCACTTCATTAACAGTTATTCAAGTTACAGTGAACGAAGTTGTAGGCTGGGACTGCTCACTAGATACATCAGTGAGGCCAGAAGTGTCAACGCTGTCATGCAAGCAATTATACTGTAGCCTATGCCAATGTTGACACATTCAATCATGTATGTCTCTGCAACCACTAAGTTTGGTCAATGAAGTGTTTCTAGTGGGCATACAGATGCACCATTGAGTTTGGAAAATATCATAAATTACAAAAAGTTATCATATTCCTCTTGACTGGGTGTGATATGAAGAAGTCTGGAACTCACTTGTGCAACCTTCCAGACTTCCAAAATGTATTTTTGGTTAATAACCCTTCTTTTACTTTCACTATCTGCAACTGTAGAGAGGATTCAAATACGTTTTTAACATTTTATCATGAAATCATTTGATTCAACATGACATTGTGTGATGCTCCTTTTCTCAAACGAGAAAGATGAAGGCCAACACTCATAGGCACACACTGCAACACAGGCAGAAAAAAATGGCCGTAATAAACAGATACATATCTGTGATAAACAGCACAAGCTTCATGCCACAGGAATGGACATTAGGGTGCTTCGTGTGCCCCAACTTCTTCCGATCATGCTTGACCTTTTTCTGCTACTGCGGTTTGGTGAAAAAACCACTCCTGAGAAATTTCAAGAAATTTGATTGATGCCTAACTTTACCAGAATTGACATATTTGAAAAAGGTGAAAAAATCGTACGAAAATGCTTATTTTTCCGATAACATGAAAAGTATTCATATTTGAGCAAAAGTATGTATTGAACATCAATAGGAAATTGGGTATTGTGATTCTTTTGGTACCTATTGCATGTCTCTATCTCAAGCGTATCTCAAGATATGGCATATTTTGTTGATTTTTGATATTTCGCTGGCTCTTCATACTACTATTAGACATGATATAATGAAGATATTGAATTTCCAATTGTCCATTCATAATATAATAACTTATGAAGTCTTTATTATTCAATGGTAATAAAGTATAAATCAAAAACAAAGTATATATATGCTAAAATGGCAAAACAACATTGTCAAAATCGCTCTTGTCGGTAACACAGTGAGCCAGAAATTGCAGCCCAGTAAGCTTTAGTAACAGTAACTGTAGAACTTCAAAGACCATGATTGTCCCTGCTGTTTTCTCTTTCTTTGGTTAGGAAGTGCATGCCTGTCGTTTTCAACAACCTGAAGAATGTTTTGCAGAGTTTCATCCTTCTTTGCTCCTCCAAAGAAGTCATTCACCAATTTGACTCCTCTTTCAGCTGCATCATTGACGACAGATACGTTGTCAACAATCAGTTTTGCTCTCAAATACTGTTCATCTGTTTGCCACTCAGACACTGGTTTGGATAGGAAGTCATCTTCTAATTTCATCACAGTGAAGAAAGACCAGGAATCCTCTCCAACAAAATTTGACAAATCCATTGTTTCAGTTTGAGATATGTTTGGGAACTGTGGTTTACCAAACCCTGACCCACGTCGTTTGCTGCAGACTTTCCTCTCAACTTGACACAGTTTTTCAGCAATTGTCTCCTTGATGTTGGACTCTACATTGCTGCTAAAGAGAGCCAGTGGGACGAGTTCTTCTGTTAAGTACCATAAGTAATTTGCCAAGGACTTCAGGGCTGCACTTGAACAAGTGTTGTCAATTGTCTGGTATTGCCTGAGGGATTGCGCAAGGAGAAGGTCATTCATGGGAGCTGTAGAAGGCACAGGTGCTGTTGTCCACCATGGGATGTAGCAGAAAACTATAAACTGGACAAATCGTCTTATCTTTAATTGCTGTTGTGCTGCAAAAACAGAGCCTCTTGGAAGCTTGTTCAAGATTTTTCCACTCAGCAGGTCCATCTTCAAGGAGTATATCATTTTCGACATCCAGCGCGCTTTGTGAAGCGCACCGGGCCTAGCAAATCCAGAAGAGAAATCAAAATCTTCTCCCTTATCACTGAGGTACAAAAGCACCAACTCCAAGAGCTCTTTGTAGTCACCTCTTGTGAATGGTTGCTTCATCATATCCGAACACAGTTCTATGACTTGTGACTTCTGGCCTAGTAATTGAGGTTCCAGCTCTGGAAAACTCAAATCCTCAACCTTAGTCGGAGCCAGATGATGGAAATTTGTCTTGAACCTGAAAATAAATTTATGATTCTTTGAATCACAAAAAAAAATTTAAGGTTTGCATTCATTATTTTCATTCAATGTCATTTGCAATTAACTACAACATCACCAGGTTTTTTTTACCTCTGAAACAGAGTTATGTCTGGACTCTTGGAAACCTCAACTTTCAGTGCATCCCATACATGATTTAGCACAACTTCCCCGACATGGTGCCGACATGCAAACCATAGCAGTGGTCTCTTCATCATGCTTTGTACGGATACACAACCTGCTGTTTTGTGCCCTAGAATACAATATATATGCAATTATTCAATATACATTATACACTATATGTATACAGTGGTGCTCAACTGCTCAATGTGCTCATAGGCCTTCTACTCAATCAGGCCATTAATCATTTTGCAATGTATCATGAAGTTCATACTGATAAACTGATCAAAATCTCATATGACGTTTATTGAATTTGAGTCTACCTGTGTTTGCCGCAGTCGTATCAAAAACCATCCCAGCCAGACGATCAGCACAGTTCCATTGTTCAATAACCTGACCAGCTGCGTTGGCAATCAATCTCCCCATCGGTTCTGAAGACTTGTGTGGTAGGCTGGGAACACCGAGGAGTTTTGTTCCCCCAACACCTGACAAAAGCAATGGCAGTCGTTCCTCTTTCCCTGTGTTGTCCATGGTTTCCATCAATTTTCCATCCCAATGTAACAACCCAACTGGAGGAGGGTTCCAGTTTTCTTTAATGTCTCTCACAATTGAGTTAGCCATCTCTATTCGATACCTGTAGGATGATGAAGGATGAATACTTACAGCTTCAGTGTTGCCATCACAGGCTGTTATTAACGCATGTAATGTAGCAGATATTGCTGTTGGAGTGATCCGATTCCGCGATGCCGTTGACACAAGAGCAGGGGACCTTAGAACGTCGTGCGGGATGAATATTGTGGTTCCAGTTTTTAGACTCCGTCTGTGTTTTCTTGCTTTGATTCGATTTGGGTTATTATTTTGGCCTTTTTCATCGTCACTGTCTTCACTGCTGTACAGGAAGGCCAACTTAGATTCATCATTTCTGCTTCTCTCCATCAAGCCTCTTTGCCCTTCTTGTTCTTTCCTTTCCTCTCTTTTTTTCTCAAACTTGGAATGGACCAAATCCATCGTGGTGTACATTGATTTCCTATCAGTCATCATACTCTTCAAAAAAGAGATATCTTCCTCAATATTTTGTCTCTCAATGGCTGATTTTCCCCGCTTCATTTCTTCCATTTTCTTTTCTGCATGTTTTGGCCAGAACGGCATTGTCTTCGGCAGCTTCTCCTGGAAACGTTTCACTTTAGGGTGCCCCATTCTTTTCTCAGGAATAATTTTTGTCAACTGAAAATATTCGTCATATAAGGCCATAATTTTCTGTACCATCTTGTTTTCATTCATTGTGACAACCTTGGCTTTCTGATAATGTTTCATAACTTCAACGAGAACGCTGTCGGCAGATTGTCTAGATATTTTTTTCTTTTTACTTCTGTCTTCCCTTCTGTGTTTCTCATTGTATGCTAGAAAGCACATGAGAACTTGGTTCCATGTTGGAAGCTTCACTCCACAAATTTCAAAATGTTCAATACCTGGAGACTCTGGTAGAATGAGAAGACGTGCATCAGAGCTCCTGGTCGCCATAATGTTAGTAGGCCTGCCTTCTGTTGGGATAAGTCAACAATTACCACGCCAAGGGCTTCAGATTATCTGCAGAGCATGAGAATCCATGCTGTTGTCAACAAATACTCTTTGTTTTGAATTTCACTTTCATCACATGGTGTGATGGCACCACTGTTCATAGTAACATAATGTTGCCAAGCAGAGATTTGTAACCATGGCATTGGTAATGTAATACCAAAATGAGGCTCAATCGGACAGTTAGACTTCAAATTGTTCTCATACTGACTATTACGTATATTTGAAATACAGTAGCTACTAGCTTGTGATGCTCTTCCGCTGGCTTCCAAGGCTTCCATCAAGTTCAGAAGGTTAGACCCTGGTATGCAGTTGGAAACCGGCGAACAGTTTTTCTCAAAGCACAAATAATACTTGTGACAAAATTTGGAATTTACTAGATTGTACGCTTTATGAATATTTATTACGATACCAGGAGAAACAATGCACTTATTGCGCTTGCATCGAAAGCAAGAATTATTACAAATCCATTGTAAAATATGTATAAATGAATGACGTAAACCAAAATTCTGTGACATTAACAAACTAAATGGAACAAACATTAAATGTAAATAAACAATTAGACATTGCAGATTAAATATTAATTAAATTGCAAGTTAGATTAAAAATGACATATCTAATTACAATGATTGATGGAGGTAACAAAAAGTGGATGATTGCCAGTTTTAGCATGATACAGAGGACCGAAGTGTAGTTTCTACGTTTGAAATGACATAAACTGCTACAATTATGCCATAACTCAAAAAGTATTAGGGCTACAGTCTTCAAATTGGTGTCAAAATGTCCGTAGTACCATATTTCCTATTCATCTTCAATACATACTTATGCTCTAAATCCATAATTTTTCATGTTATCAAGGGAAATGGGAATTAGAGGCGTCGTTAGAAAGGTACGTCAAACAAGAGTTAGAAATGTCAATTCTGGTAAAGTTAAGCCTTAATCAAATGTCACCAAAGTTTGCAATTGTGATCTACTCACCCAACTGCAATACCATGCAAAGGTCAAGCATGATCGGATGAAAATTTAAAAATAAGGGGGCACCTGAAACACCCTAATGGACATAATAATAAAGCATGAATATCTATTGATTGTCACAATGTTGTTATACAAAGTGGATTTGTAAGGACGCAAGTGCGAAGATTTCCACCCCAGAGAACTGCAACAGACATTCAGGTCAGCAGTTGGTACTGTTTGCTTTTTCAGACTACTATGACCACTTTTGTGCCATTTGTGTGTTGTGTTGTTTTTTTGTGAGAATGTTAAATCTTGCATATCACAACTGGAACCACTGACAACAGTGACTGATTAGATATTGAAGTCAAATAGATTGAATTCCTGGGCCTATGATTGGGAAATGCTAAGAAATGTGAAAATTTTAAAAGAAATACAGAGGAAGAAGATGTTTGGGTTGGTAATTCAGAGAAATGTTCAACTCATTTGAAAGAAACTCAGCTTATACTCTGAATGCCATACAGACAGTTTTGATATAATTCAGATGCTGTTCTCTTCTATTTCTTTGTATTAAATGCACATAATTTTGCTGTCAAAAAAGGAGAATTTTAAATCAATTTGAAAATCTAATTTAGTGATACTTATTTATAACCATACAGTCAATTGTTTCATCGTCCACTTCAAAACCTTTGTGTTAGATTTAGATTTCTTTAATTTTTTCACACAGTCTTTAGAATCTGATCTTCAATCAAAATAGTTCTATATATTTTCACAAGTGCAAATTTATGTTACTGTAATTTGTCCAATGAAAATCTATTTTAGAATTTGAACACTTTTCAATGACCAGTAAATATATGACACTGAATGTGCTATAATTATTCAATTATTACTCAGTTAAGTTACTAACACGAAGGTGTGCATCTTCCAATTTCAAACATGGTTAACATAATTTTTTCTTTTGAATGGTGCTGTTTGTGCATGTACCCTGTGCACATGTGAGGCTTTTAAGGGATATCAATTTTATTTGAGAACATGCGGCGAAATTGAGTCCTGCAAGTTTGAACATTGTACAGTGTATCTGGGACTGATGTAATGGACTTGGCACATAATTTTTATTTGTTCCACATCTGTTGAAAATATAATTGATTTAAAGGGCTCTTCAGAAGCTGCTACAGTTTGCATAAACATTGTTACAGTTGATTTCATTAGTACGTGATTCTAAGATTCTATACTCTCCAAATACATAGCATTCTTGCTTAATCTGATTGGTTTAGGAACAACAGAACGTCACACAGCCAATGTAGCAAACGTAGCAAGTGCATGTATAGCATTGATTTATCAAAGGCAACTGTGATTGACCAGAATCGAGTGGCAATGAAACACCTGTAAAGCTAGTTCCTGTACTCTCATCTAACTTATAGCCTACAAAACCCAACCTAACTTAGACTCTCCCATCATGTAAGATTGTCCCTTGATCTCTACTTCATCACCTCTTTTTATTCAATCTTATCTCATCTCAAGCTTTTAAGCATTGGCCATACACCAAATGACTGCTCTGAATGGGCACTGCAGGAGCATCTTCTATGACCCAGGTTGCACAGGGTTATGACATTGTCTAGGGGACATGGCTTTGGTATCAGGAACATGGCTAGATGTGTCATCACTCTTTCAGCCACTGTTGTCATGTGCATGCACCCATTATCAAGTGTTGCATCCAATAAAAGTCTTGCGTAAAGTTTCATCTTGCTCTGTCTCGAATATTTCCCTGTGATCAGACGTTATTGGCATCATTACCAGCATATCAGTTTTGGATAAAGTTCTCTCTGCCGGCTGTGACTACAGCAGCAAAGGTTTTTTAGCTGATGATGGTTTAAAAATTATCATTTCTCAGTGATGTTTATGTTTGATAGTTGAATGTCAGTGATGGAAGTACTATATACCAATGGTTAGCATTGTACTTTTTTTTAAACAATATGATAAGAATTATATACTGAAACAAATATTTTCCAGAGACAGTAAAATTGTAACTTTTTGACACCAGTATTATCAAATGTCCTCTTGCACAATGGTGAATGGATCTACACTTCTTATCATGGTGCCAACCATCCATAACTATTCATTGATTTCATCGCATGTATGTTGCATATAATATCGGGATGTGACATGTCATCTGGTCCCCAGCAGTGACTGACTCATAATGTGTGACCACTTTTTTCAAGCACGTAAGTATGTCATATAGGGAGTTGGTTGGAGTAGAGGAAAGACACAACTGCAGAAGGGTGAGTCTCACAATTCAGATATCTTTTTGAATGCATGTGATCTGCTCCATGTTATATCAAGCTTTTACGATAGAATTGCTTATTACAGCGCTGCAATTACAATTCTGTTCACTGCTGAATAGCAAATTCCCAACATTTCTGAGACTAGAATGTACTTACATGGTAGAAAATGTGTACAGAACATGCCACTTGTATCGAAGCCCTGAAATGCTAGGTCAGGTTTGCCAGCCATTTGAGCCCAAGATGTAGGAGGAGCAGTGGAATTATTTGGGCAGTGAATAGTCCCTTAGCTGCTTGTGGTTGGTATGCTCCACAACTGTGGCAATCAGGATCTCTTCGCAAGAATCTGTTCATTCTGTGCTCTGTCAAGCTGCATGCAGGAAGTTGGGAATCTTCTGATTTCGGACCAAATGAAATTCAATTTTCAATCGAAGTGGTGCCATTTGTACCTGGGACACTACTGCTGTAGTGTTCCTGATATGCATAGGTTCCCCCGTGGCCTAATTGGTAAGTGCGCTTGTCAACTGGCTTTGAGGGCGTGGGTTCAAATCTCACCCCGTGAACTCACTTTAGTCCGAGCCCATGGGACATTAAATGGAGGCGGGTTGTATCCAGTATTCTATGCTGGGGCAACTGAAAGACCCTGGGCATCCCTGAATTAATAGGGTATGTGCCAGACTCACAGTCTTCTCACCTCATCATCATACGGCGATCGCCTGCCTCAACATAGCCCACTAAGGTGCTGCAGAGGCGTAAAACACAAACAAACAAACAAACAACAAATTCCTGATATGCATAACTTAGGCCCACACCATGGTCAACTTCATCTGGATTTTGCGGTTGAAAACCTAACCTACATGTATTACTGTACCTCATTTTCGCTATCTATTAATTTCAGTTTCATTACTGTTTTTTTTATTTTAATTCTCTATCTTTGTCATGCATTCAGCATCTTGTGCAAAATTTTGGCTTTTCAGCAACAAATTCTTGACAGACAGCTCATACATGTAAACAATTGAACAAACCCTAACAATAGAGTGCCTTCAGGAATGTAATGTCAGTTTAGAAATCAAATAGCCATTATTCAACATTACTTCAAGTGTGAAAAAATTCCCCTGCCATAGCTACTATTAACAGTTTCGTATCATTATGATGATTATTGATTAATGATACAATTATGGTTGACATGAAAGTGCATAGTTGTTGTCGGTCATTGGTTGAGTGTTGAACCCTAAATATTCTCCTGGAGCACTCATTGTATGGTGTTAAAGTAGCAATTTTGATGCAACAAAACTTTGAAGCCCAATCGGTTTAAAATTATGACTTCTCTGTGCAAATTACAAAGACTTTGTTTTCTGACATAATTATCATTTTGTAATTCTGCTTTTATTGAAAATGTTTCAATATCGGTCGGTATGCTGTTGTATATGTATTATTTATAAACAATTGCTGCAGACATTTATAGAAGCTGATAAAGGGTACATTTGTATCTCAGAGTAGCCATGATTACTACAATTGATTAAGGTCACTGGCCTTTGCGGCAGCCCTTTACGAAGGTGGACCTGTGAAGCACTTCATTAGCAGTTATTCAAGTGTCAGCCAAGATGTCTGTGGGCTGGGGCTGCACTCCAGATCTATGTGACGTTGGTGGGGCCGGAAGTGCCAACGCTATGATATTACAATTTTGACATGTTCAGTCGTATATCACTCAAAATCACTGTCTTAGTTTGGTCCAAAAGTCAGAAAAAGTGGCTGTGTTGGGAACGAAGGCGTCAAATGAGTACATAGACATGGATTTTGTGCGCTTGAATAAAAAAAATTACTACCACCGCTACCGTGAAATAAATAATGTCAGTCCGAGGAAAACTACAAGCCCCCTGGATTTGAAATGGTTGTCCCCTTATGCTATTTACCCTCAACCGTAGATGAATGCCAACACTCAAACACACACGCAGGCGGAATGTACAATTGACCACAAGAAACGGACATGTATGCTTAACAGCACAGGCTTCATACCACAGGAATGGACATAACAATAAAGCACAAATGGCTATTGATTGTCACAAAGTTGTTATACAAAATAGGTTTGGGAGGTTGCAAGTGCAAAGCTGTTCACTCCAGTGAACCACAACAGACACATTCCGGTCAGCTGTTTGGATTTTGGTGCAACAAGGTATTCTTTTTCAGATTACTAGGGTCATTTTTGTAACATTTGGGTGCTATGCTTTTTTACTGGATCTTGTAAACCACACCAGGAACCACTGGCAATAACACATAAGGTAATGGACACGTACTAAGGTCAATCAGCTGCAATGGTAATGATGCAAACTTCACACTGTCAAGCCTTTCAACTGACATTTGCTGCTTATCTTATTTCATATTATGACAGCATATATCTACCATAAAAATGAGAAATCTTTCTTTGGGTCAGCCTGGTCAGGCATTAGTGAACCAATTAATCCCTAATTCTATTTGAGTAAAAGCATGTTATGATGAATAATCAATTCAGTTGGTTTAAAGTCACAGCCATATCCTTGTCAGCATATTTGTGGTCTCCATTGTCTCTTTTTGAGACTATTTGGATAGTTAAAAATCTCTGTAATATCCGTGTAGCCACATTTGTGTAGCCATAGTTGTGGTCTCCATTGTCTCTTTTTGAGACTATTTGGATAGTTAAATTGGTAAAAGTCTCTTTCATGTCTGTGTAAGCATATTTCTGGTCTCCATTGTCTTTTTGTGAGACTATTTTGATAGTTCTCCAAGTTAGCAATGTTAGCTGTAACAGTCCCCGTCCAGCAGTAACTACCCTCCTCGAGTAACTTGTAACAGAAGCAACCAAAGACAGATCTTTGACCTTGACCCAGGGCAACGACAGACATTGAATAAGCAATGTGGGCACTTCCCTGCTCAGACCCTCTCAAGGGCTTTTACAACACAAGGGTCTGCAACCCCATGGTCCCGGTCACCTGTTGAGCGAATCTGTCAACTTCAAATGACACTTGGTATTCACATAAATACAGTACTGTCCAATTCCAGTCCTTCCCTGAAGAATCTCATTAGTCAAGTCTTTTGCATCACCATTACACTACAGACACCCATGAAGTCATCCTGTCCGTTTAGGTGTTTTTTTTCAGGTCAGAAAGTGAGATCGTTTTTCATAAAACAGTTTTAATGTTCTTCTAAAGAATTATTATTTATTTTTTGAAGTATTTTAATTTTTAAAAAGCAGAGGACACATTTTAGAACATTGCACAAAAATAAATATGTTTATTACACTGCAGTACATCACATTGGACAGTACAAAGCTTCAATTCTATACTCCCACTGCTCTGTAGCTTTTCCAAAAAAAAACAGTATAATAATATGCGATATTTGTCAAAAGACCAAAAGGAGAGAGAGTGGTTGTTGTTTTGGGACGAGTGAGAATTTTTCTGGCATTTACAAAAAGCATAGAACAATCACAGGCATAAACAATCTGTTTCACTCCACTGGCCATTCTGCTGCCGCCTCTCTCATGCCTATTAATATTAGAAAAGGTATGACAGCTTGCTTGAGCCCTTCCAGACTGAACTGGTACGTTGTCACTGCAGCAGACGACACAGGTAACAGTAAAATGCAGTCTTTTGATAGTGGTAGCGGACCGGGTATGTGCAAAGCAAACTGTTGTACAACAACCAATTTGAGAAACAGGACTGCTGCAATTTTGTCCACTTAAATTAACTGTGACAAACTACTTAATTTATGTGGGCCTAACTGTGAATTGACAAAACACTGCTCTCATCAATTCAATATATTTGATATAATATTAAAAGAACCCAACATACAATTGTCTTTTTCATCTGTACTTAAATTCAGTTAAGTGATCAAAAGTGCCACCTTTTAGCAGCAAAACTCCCATGTAAAACCAAATGTCAAATCAGCCTATTATTTGCATCTTACTGATATAGGTATTCAGGGACGGATCCCCCCCCCCCGTGCCCCCTTGATCCGCCTATGCCCTGTGGTATTTCCAAAATGGATATATAGGCCTATCTCTCATTTAATATTTTGTAAGAAAGCGAATGAGGAAACTTTTTGGCTATCTATCTATCTATCTATCTATCTATCTATCTATCTATCTATCTATCTATTTATTTATCGATCTATCTATCTATTTATCGATCTATCTATCTATCTAATAGTATCTATCTATCTATAATTTATGTCTATCTGTCTGTATATCTGTCTGCATGTCTGTTTATATATCTGTCTAATATCTGTCTATATATCTGTCTAATGTCTGTCTATATATTCGGTCTTTATATCTGTCTATATACACTTCAACAAAGATTCTCTTGGTGTCTATATGTATATATGTCTATATAGTAATAATGCATATAAAGGTAGAGTTTGGGATGAAATTTTCACAAAGACAAGATAATGTTCCAAATCTTGGTTAGGTGTAGGTACATGCAATCATGTGGGTCTGTGCGATCTGAACCTGTCAAATGTGGTCCAGGTCAGTCACTGTTCAGCCAAACCCTTCATGAGAGCAAACCAATCAAATGATATGGGAAACGCATTCATGACTGATTATGATTGACTGCTAAATGTAAGTTCAAATGTCTTAAAAGTGAATCAATTCAAATACAAAGAGAAACAATGAATCATTATTTTTCTCAGTTTTGGTTGTGTTCAAGTTTGCATTGCCAGCTTTATTATTATACACGCTGAAGCAATCAGCTGTTCTTTTGTCCGTCTGAACCGATTTTTACTAATATCTGAATATTTCTTATTCATCTTGACATGCATGAATACCCTCACTTCGATTTTTATTTAACTTCTGTAGACTTTTGCACTCATTAGTTCAAGATGAAAATTGTGCACCATAATCAACTTTTTGTTCTGCAACTTTTGTGGGTGAAATTTGTATTGAAGATCCTGGAATTAAATTAACATGTTTTTATTATTGTTGGTGTGGCTACCACAGTGCTTAACTTCCGTGCCAGTTCAGGGTGGAAATTGTATTTTCAATAGATTTTTTGCTTAATTTTGCTATTTAAAACAACTGTCAACACTACCAGGTATGTCTGATTATCAGATATCAAGAAAATATACCAAAGAAAGCCATGAAACTTATACTTGGGAGTCTTCTTTGTGACAAGGATGCATTTAAAGGAATTATATTATTGACTTGGTCCATGGTCGTCTGCTAACATGCTTCGGCTGTCATACCTTGTTATAGTTAATATCCCGCAATTGTGAGTGAACACCATGAAAAAACCATTGAGTTCACACCATTGAGAGCATCCTAGTGAACTCAATGAAATAAATTAACTGACGTTGTTATGCAAACAATGGGCAGCGATTGTTTATGTCATGACGTCACAAAGTTCAGCTGGTGACGTCACAACAAACTGCTGCTCCTAACTTGGGAGAATTTGAAGTTATCAGACTAAAATTTAGTAAAAACCACTGATAAAGTCATTGCGGGATATAAATAAAACCCCATAACAGTGTAGTTCACAGCTATGAACATCACTCGTGTCAGGTCTGCCTTCTGAATAACACTCGTCCTTCGGACTTGTGTTAATTCAGAGCAGACCTGACACTCATGATGTTCATAGCTGTGAACTACACTGTCATGGGGTTTTATTATAATAAGTGACTGAACTGGAGCTGAGTAGAAGTATAGACAAATTACTTTGTTCATGCCTGTGGAACAATAAAATAAACACCTTACCTGCCGAATTGTTTGAATAGATTACAACTATACATTCATGTAAGAGCAGTTATTAATTCCATATTCTTAGTAGCACAAGTATTGTTGGTTTTTGGTTTTGTCGTGTGGACGCATTATTTAAATTTTGTCTCTAAGGTAAGATGTTACATGTGCATGTGTACTCAACAATAATATAACAATGAAAAAATTACGTTGATGATGAAGCTCAATTTACCATGTTTAACCAATATGACTTTCAGCTTTCAGTGATAATCAATAAGTAAAATTTAAATAAAATTTAAGTTGACCGCTTTTTACTTTCTACAGGAACGTCTATTCAGAACTGATTTTTCCATAAAATAAGTTTGGTAATGGTTCAAATTTAGCAGCAGATTGAGTGTATCAGAGCCAAAATTATTTCTTACTTTTTTAACCTTTCTTTTGTTATAAATGTCTTCCTTTTCCCAGCAAATTAATAGTGTACACTGAAAATCTATAGGTTTAATTTGAATATTATTTTAGTTGATGACAGACTAAGACACTCTTTACAGTAAAGAAGAAGATTATGACACACATTTTCTTGTATACTGAGTGCATCAGGGCTTCTGTCTCTTACTTTGGCAAACTTGTCAATTTTTATCTTAATAAACAGCAAATGGGCTACTGTACAGCTGTAGAATCTAACCTCTCTTGCAGCACTGTGCTTTGAAAGGCACATGAATGACAGCCAAGCATCACTTCTAGGAGCCCTACTTCCTGTCCTTCCCCTGGAATAATTTATTATACAGATTTTCAGAAGTTGTGTACACCATCTGCTAGCAGTCTTTTTTTTAGGAATTTCTCCGGGTTTAAAGAATTGAATTGTAATTCAGTTTGGCAGTGTTAAGACTCTATATGGCGGAGAATGAGTTGCCATAATAAAACAATAAGTTTTTTTAGATGATGACCTCGCGATAAAATAAAAGAGAGAATAGGAAGATACAATTTCTATTTTTATTTTACATGTACAGGCACATTATCAATTTTTCTCATTGACTTGACAAGTAATTATGTCTATCAATTCGTATTTGGATGTGTCTTTGTGTGCCAAATGGCTTTATAGCTCTTTATGCAGGCTGGAGTTGAAACGCCATTAAATATTAAATAGATATATCATTTAGGCCTACCGTTTTCAGTTAATGAACATGATATTATAGAATTGACACAGTTGAGGATATGCCTATTCATCCTGTGCAGATTTCTGTGCCCTGACTATAGTATACCATCATTCATATCATCTGGGTCACTTACGATTTCCCATTCTCAAAGCAGCTTGATATCATTTAGACCAAGCATTATGCAGCATCATTTACTTTGAGATGTGTTGCACCTGAGACCTGTTCATCTTTTGCTTTGCAAAGTGACACACATTTGCAGCTGTGATCACACCTCGCCATGCAGGCAGAGAAAGAGCTCTTTACACAAAGCGGTTGTAATGTCCTTTTAGTGAAATGTTTCTGTGGAATTTAAGCCGTTTTATATTCAAAGATGAAATGGTTAAGGGCAAGTTCTAGAATAAAGAATGCATCAAGGTGAAAAGAGTTCATTTTCAAATCTATTTTTTCCATTGCAGTTGAACTTGCGTCATTTGTGACAGCCAGGACAGAACTCACAAAACAGCAAGAAGTGAACATCATGCCATGTGGCAATTTTTGTCCCTCCAATCTTGACATGTTTACAGCAGATTAAATCACCATTTCTCTCTCTGCCTTGATGATTGAGGAAAAAGCGACAAGAGTTTCATTCTAATGATGCAGCCCAATTCAGAAGACAATGCTAAACGGAGCGATTGTTCCTATTGAGCTAGCAATTATTATCATCCGAGTCATGATTACTCATCTACATGTGGCAAACTGTAATCCATCATAATGACCCAATTTCAGAATAATTACCTGCTAACTGCCTCACAGTGTGTATTCTACCATTTTGATATTATTTTGGCTTTGATTGTGATTTCCGCACATTAGTTTACTTCTTTCTCAATTCTGGATAATTTGTGTTGGCTCTTATTTAGAAGTTGTCAAATATGGATATATGAATAATATATGTCAACTTTGTAATATCAGTAAAGGCATCATACATGCATTGGAAACTGTAACAATGTAAATGATAATATTTTTTGGTAGTTTGTCACTTTACAGCCAGTTCATTTGGCCTGAAAGTCCTCACAGCAAGCCTAATTATAACAACAACTTGATCACAGATGATTTCATGTATTTGTAGAAACTGAGACTGAATGTGGGTTTTTCTTTTGTTTTTGACATATTATTATATTGGGAAAAGTGATGTCATTCGTTTTTTATGTCACTTTTCCTTATAGAATACATGTCATAGAAAAATATACTACATTCAGTGTCAGTGTCCACAAATATGAAATCATCTGTAAAAGGACAGGCAAAAACAATGTATGTTTTGTGTGATATGTGTCACTCCACTGACCATTCTACTGCTCCCTCTCTGATTTGTATTACTATTAGAAAAGGTATGACAGCTTGCTTGAACTGTTCCAGACTGAACTGGTACGTTGTCATAGCAGCAGACGACAGAAGTAACTGTAAAATCCAATCAAATACTTGTGCCAGCGGACCAGGACACCCTTGGTGGACCTCCCCCTCTTCCTCTAATTAAAATGAATAATTTGAGAAACAACACTGCTGCTGATTTTGTGTACCACAGCTTTATTACAAAACTGACAAAACCGAATTTAGAAAAACTAAAACTGTGGAAAACACTTGAAATATTTCACTGACTGGTTCAAAAGTGATCCTCTGGCAATCATGTGCTGATTGGCTGGTTCTTAGATCAGTGTCTCTTTGATAGAGGTTAACTTGGTCCATACTTGTTCAGAGCGCATATTGCAGTGAAAACTCAAACTTAATTGAACTGAGCAGATACATATAGACGAATAGATATATAGATAGATAGATAGATAGATAGATAGATAGATAGATAGATAGATAGATGGATATATAGATAGATAGATCGATAGATAGATTGATCTATAGACAGGTAGATCTATAGATAGATAGATAGATAGATAGATAGATAGATAGATAGATAGATAGATAGATAGATAGATAGATAGATAGATAGATAGATAGATAGATTAATTGATTGGTTGGTTGGTTGATAATTATTGTTAGATTGATTGTTAGATTGATTTATACTGACAGATTGCGAGATACATTGTATGAACAAACAATCTTCCATAATTTTAAAAACTACTTTGAAGCATCTCATACAGGCAGTCACATGATAAAAAAAGTTGCGGTCTGGACTTATCATTTATTGGGCAAG
Organism: Platynereis dumerilii; assembly: GCA_026936325.1. NCBI lineage: Eukaryota > Metazoa > Annelida > Polychaeta > Phyllodocida > Nereididae > Platynereis > Platynereis dumerilii. The sequence goes on along the minus strand of JAPTHN010000058.1, from coordinate 981,327 downwards.
TCAATCACTGCTCACTAATAAACCTCAAAGAAGCCACGGTCTTAGCTACCAATCAGAATTGAGGTGCATGGTTGATTGGTTGAAATCAAGACAGCACTTGTCCACTGTTCTGTTATTTAAATTTATACTTGCACTTGATTTTTTCAATACAACTCAGTTTCATCCAAGCGTTGTTAGTTCACAGCTAGGCTGAGATTTCTTAACCCATTGCACTGACTGCAGTGTTTCACAGTTTCTGCAGAATTAATTCGCTTTGATGTCTGCTTGTTCCATGGTCCGTCTAAACTGAATTTTACTGAAATCTGAATTATATAGACATGCATGAATGCCCTCACTTCGAATTTTATAAGTCTTCTACACAATTCTAAACACACTAATTTGAGGTGAAACTTTGGTACCACAATAAACTTGTTGTTCTGCAAATGTTGTGTGAAAATTAGGGTTTAAGATGCAGCAATTAATTTGACACATTTTTATTATTGTTGGTGTGGCAGTCACAGCAATACAACTTCCGTCCAGTTCAGTGTGGAACTCGGAATTTGGATTAATTTTTTGCTTAATTTTGTTGTTTAAAACAACTGACAACACTACCATGTATGTTGGAAATCTAGAAAAATCTATCAGAGAAAATTATGTAAGCGACATCCAGGTGTTTTCTTTGTGATAAATGTGAATTTAGAGGAATTATACCACTGACTACGTAGAAGGTCGTCTGCTGGGATCTCCAAGCTGTCATACCTTGTTATTAGATAATAAGAGGAGTCAGTGGACTTGCCCAGCAAAGTCAGAGAATACATGATTCTCATTGTTTCTGCCTGTGGTAAAAGGGCAGGTGGATAGGTTCAATAGCACTGAACAAAAAGTGGTTTCCTGAATTTTGGTTCTGAATGAGAATTTGGTGAGTGCTAAAAACCGAAAAGGTAAACTATAGTGTCATCTTGTGCACTTGCACATCAAAGGCAAGCAATTTTATTTTCATGATGTATATCAACCTTCATGTGCAATTGACTCTATGAGCATCTTGACACACTCCAACTTCATCTGACAAGATCTTGAAAAGAGGTTAGGTTGAGCAATTGTTGGCTTTGGAAAGAGAAAGGGCAGCTTTTGACAGTTGAAATAAGCACAGGAAACAATATGAACAATTCTATCCGCCAAATTACCTGAAATGTTCTCAGTTTGGTTCATGGGAGACGACACTCAGACCAGTAATTGGTTTCATCAATATTATTTGTCTTTTGATGCACAAAATGTGTTGGTCTTGTGTTTTGGTAATTTTGACGCATTTGGATGTCTGTAAAGCAGCAGATCAACGTTCATGTGCAGCGAACCATACTAGAATGGTGATTTTGAAATTGATTAAACTGCAATTTACAAATTCTAGCTAATATTATCATTTGAATCAATTGCCAAACCATTAGTCACCAACCCATCAGTCACTGATCAGGACACTTATTTACATGTTGACATGATAAGTGCACTTATTCAGAGTCATTTCAGCTACAGAGATCAGAGCACAGCTGTTTAGTACTCGTACATGTGTCCATTTAAAAGACCATGTCTTTAACAACTACCTGAATACTGGGTATAAACATGATAAATCATATATGAGAATGGCAAACTTAGTGGCAGGACAATTTTCAGGAAGTGACACAATCAGAAATGAATGAAGCATCTTCGTGGACCAGAGTCACATTTATAGCAGAGTCATCATTTCCTTTAATAATTTATCATTCAAATTCCAGATCTCCAAGGATAAGGTGCCATATAAAGCACTTAGTATGTCTTTTTAATGAAGTGTCTCTTTGAAATAATATCAATTTTATTGAAAGCTTGAGTGATTAAAGTCCCAGGATGAAGAAAGCATCAATGCGAATTGTATATTTTTGCTACTGCAGTTTTTTAAAACATGTCATCGGTGACACCCAGAACAAAACTTCTAAATCTCAAAAATGTGAACTTCACACCACATGGCATGTTGTGTTCCCCATATCTTGCCATGTTTACAGCAGGTTTAATCACCCGAAAATCCAACAAGAGTTTCTTGCTAACGAGGCAGCAAATTTCAAAGATGTCGACAATACCAGTGATTGTTCCTTTGAGTAATTATTGTCATTCAAGTCATCCTGAGCCATCCACATCTATTATCTAATCCATCTAGAAAGATCTAATTTCAGAAGAACAGTATGCCAACTTCCTTACAAATATGAATATTATCTATTTGCTTCCAACCTAGCATGTGTTACGAATTCCATTTAGGGACTTTTTTGTTTTGTTTTATTGTTTATGCCTAATTTGATGTTCATGTTATTATATACATTAAATGTCAGGGAAGAGTTTTTCAACAGAGATACAATGTATGAGAAGCTGAGCTTGGTCTGTTTGATATTGACAAACATTTTCACTTTGCAGATGATTTCATAATTGTAGTCACTGAGACAGAATGTGAATTATTATCTACGACATGCATTCAGGGGGGAAATCACTTTTCCCAATAGAAAAACATGGTCTAGAAAAAATTCACATTGAGTATTAGTGTCTACAATTATGGAATCATCTGTAGAGTTTGGGTCAAAGCGTGTGACATTGTGTGAGTCAACGAGAACCATTTTGACACCTGAAAGTTTGGTTCCTGTCTTCTGAAGAGGAACTATTTGATTGCTGTCTTCTGAATAGGAACGATTTGGTTGCTGTCTTCTGAAGAGGAACAATTTGGTTGCTGTCTTCTGAAGAGGAACGATTTGGTTGCTGTCTTCTGAAGAGGAACGATTTGGTTGCTGTCTTCTGAAGAGGAACAATTTGATTGCTGTCTTCTGAAGAGGAACGATTTGATTGCTGTCTTCTGAAGAGGAACAATTTGATTGCTGTCTTCTGAAGAGGAACGATTTGGTTGCTGTCTTCTGAAGAGGAACGATTTGGTTGATGTCTTCTGAAGAGGAACAATTTGGTTGCTGTCTTCTGAAGAGGAACAATTTGATTGCTGTCTTCTGAAGAGGAATGATTTGGTTGCTGTCTTCTGAAGAGGAACGATTTGGTTGCTGTCTTCTGAAGAGGAAAGATTTGGTTGCTGTCTTCTGAAGAGGAACGATTTGGTTGCTGTCTTCTGAAGAGGAACAATTTGATTGCTGTCTTCTGAAGAGGAACGATTTGGTTGCTGTCTTCTGAAGAGGAAAGATTTGATTGCTGTCTTCTGAAGAGGAACGATTTGGTTGCTGTCTTCTGAAGAGGAACAATTTGGTTGATGTCTTCTGAAGAGGAACAATTTGATTGCTGTCTTCTGAAGAGGAACAATTTGGTTGCTGTCTTCTGAAGAGGAAAGATTTGATTGCTGTCTTCTGAAGAGGAACGATTTGGTTGCTGTCTTCTGAAGAGGAACAATTTGGTTGATGTCTTCTGAAGAGGAACAATTTGGTTGCTGTCTTCTGAAGAGGAACGATTTGGTTGCTGTCTTCTGAAGAGGAATGATTTGGTTGCTGTCTTCTGAGGAGGAAAGATTTGATTGCTGTCTTCTGAAGAGGAACGATATATGTCAGCTGCTATTTATAAGCGCTATACAAATTTTGTTGTGGTGACATTTCGTCAAAGTGTTATTTATCTTTTAAAGCATACAATTTGTTGGTTTTGTCTTACACATGTCCGGCTTCAAACATAAACCTGGATTCAAAGGTGCTTGTATACAGAACTGTACCATCAGAAGAATGCTTCTGAAGCAGATTTTACATGCAATTGTTTTTTTTCCTATAATACCATTTGCATAGCTGACCAATTAAACAATTCGATGACTAGACTCTATTGAATGCAAGGTACATTTTTACTTCTTGTGTTTCCATTTATATCAGTGAAATTTTGACATTTGCACTTTTAGTGCGTGAATGATCCTGAAACTAAAAGATACTACCTTTAAATTTTATGTTATGTAGCGAATTGGGTGGCCCTTCGATAGTAGCCATTAGGCCTAAGAGGGGTCTCCCCATGAATGATAGATTTTTTTTTATAAATAATGTACAGTTATGTAACCTCTATTAATATATATTATGTACCATTTATGTTAATAAAATGTCATTGTCTGTCTGGAACCAGATTAATGTAATGCAAGGAATAAATACACCACAGTTTTTCCTATGCACAGTTCAGAGGTTGACAGACATGCCTGGAAGGGACAGCAGCTACAAGAAGATTTGTAAGCAAAAACCGTACAAAAATAAACACATTAAAAAGGTCATCTGTACTAAATGTTAAATCTACATTTCAGACATTATTCCCTTTTATCCTCATTTTCCTATTTCTAACAGTCAAACTACAGCAGTAGAATATGTTTTCTCGTGAATGCATCTGCCCGCGCAGGCAGAGAAAGGCTATTTTCATGAGGCGGTCGTAACATTTGACCTTCAAAATATTTCAATTGCAAAATTGAAAATTTTCTGCCTGAAGAGCACATTAAGGTAAAAAAAGCTATTACAAATCCATGTTTTTGCAATCAAGTTTAACTTGCATCATTTGTGACAACAAAAAGAATGTAACAAAAAAAATACAGAGCAAGTCATCATTATGCCATAGCCCAAAAGTAGCATTTTTGTCCCTCCGGTACTGTCATGTGCATAGATCGAATTACCATTTCTCTCACTACATCGATGATTGGGAAAAGAGGCAAGAGTTTCATTCTAATGATGCTGCCCAATCAAAAACATTGCCAAGAAAAATGACAGTAATTTATTGACTAATTATTTTCATTCAACTGGTGATTACCCGTCTGCATCTGTGAAAATATGATCTATCAAAAGGACCCAATTTAAGAATAATCATATGCCACTGCCTCGCAATTTGAGTTTTACCATCATATATTCTGTTGGCTTTGATTTCTATTTCAATGCTTCAGAACTACTTTCTCAATCGTTGATGTTTGATTATACCAATCAATAAACAGTATGTTTCTTATGTAATTGTGAATATAAATATATCGGATATGCCCTGGATGATTAATAAACATTGTGCTTTTATTTATTTTTTAGTTAGTCTGTTGATTGGCCTGGATTGATGTCCTCAGGATCTCAGTATTAGTTAGACACCGATTTGGAGGGATCTAACTAACATAAGACAAATATAATATTATGAAACGGCTAGCAGACAAGTACTGTATAGACTAACACAATGTCATTACAAGACCAAGTTGATAATTATTCTACAGGCACTGCCTTTAAAACAACTATATGCAGCCTGTAAATTTGCTATATATGCTTTCAGCCTATATATATGAAATTTGACACATGAATGGCTCTTGTAGTGTTAATGTGCCTTCTGGAGTTCATATTTATGTAATGACCACAGTTTTTGTTAAATATTGAAAATTCGGAAAAATTAATTTTTTTTGTTTCCGGACCAGAACTCGGAAACGGTTATACCTATGGGTATGAAAATCTACCATAACATGTATTAAATACCCCAATTGTGCCTTTTGGGGGTCTGAATGCTGTAACTAAAAATAGATTTCAAAGAATGAACCAAAAATTTGAAAAAATAGGTTTTTTTCAACCCTCTGCAATTCCCTCAATTTTGGACTTAGACATTTGAAATTTAGAATTTAGTTGTGGGCAAGGCTTCGGTGTCATGACATTTTTGGTTACATCATAAGACCTCAAAATTCAACATTTTTGAAATTTAAAGTAGCAAATATCAATTTTGTTTTTGCATGATGCCAATAATTATAGAATTGGGCATTTTTTCACATCGTCACTTTGGCTGAACATGTACTGGAAGAGAAGTAAAATTAAAATTTAGTAATATTTTTTATGATGTAACGAGGACACAAATTTCAACTTAAAGCCATATTTTTTAGTATAAATACCATTTTAATATTACAAATTAGCGTCTGAATTGATAGGGTATGGGAGTTTTTACGAAAGCAACATCCAAGTTTGATTAAAATCGTATTATCCTTCTGTATAAGAAGGTTAGAAGTTGCAAAGCGTAACGAGGACACGAAACCCATTTTATTTTGCTTCTGTGTCTTCATCTAGGACGGAATAAGACTTGCTACTGCTGTTTTTGATTAAAGTAGCACCTGCAGATATTTTCTATTTTGAAACAGACTTTTTATTGTCACAGCATCATGGTTAATTTTCAATTTTAAAATTTTTGTGTCTAAGTTACATCATCAGCACAGAAAGTATAACACAAATTTAGTTTTTTTAAAGAAACAATCCATCGAAACTGCCTGAATTTTGTCCAGATAATAAAAGACATGTACCGCATTGGGATGAGCTTTGATTTTAAAACTTATATCATAATTTAGCTGGGGCAATTATGCTCAAAGAAGAATCTGTAGATCATTACCTGGTTTGTGGTGTCTTTGTTACCTCATAAGAAAATTTATAAAAGACATTTCAGCTGTATCTGCCTCGTTGAGCTTTATGAAAAAGCTATGCCAGATATCAATCTAATAACTACTTCCTGGAAGTGTAGTCTTCCGGGGAAAACGGTAATATTTCCTTATGATGTAACCATGACACAAAACAGCCAATCATGGAATTGTGTCCATGTTACATAATAAGAAAGAATATCCAGAAATCAAGGAAGTTATTTAACTTATGAATGATAAAACGGATATACACTATACTTGTTTCCATTTCTGTTATGTGCCTCATGCGGAACGACATTGGAACAGACCATAACAGACAAACAGGAATATTAATCTGATGATGTAACATGACACCAAAGTATTGTAACAGACTGAACGTTCAATGCGTTTTTATAATATCCACATTTAACATTCTCCAACAAAAGTAGAGAAATCCGTTACATTTGTCCTTTCTTCATTGATTCTTGCACACCATGAACTGTGTCTGATAGTGTGCACTGAGAAACACCTACTGTAAACCGTCAAGTATGAGAATATCTTATGATGTAACCAAAGAAAAGAGCCACTTGGGCAGTAACAATTTTGATTCACTGGCTCTTACTCGTCTAGCCAAATACAGCCATTCTAAATCAAAAGTCAGCAATTATAATCAAATGTCACAAAACTTCTTCAAATTTATTTTTAAAATGTTGGAGAATGAAATTATATCAAAAATTGATATCCAACTTATGATGTAACATTTTGCCTTAGTTACAACATCAACTATATGAAAGGGTTATTTTGATTATTGAAGGGAGTATGTCCCATTTTAAGTCACTCCAGTTAATTTCCATGCTAATTGTGCTAAAACTGAACTTGTTCATACTTGGATTGTGCCAAGGTATCTGGGAGCAATTGACAGTGACTGATGATGTAACGGAAAAGACACAAAAAATGGGTAACAATTCATTTCGTTCTGATTACCAACATCACCACCAATGGGCTGTGGAAAGTCATTCATTATCATCTCATGATTGTTCTGTAACTAAAACCTGCCAGAACTGCATTATAGGACCTATTTTACAGCTAGCATAAAAATAATAATACCCAAAAGTAGCAGTAGGACACCACGAATGTCCACCTACCTGAACACTTTCACTGCAATTTTCCCAGTACGCATACATACTATGCACTTAAAAACACAATGAAATTATAAAATGGAGGGAAGACATTGCATGTTAGTTGACACCATGGAAGTTGTTACATCAGAAACCCCTTAAAATCAGCAAAAAAAATGATGTCTGATGATGTAACCAAAAATGTCATGACACCGAAGCCTTGCCCTTGTCTAAAATATAGCTCTCTTAATTGCTTGAATCATTTAGATGGTCCATCTAACGAATTTTGCATAAAAACCAAAATACTGGAAAAATGTGTAACTTTTTACATTTTTCTTGAATATTGGTCTCTCACACCAAAACAGTAATAACTATATTGGCAAAAACAAAAATGTATTATAGTTAAAGCTATCAAGAAAGAACGTTCATGGCCATTATGTAGTTGACACAATATTTTAGGCTGACAAAACAAGTTTAAATTCACATAAAATTTGCAAATATCAACTTCCTGGCCATTTCGTCTCTAATAAAGTCATGCCATGCTCTTGAATATGAACATAATTAATAAACATGAATGAAATAAATGGTTTTCATGCATATATATGGTACATCATCATATATTTGAACATAAAAAGACTGCAATTGCTAAAAATAGGCAAAAACTATAGACCTTTCAATTGTTGCATTTCAGTCAATTTTGGATCTTGGTTACTCAAAGTGCCATACAATGTGCCCCAAGTATAATTAAAAAAAAAATTGATGTGCATGTAGTTTATGCACTTTTTAGGCCAACATAAGAAGTTTAAAATTCACAAAATGTGAAAATATCAACTTCCTAACCTTTTCGTTTCTAATTAAGTCATGCAATGCTTTTGAATATGAACAAATTGAATAAACATGAAAGAAACACACAATTTTTATGCATATGTCTGTTATATCATTAGATTTTTAAACATGAAAAGACAGAAATTGCTGAAAATAGGCAAGCAACACTTACTGTAGACCTTTGAATTGTCACATTTCAGTCAATTTTGGATCTTGGTTACTCAAAGTGCCATACAATGTGCCCAAAGTATAATTTTTTCATCAAATTCTTCCTCAGAATTTATGTGGTTAAATATGATAAATTTTATATATTATATAAATTATATATACAAATATGCTTTATGCACATACAATGAAGTTCTGACTCAGGGGGCCTTACCATTCTAAACTTTTGACAAGAAATCTCAAAACCCCCTTTAGCTCAAATCTAACCTCAGTGATGTAGATTAAAGGAAAAACATTAAATTAATGTCAGCCTGCTTTTATAAATGTATAATATTGCATAAAAACTAAATGTGATCAAACAATGATTGCAGAAATGATTCCACTAAATACAAGGTTATTTATAAATTTACTTGGCATTCAACAAAACCTTAATTCTACAAATTTCAATATTTCATTTTATATCCAAAGATATTTAATGTTGGATAAATCTGAATTTTAATTAATTACAAAACTCAACACAAGCATATTTTAGCACCTTGAAGACAATAAGTGTCACTGCTTTGTTGGGGAACAGGGTGCAGCTTTTGTTGAATGGACATTATGTAACATGATGTCACTAATCCTCTCCAATGACCAAACCCAAGAACAAAGGGGAGAGTACAGAAGCAGTTAAATAGCACCCCTATATTTCTAACAAAATTCCCTTTTTTCTTAGAAATATGTTCAAACTGCATTGATAGCCTTAGTTTTTAGCTGCGTCAAGCAGCTGTTACCCTAAGCATTTTGCTCAAATCTTGTTAGCACTGCTGAGATCGCCCTCTCTCACCAATCTGACTCAAACTTTAAATACAGCCTCAATGGAATTTTGCCTAAAGCCCAGTCGATTTTGGTGGCCCACCATAACAAAAAAATTAATTACGAAAATAAATGGACTGTTGCTTTGGGGGTCAAGGGTCAAGCTATCAGAGATGCGCGTGTATCCTAGCATGCAGAAGTTGCAGAAGATTTATCTTTAATATAGACCTCATTAACAACGTATATGTTTTATCCAAACAGCTGTCAACACTGCAATTCATCAATTGCTGTCTCCTTTTATCTTGTTTTCTAGCAATCACTGCTATCAAAGACCACACTCACTCCAAATTAATTGCTGTTCACTTTTTCAATTGTAATTTACCTTCACACCTCCGATGTCACATATTGCCCAGAACATAGGCATAATTCTCATATGTGCAAATTATTACATTATTAGACACAGTTTGGTAACTAGCAAGGCTGTAACTTACTACCTCATATATCAAATTCTGTACCTTTAGAAGTCTCCCTTGATAAAAGATTTTTGTTAATTTCTTTAAATCCAGTTACTATAGCAATAATCCTGTGTTAAGCTTTGTATTTCATCAGGCTATATATTCCTATACGAGAGTTGGAAGAAATCTGAGATACATAAATAATAAATACTGTATAGATATTATAAAAAATAATGAATTAAATTGTCAGGTTATGAATAGGAATATTGTTACTTCATGGAAAAAAGGTATATGTGATGAAGATTTAAGAATTGCCACTCAAATTCGAGAACTTGTTATGCAACCTGCTGGGAGAGTCCCATGCCTGCAATCAACAGGAAGCAGACTTTTAACCGAGTGAATCGCTCGTGAATTCATCCGCAAATAGTTCTCAAAGTATTCAGTGCATCTGGATTAGCAACTGCTTGCTGGATTGAGTCCTATACACCGCTGTAATCAGCATGTAATATAGGCTCAATCCTAGTTAAATTGGCAAATTCCAGTCTAAAAGAAGTAAAAAAGTGACCATCACGGAAAAGGAAATTTTTGCATAATATCTTTTATACATTGTCAAAAGGTTTAGAACAAATTTACGCAAATTTGGACACTTTGTCCATTCTCAGTGCAAAAATAATGATGATTAGTTATGCATCTTTGACGCAGCTTAAAGTGCTTGCACGTTATTTTTTAATCTTAAACATTATAATGAAATTTCCTATTTTTAAATAAGAAATATAGGCCAAGTAGAAGTTGAGATATGACTTTTTATATCCATGCAGGCTTTTTTTTTTGCCTTTTCAGCTATTTTTACCCTCGGCAATGTATACATTGCCGACGGGTATTGTAGTTACTTTGGGAAAATTTGTCCGGCAGGCGGGCGTCCGGGCGGGGCGTCCGGGCGGGGCGTCCGGATAACGGGCGTCCCACTTGTGTATTGGGAGTAACGCCAAAAATATGGGATGTATACTTTTTATTTTTTGGACATTATTGTATCTTTTATCCTAGTTGTGTCTTTTAGGGGTTTAATCCACATGAGATTAATACTTTTCTCACAATTATTGAAAAATGTGAAAAAATATTTTTTTTGTGTATTGGGTGTAAAGCCAAAACTATGGCATGTACATGTATCATTTTTGGGTAAATATAGTATCTTTTATCCCAGTTGAGCCTTTTATAGGTCTAATCCCCATGATAAAAATACCTTTGTCACAATCATTGAAAAATGTGAAAAATTGTATTTTTTTGTTTCTTGGACATAACTAAAAAACTGCTGGACTTTTGACACTGAAATTTGCATACATCGTATGCATTAAGTGCCCAAGATGTATTTTTGTGGGTCTAAATGCTCTTCGAAAGTTGAACGGATGACAATTTACCAAAAATATGAAAAAATACTATTATTTCAAACCTGTATGATTCAGTCAATTTTGGAGTTAAATCTATGCAATTTTTCAATTTCAGCTTGACTCAGTTGGAATGTTGGTCCTATAAATTTTTATAAAAACCCAAAAATTAGAAAAAATCCCTATTTTCCAACATTTCTGCGCGAAAAAGCCAAAATGGTAATAGGTAGATTATTTTACTTTAAAGCTTATTGTCGTTAGACACACTATGGACTAATATTTACAGCCATTGCATGAGTTTTTGCAAATTTTTCTATTGAAAAAAAGTTGGGGAAAGAAAAGTTGAGCAGAAGCAGCTATATGAAATTGCGATTTCAATTGTATATTACGGTTTGCAGGAAGGAAAAAAATCCATGGAAATAGGCTCATGCATTAGAATGGCTGTTTTTTAGTTCACCTGGGAAGTCTCAGGTACCTGAGGGGAAAAATGAAGAAGCCTCAGACGTTGAATAGGAGGTCCAAAACGAGGTAAAAGCGAAACGGCTGTACGAAATCGCGATTTCAGTAATTAATTATGGCTGAGACAAAGGGATTATACAAAATGGAATAAGCACATGCATTAGAATGGCCATTTTTCAGTTCACATCAAAAGTCTGAGGCACCTGGGAGGAAAAATGAAGAAAACTCAGGCCTAAAATGGGATGTCCAAAACGGACCTGGAATTTGTCAAAAATGCATAGTTATACAATGTCATGTATAGGCCGATAGTAATTATTATATGTATGACTCCTTTTGAAAATGCAGGATTTGGGAGAAATGTGAAATGAAATGTGGTCTGATAAATCATTGTATTGTATGTACATGTTATGATAATTTTGGAGAATTACAACATTTTGTATGAGCACCTATAAATTCTTCCTCTTAAAGGGACCTTTTAGCCTCCCCCTTCCCAGCTGCTCAACCCTCTCCCCTATAGGCATGAATTGGCCATTGTCTGCTGTACCTCAATCACCTTATATAAGATGATGTAATCTGGGTAAAGTCTCACTAAAGAATGGAGGGTGCATTAGCCTACTTCACAACTCAGATGTGTATGACAGCCAAGGAGGGGGGGGGGTCAAATGTGAAACATCACTGAAAATCAATGGTTATCAAGATATTACACTTTAAATTATACATGTAAATAATATAAATATGTATGGTTGCACATGGTACACGGCCCATAAGCCTGCATGGGCAATAAAAATTCATAGGCCTGTCTTGTCTTCTACTGATCTCAGGTTTGTCTGGAAAAGTTATAAAAACGATTTTGAGGCATTTTTGTCCATATGAAAGTCAATTTTCAAATGTTAATATTTTTGATTTCGTGAAAGATACCACCTTGGTTGTTTCTAAACCTGATATTTGGGTTCCACACAGTGGCTTGGACCAGTATTAAGGGCAATCTTTCATATTGGATTATTTCTACAGGCATTTCAAAATGCCTTTCCATTTGGCGCAAATGCTTGATGCAACTTTTTCAAAAAGCTACAACTCAAAAACCTATTTTCTACAGGCTTCTAATCTCGGATTTATAATCTGCTTTTGTGGCTGAGGTAGCAATGCCAGGTACTGGTCATATGCAATGATTAGTTCCAGAGATAAAGGACGTCAAAGTTGGACAAATCACAATTTCACAGACTTTCAAAGCTCAAAGACAAAAATATGACATCAGTCATCAATGTCAAACCAATGGCATTTTAAACGGTTATGAGTAAACATCATACACATAAGTTTCTTCGCGGTAATCCTTTTCATTAAGGTTCTCTGAATTATGCAGATATGAAATAATGTTAATTTATTATATTTAACCACATCAATTCTGAAGAAGAATGTGATAAAAAATGATACTTTGGACATGTTGTTTGGCACTTTTGAGAGACCAAGACTAAAATTTGACTGAAATGTTACAATTCAAAGGTCTACAGTTTTTACCTATTTTTAGCAATTTCTGTCTTTTCATATTCAAGTTTAAAATTCACAAAAATGTGAAAATACCCACTTCCTGTCCATTTTGTGTCTAATAAAGTTATGCTATGTTCTTGAATATGAACAAAATGGATAAACATCCATGAAATACATGGTTTTCGTGCATACATCTATTAAACCATCAGATATTTGAATATGAAGACAGAAATTGCTAAAAATATACCAAATACTGTTATCAAAAGGAAATATATAAATTTTATATATAATTATGTGGATTTTCAAAGCATTAATTAAATATATGCAAAAACATGCATTAACATGTGTTAATATTTTAAAATGTTGACACTAAATCTTTAACTCCCAATTATTATAACTCTATGGTTAATATCTAAACTCAGTGATGTAAATTTTAGAAGATAAATTAATGTCAGCCCCTTTTATTGAGTTGTTTGCATGAAAATTAAATGTGAATGAATCAGACAGATTGGCTTTTGTTGAATGGAGCACTGGAGAAGTCTTGATTATGTAATGTTATGTCACAGGGTAATTGTCTTCCCTGCTAGTCCTTTGAAAAGAAATCTTAAACTCTCAATTCTAACTTAATGGTTTAAATCTAACCTCAGTTATGTACATTTTAACATATGAAGTACTGTCAGCTTACTTTTATTTTGGTCTTTAATGAAAATTAAATATGAACATATAAGACAGAATGGCAATAAGACCACTATGTATATAAAGAGGGTTATTAAAGAAAATTACTTGGCATGCAAACCCCATTTCTGCAAATTTCAGTGTGTTATTTTACATCTTAAGACATTATTGGATAAATCTGTCTTTTAATTCATTTTAAAACTCACTCCAATTGTATTTTTAGCATTTTAAAGAAATATTGTTTAGGGGGTAAAAGTGGAGACACTGTGGCTGTGCTTCATTGTACCCCTCCCCTCCAGCTATTCATGTTATGTAACATTGTGTCACTAATCCTCTCCATTGACCAAAGCTAGGAACAAAGGAGAACAAAAGCAGTGCACAGCACCCTCAACTTTTTAACTGAATTTTCTTTTTTCTTAGAAATATATCAAAACTGCATTGACACCAACTTTTTAGTTTTATATTGAACAAATAAAGAAATTTCCAATTTGAATAAAAAATTTAGGCCAAGTAGAAGCTGAGATATGACTTTTTGTAACCAATACAGGCTGTACACAGAGTTGGGACATGTTTCTTTTGTTCTGTTTTTCTTTACAGCTATTGTTATACAGAATACCCACTGATTAGCCGAGGGTATGCTGCCGCGCAGCCTATGTTTTTTTTTACTAATACAGCCAAGTTTGGACAGCATTTAACCTTTTGGTGTAAATGTATTAGTTTTATTAAAATGCATCTGTAGGCCACACATTGGTTTTAGTTTAATATCTAAAATAGATAGATTGGATAGATAGACAACCTATCTATTATTTCTGTTTTTAGGCAGGCCTATATTCTATTCATAATTTATGATAAGATGATGAAGGTAGGATAGGTAGATAGATAGACAGATAGATAGACAGATTGAATGAATGAATGATTAATTAATTGTTTGACTGATAGATCCACTGTGAATTTATCCCAGCAAATAGATTTTCATGTTGCACTATTGATTAGTTGTTAGATAGATAGATAGATAGATAGATAGATAGATAGATAGATAGATAGATGTATATATAGATAGATAGATAGATAGATAGATAGATAGATAGATAGATTAGATAGATAGATAGATAGATAGATAGATAGATAGATACTATTAGATAGACTTATTGATTGATTGATTGTTTGATCATCTATAATTATGTAATCTAATACGTCCAGAGAATCATGGATGGACGGATGATTGGGACTTCACCTCCCGTATTTATGCACTTGGTAGGCTAATTAGGACAGGAGGAGGACATAGCAATGAGGTGACCCTTATATTTCATTGCAACATCTCTTTTCAGTACCTTGAATCTGTTGAATGCTAAGGCTGGGAATTTGCCAAATTAAATAAATAAAACATCATATAGAATAGAGAAACGGACATTTCATTCATCTAAAAACACTTTCCGTCAGCCAGAAAGAGTGAGGAAGCTTGAGAGATTTGCGCCACTTTTTACGTTTTTGCACCTCCAGCTGACCATTATGATTATACAAACATGCTTGATACATTGATTGCTTCAAGAAATAGATAAGAATATATCTGAAGGAGGACATTGATATATATGTTCATGAGCTAACGCCATATGAAAATTGTAAAAATTTCGGCCCAGGCCATCTAAATATGACTGGGTTGGTAAAGCTTTAGTTGAGGGTCATAATCTATCGCCAGTATGTCAATTGATTTCACCGGCTCCAGAATAGCCTGCTGAATAGCCGAGGGTATGCTGCAGCGCAGCCTATGTTTACTCTTAGAATCAGTTATGACAAATCAAATGGCCTTCTCTTCATCATGACTAATTAAACAGCCTCTATGTTGCCCATGTTAAATGTATGATGATTCCACTTCATCGGCTATCATGAGTCAGAAAGTGCATTTTTCACAGTGAACTGGTTCTCTCTTTTTACAAAACTAATGGATAGGCTGTAACCAGTTGGTATGCTCCTCCAATACGCGAGAAGATCATGAAAGGATGAAGAGCCGTTGTTGCATTTGGAGAGAGGAAGGCAGTTTCTGGCAGATGCAATAAACACAGGAAACAAGATGAACAATTCTATCCGCCCAATTACCTGAAATGTTCTCAGTTTGGTTCATGGGAGACCAGTAATTGGTTCCATCAATATTGCTGGTTGTTTGATGCATAATTTTGTTGGTACTGTGTTTTACTCTGTTGACTTATTTGGATGTCTGTGAAGCAACAGATCAAGGGACATAATGGCGATTTTAAAATTGCTTAAAATGCATTTACAAATTTAAGCCAACATCTTGCGTGTTGCCAGCCCATCAGTTACAATTCATTAAATTTGATGCAAATATACATTATATATCTTAATTGGACACTGATTTACTCATGTATACCTACCTTAAGATATGTTTCTTCTATAAGTGCAGTTTTTTGGACTTTGTAGCTATCCCGGACAGCTAAGCAAAACTGTTTAGTACATGTGTGAGTTCATGAAATGATCCGTTTAAAAAGACACCATTGGCGGATCTGTGGCCTGTGGTCTTCAATTTAATTATTTCTTTCGTGATATATGAGGACTAGTATATTAAAACTAAAAGTTATGCACCTCTGTCTTACATGTATGTGTAGTTCTGAGTTACAAAAGACATGCCCAGAGAGCAAGAGAGTACCATAGGAAATTTTCTAGAAGAAGAAAAAAGACAATCAGAAGCAAATGAACCTGTGTATTGTGTATCGCATAGGCAACATATGCCACATGACATGATGTTCACCTGGATGTGATTCGGTAGCTTTTGTCTAGAGTGTCATAAATGACACGTTAAAACTGCAGTAACAAAATATACAGGAAATGAACTCTTTTGGCCTTGAAGCATTCTTAGTATTTGAGCTTGCCCATATTAAACCACTCCATCTTCCATTAAAAATTTATCAAATTTCAGGAAAACATTTCACTAAAAGGGCATTATTTAACTTATATGACACCTTATCCTTGGATATTCCGGGAAACTGAATCATAGATTTATCCAGGAAATGGCCTTCTTTGATGTGACAGTTGGATATCTTCTGTAAAATAAAACTTTCGCAGCAAATAAGGATGGTACTAGGTATAGTGGAACAAACATTATCTGCAGTAAAAGTAACAAGTATATATAGACTCAGAAGTAGTTGAGTGTTTCAAACAGTCCTGTCTTGCCATGTTGGGTGGTTTTATAAAAAAAAAATCCAGCACGAGTTTCATGTTAAGGATGAAGCAAACTTCAAAGATGTCGACAATACCAGTGACTGTTACTTTTGAACAATTATTGTCATTCCTCTCATCCAAATTTGTTTAAATCGAATCCATAAAACATGTCTTCTCTTCAAAGAATTTCCTGCCAACTGCCTCACAATATGTTATAATAATTTCACAGAGAACTAGTCTTATCTTTCCACATTGCAAATTGACCAGCTGTAGAGTTTCAGTTTTGATGACAAGAGTGCTGAACACTTTTAGATTCATGGTTTTGTTCATGATGCAGGGGATCAAGGGCTTGTGTATTCAACCATACCATCGAAAAAGGTGATTCTGAAAATGATTAAATGCAATTTACTTTATTCGGACAATATCATTTGCATAGCCAACCAATTGATCAATTTCATAATTGGGTCCTTATGCTTCGAAAGAACTGGAATCAAAGAAAAATGGAGTGTCACCATGCACCAAAAACAGAAGACTAAATTTGCGTGGCCATCTCTTAAGATAACAGTCTGAAACACCTGTACAAAAAGATGAGTTTCTTCAACCAGTTAAAAGACCTCAAGGAAGTCCAGCTAACACATTGGTGAGAAACATCATGACAGAACTGAAGCAATTTATCATTACAAATATCGAAGAGGCATGAGAATTGGCAAGAAATTGAGTCACCTGGAGAGAAGCGACAACATTGGAGAGTGCAGAGTCTTCATCGACGTTAGCATAACGAAGAAGAAGAAGAGAAAGAATTTGGCCATAATATTTTACTGCAAAACATTTTGATATAGAATTAAAGTGGACTGTGGCACTGTGAAAATGGCACTTCGTGTGTCATCATGCTGATGATTTGTCATGATCAAACCCAATACTTTCAATGTTAATTTTATTGAAGGAGACTTATCCCACTTGTTGGTGACAGCCAAACGAAAGGATTATGCATCTGATTTTCACTCTAAAATCCGTTATGAGAAGTCAAATGGCTTTCTCTTGATCATGACTAATCAAACAGCCTCTATGTTTCCCATGTTGAAGGTAGAGAAGATGACACTTCATCGGCATGTGTCACGAAGTGCCATTTTCACAGTGCCACAGTCCGCTTTAATTCTATATCAAAGTGTTTCGCTGTAAAACTTGTTGACAACCTGACGTGCTTCTATCCATATTAGTATAGTTATTTTAAGCTCTTGCATTCGTGTTTAGTGCATGCTTGCAGGGCCCCTTGTGGCCTAAAGCTGCTTTTTAAAATCTTGTATCATGTAGAGAACTGGGACTGGGATTAAGCTAATGCAAAGAATGAACTCCAGTCTTTCTCTGTACAATTCAGAGGTTCACAGACATACCTTGAAGGGACAGCCAAGTACAAGATTTAGTTTGCCAAGCAAAAAACTGCAGCGAAAAGGAGCTGTTGCATCGTGCTTTGAAATTAATATTGAGGTAACAATGTCATAGTACTTGGGCAATTTTTTTTCTCAAATCTTCGTTTTCCTTTACACTTTGATATAGACACAATGAGGATCTGTTTACTGCGAAAAATGCATTTCTTCACTAATGATGGCTGATGAAGTGTCATCTTCTCTACCTCAACATGAGAAAGATAGAGACTGTTTGATTGGTCATGATCAATAGAATCCTTTCGTTTAGCTGTCACCAACAAGTGGGATAAGTCTCCTTAAATCAAATTAACATAAAAAGTATTGGGTTTGATCATGACAAATCATCAGCATGATGACATGTGCACACTCTAATTCTATATCAAAGTGTTTCGCTGTAAGGTCTGTCACTTTGATACAGAAAAAGAGTGGACTGTTGCACTGTGAGAATGGCACTTTGTGTGTCATCATGCTGATGACTTGTCATGATCACACCCAGTACTTTCAATGTTTTAATTTTATTTTGGGCGGCTTATCCCGCTTGTTCATGACAGCCAAACGAAAGGATATGCATCTGATTTTCACTTTAAAATCAGTTATGACAAGTCACATGGCCTTCTCTTGATCATGACTATAATCAAACAGCCTCTATGTTTCCCATGTTGAAAGTAGATAAGATGAAACTTCATTGGCTATCATGAGTCACAATGTGCATTTTTCACAGTGAACTGGTCCTGATTTTTTCTATATCAAAGTGACAGACGGTACATTTTTTTATCAGTTTCTTTTTTGAACAAATTAACTCGTAGCTTCAGCAGTGGCACCTTCATTCTCTGGAAGTCCCCACTCATCCCATGTGAGGGATTTTTAGCTCACCCAGCATACACATTTAACACTGATACAAGGTGCCGCCAATATAACGTCTCATTTGTATGACACCCAGCTGGGATTTTGCTCATGAAGGTACATTGAAAATTTCGATAACTGGTCGAAGACACTCATCAAGGGCTTTTTGGGCAGGTGTTTCAGATGGCTATCTCAAGAAATGGCTAAGCCTATTCGGTCTTCTGTTTTTGGTGCATGGTGACACTCCATTTTTCTTTGATTCTAAATGTAATGCGTACAAGAAATGATAAATTAAATTAAATTCCAGTTCTTTTGAAGCATAAGGACCCAATTATGAAATTGATAAATTATGAAATTGATCAATTGGTTGGCTATGCAAATGATGTTGTCCAAATAAAATAAATTGCATTAATTTTAATAATTTTCAGAATCACCATTATCGATGGTATGGTTGATTACACAAGCCCTAGGCCTCTTGCATTATTAAAAAGTTTGTGTACCAATGTAAAGAAAGCCTAGAGTTGCAGCAGTTGCTTCCTATGAATTAATTTTTTCTGGTTTAAAGGTTGAATGAGTGACATTGCAAGGCCGTATTGTAAATTAACTTGGATACTGTGAAGGATGCTGTTTCACAAAAACACTGCAGCATGACAATCGGCATTAAGGAACTTGATATATATCTTATATTCTACAACACTCGAAATAATTATCTTACCATGATCAAAGCATTGGCCTTTACACTCACATGTGACCCTGGAAGGCTGGTAGAACCAAAGGACAACATTTGCCTGGACATGTTACTTCTGACATGAGTGGCGTTCATCAAACAAAACATCCCTGAGTTGAAGCAGCTGTGCTAATGAGACCGAAAGATGGCACCATCTTAGTCTGCGGTGCCTTATGACACAACCAGGGTTACAAGTTTCTTGTCTACAGCTGTGTTTGAGCCCATCCCTCCATTTAGAAGGATTCACTGAGATTCAGACCCATCAGTTAGGCCAGGCAAATACTGGCTGACAACTGAATAAATAAAGCTGAGGTTTTTACCATAGATGTCCTGGAATCACTGAAAACTTCCATTCTCATGTAACGTCTCCTCGAGTCATAAAAGAGTAATGTTGCTGTTATTATTAATTTTACATTATTTTATTTTGAAAAATATATATACATGATCAAATGACTACAGTGAGCTTTGAACTTTGGTTAAATACACTCATTTTAGACAATTTCATCTATATGAAAGATTGTCTTTTTCAAAATGTATCATGTCAGTGACAGACGTATTTAAATCTTTGCAAGATCAGTGACTTCAAAATGATATTTTGTTGCAATTACACATAATCACTTCTCTGTTATTGTGTATATTTCAAACATAAAAAGCTTTTAATGTTTTTTTTTTCTTTTTCAGAGATGCAGACCAAAATCAAATGACAAAAATGTGGAGTAATCACCTTAGCTGTCTTAGTTTTCTTTGCGCCTAATATACAGATCTTTTTCAGGTAGACGGCGAAGGCTTTGATGAGATTTCAGAAATGTCTCGCCTTAAAAGATGACACACGGGTTGTACTTAAGCTTATTCATTGGCCAATCTTTAGGCATTGAGCTGGAAGCGCCGTCTCTCTTTTTTATTTAATTAGTTATTTACGGGGAAGGGTCACCTTCACTTTGTTGGGCAGGGCTGAGATCTGAGGAGGCTTGTGTGTTTTGTAAGGGACTTCTCGACTGACTACCCTCTCATTATGGCCAGCTATCATTAGGCAAGCTTTTCATCCTCAGCCTGTTCCTTTGAACACCTTGCTTGCTTGCCTGACGCCTTGACCTGTCTTGATTAAGAGCACTCAGGCCATCTTATAACAGCCTGCTGGTGTTCTGTCATAAACCTGAGGGCAGTGTCGGTAATTGCTATTAATCTTGAATTTCCATTCCGCTTGAAGAGCGGCAAGAAGAGCCTTTCTAATCACACCTTGATGTTAATTACTGGGCGCGTGCAGCACACAGCGGTCAAAGCGACACGACTTGTTGATGGAAATGGTATTTCCGCTGTCAGTCCGTCTTCCTCTGCCAGTCGGACTGGGAGATCTGTCGGAGTCTGCCGGAGTGATGAGGTCAGGCTGTATGAAGAGGCACGCGTCCTTCTCACACGTCCATAGCAAATTGTCGAGGAGATGAGCTCCCATTGATCTGCCACAGCCGTTTCTTCTGGGCATGACTGCTAATCACCTGGACACAGCCCCTGCCACGTTCATCACGTCCCTGCTTTATTCCTTCGACTTCTCACGTTTCCCGCCATCTTTCGCTTCCCATACTCTCCTCTTACTGCCCTTTTGCTCCCCTCTGCTCCACTCGCTGTTTCTCATCAAATCTTCTGTCTGCTCTTGTCTTGGTGCTCTCACTTTTACTCATCTTCTACTCTGTTCTACTTGGTGATGCTGCTTCCTATTTTGACGAAAAAAACATGCCATTTCTAATATAAATACTTCCTGAAGTCTTTCATTACTCTGATAATTTACAGCTTTCTTCATTACCACTCATTTTATTATGTTTTATGTTCACTCTCAATTATTCCCATTATTCCTATTACCTCCACTATCTCAAAATGCTGTACAAGGTGAGACTAATGGTGTCTTTCAGTCACTTTTATATAAAAACTGAATAATTATGGAAGAACAGATTAGCATATTTTTGGAAGGTTAAGTGTATAGGTGCTTATATAGACAAAAGCGAATACAACAATGAAGTTAAAATCCGTTATCATAAGGCTAAGCCTTATTGTTCTCTTATTCTTGTAAGTCACATCATGCAGCATAAATTTCCGCTCACCATCATAGCGCTCATCCAACACTCACTTTCATTAATTTGCTTGTATTTCTGTTACATGATGTATGTAAGTATACTGCAGTTCCAACCTGTATCTACACTATAAAGCTTTATTCCATCTTTACATTCTTATCTCTACTCCTCACCTCACCCCTGATTTCACTCCTGACTTCACCTTCCATCTTTGTTCCCCAAGTGGGTTCATCTGCAGCTCAAGTTTCTCTCTCAGGTAGCTTGTGTTCTTGTGATTTTTCTCTCGGAGTCCGTGGATTGAGTCTGGACATGAAATTTCGTTTGCACAGACTCCTAATTAAAAGGAAGTTCAACCGAAGTTGGGCGTTAGTTCATAAGGTGATGTGCATGACACCAGTCATAAAGACTATACAATTATAATGATGTTGATCCAAATGGACCTTTTTAAAGCAGTGTCTTATAACTCAGTTCACAAAGTGCATGAGCTTGTTTCATATCGTGCCAATTAGCCCACTTGTAATCTTGACAACATATTACTTCCCATAAACAAATTCACCTGTTTCAAGTCCTGCCTTGTTGTAGTGTCCTGCGGGTTATTTAGTGGACCTCCAGCAGTTGTAGTTGTGACAAACTACTTCCACAGCAGCTGCAGTGGGCCAGCCCTGCATATTACAGGCAAAGTCTTACGGATGTGACCTATAATGGCAGTCCTCCTTATTTCCTTGGCAGACTGCTCTTCCCTCCCTTCTGTTCTGTGTCCTCTCTCTCTCCTCTCTCCCTTTTCTCTTCTCACTCTCACTCTCTCTCTCTCTCTTCTGCAGCATCAGAAATGCTTCCAGCTTCTGCTTCTAACACCTTGGATGATGGTTGCAGCATTATCAAAACCATTTCTAGCACTCTCCCTCCATTAATATAATTATGCAGTAGTTTTTGGTAGTCCACCACTTTTTGGTAGCCGGATACATCAAGAAGAAACATTGGGACAAGAAGGGAAAATGTTCTTCCTCAATAACTGGGGTAGGATTAGCTCACAGTTAGAAACACACTTGGGCTACCAATCACTGGGTCCCAGGTTCTATTTCATCTCTGGCCGGGTCGTCCGGACTTGGACAGCAGTTTCAATCATCCTTCACCTCATATGATTGCTGTGTCTTCTCCAGGCCTCATTAGCCTACCAAATGCATATGAAATATATAGTCAGGGCATAAAGCTTCAATCATCCATCCATCAATCTTCATCCACAACTTGCCTGTATCAAATAGTGCATTCCTTCTACATGTAACGTGATGACTTTGTGAAAGTGTTGGTCAAGAGACTTTCGGTGCTTTCCGGTGATTGTCACAGGTAATTTCATCAACTGGCTGTGATCAATAGCATACCACATCAACCCACATCTTCCTGTCCAGCATCTATATATCTGTGTCTGGGTATTTGTTTTACTTAATCTTTTTCCTTCTGTCTGAAACAGACTGTGAATTCACCTTGGCTTGATCTGATCACATGTCTACAAGTTGAGATATTTCATCTTCTCCCAAACTTCTTTAAATTGGTGCCTGAGTCCGCCAGAGCAAACTTCGACATCTTGCAGTAAATGAAACATCCAAGTTACATGTCATCCGCATGATTTCTCTCTATCTCTTGGGAGTAGAATTATGTCTTTAGTCTCAGGTTTCAGCCCTTGAAGGCCATCTTCCTGCCTTCTCGATTTTAACTACTTACCAGAGAAAGTTCTACAAGTCAGAATCCAGACATTTCATCGGGCTTCCCTACCAAAAAACTTTTTTGACAAGAAGTCTTGGCATCCTTAATAGACTGTAAAACCATTATATTTGTTTTAATACACATCCTGTGCTCAATATAAGTTAGCCTCTTACTTGCATGAAAACTCTGAAATGAATCAAGATGATGAAATTTACAATTATATTTTCTAATCCCTGATTACATGTAGATTAGGGACCATTCAGAGTTTTGCCCGGGGGGTACTACCTTTTCCAACTTATTCCAAGGGGCGGGATACTAAATTTTAAAAACATGTCTGAGGGGGGTTTGTAATTAGAACATAAGAAAAACGCCATCCCCAATTCTAAAAACGGTCCCTTACAAAAACAAAATACATTATCACACTCAAAATCAATAGTGAGCAGATGCATAGACATAGTTTTGATACAGACAATGGAGTGTCACCTTGGCTTGCGTGACAGTTACGACACTTCTGGCCTTGACAACCACACTTTGGTCTAGTGTACATCTCTGGCCTGGAGCTTATTAGACTGACATTTCTGAATAAGTGCTAATGAAGCAGTTCACATGTGCACCATTCCAAAATGGCTCCTGTAGAGGGCTGACCTTCATTAGGCAGTGACCGTTATCAATGGCAGCAATCATGGCAACTCTGAGTTGCGTGAGAACTCTGCAAATAGCAGGACAAGCACTGAAAGGTGAATCTGGAAGACTTCCTCTAGGGTTTGACACAATCTAATAGTTCTGGATGTGACCCCTTAGCACTTACATGAATGTTAGATTACACCCAAGTTGGTAAAAGTGACAACAGTTTCATCAAAATATTTGACAGTGATCCACACCTGCAAGTTTGCACTTTGCACCTTTGTCTACTTTACTACCATAATTATCTTTGAAGCAAAAGAATGTATTTCACTTGATTGGCGGCAGATAGAAAAAAAACTTATTTGAATGATTTTTGAAAGACTGTTCTTTGCTGGTGTTGAGCAAAGATTCAGTTGTGAGGACATTGCAATGTAAACAGCCCTGGGTGTATGCATCTCAAGCCCAATGATATAGTAGCTCATAAATAGTTCCCCCTTGGCCTAATTGGTAAGTGCGCTTGTCAACTGGCGTGGGTTCGAATCTCACGCCGGGAACTCACTTTAGTCCGAGCCCATGGGACTTTAAATGGAGGCGGGTTGTATCCAGTATTCTATGCTGGGGCAACTGAAAGACCCTGGGCATCCCTGAATTGATAGGGTATGTGCCAGACTCTCAGTCTTCTCATCTCATCATCATCATACGGCGGTCACCTGCCTTGATATAGCCCACTAAGGTGCTGCAGAGGTGTAAAACACAAACAAACAAACAAAATTAGCTCATAAATTGTTCATATTACAAATATATCCAAATAAATATTCTCCAAACACAGGAATTTCTTTTTGTTGGTGTGAAATTAATCAGAAGATTCCCAACTTGCTACTTGCAACTTGACAGAGCACAAAATGAACAGATTTTAGCAAAGGGATCTTGATTGCCACAGCTGCGAAGCATCCCAACCCATAGCAGCTAAAGGACCATTCACTGCCCAAATAATACCACTGGTCCATTGCCCCTCCTACATCTTGGGCTCAAATGGCTGGCAAACCTGACCTGGCATTTTTCAGCATCGATACAGCCAACTGACAAGTGCTGTGCACATTCTGTGGCAATGTAGAATAGCCTGTACATTGCTGCTGTGGATTCTCTGCTTATTTATAAATGAAATTACTACTGCTATGCCATGCTGTACAATAAATCTGAATAGAAATATAGCAGCTTCAACATTCAATTCAAAACTTTTGCTTTTAATCATTTGAAGTAGTTCTAAAGAAGTGAACATAGTGAGACAAAGAATATAAGTGGAATGTGAAGATTGTGCTGTACGTATCAAGCGTTTTCACTCAACATGAGCAGTTTTACGGCAATGTGGCTAACAGGAGATGTCTGGTTAAGACATAATTTATAGATAATATAAGAGAAATACAATGTTTTGGTTCCTGTGACTGGCTTTAGTTTTCATCTGTAGAATATCCATAACTGAATATTCAACAGATGAAACGTAAAGTTGTTCACTCCCAAACTAATAATTTTGAAAAGACATATGTTATAACAATCATCACTTACAATTAAAATCACTAAATATTTGGTGAATGAACAGCACTTAGTTACAGCAAACATGATTGGAGAGCAAAAATGAGTCGCTGGTAATAATGGTAATATCAAATGGTCACAGACAAGCCTACCAGAGACACTGAGAGACAGGTGTAACAAACAGACCATCGTCGAGTGCATGAAAGTCAAGATTATTACACCCTGATACAGGTGTAAGGAACACAATTGGCAAAAAGGCTGATGAGACATCCAGTTGTTCCCAATACATACAAAGAGGCATGTCACCCTTGACAATATGTCATAAACATGTAGAGCCAGGGTCCCAGAAGATGCACCTGTAGGACCCAGCCAGTGTAGTTGCAGCAGATGAGATTCATCCATGAACAAAAGAACAAGATATCATGGTAAAGATTTGGGTAGTAGGCTATAGCCTAAGTTTGACCTACTTTTTTCAAATATATAGGCTCTATCCGTCAGCTTGAAATGAACTGCCAATTTGTTATTGGGTAAATTGTGACCGCAGTGATGAGTGCTATGGCTAATTCAGTGGCTTGTCCTGATAGCAATGCAAGTATGGGATTTACCATTACTTACTACTTATGAGTCATACAGAATAACTAGGCAAGTATAGGATATGACCTCGCAGGCAACATTCCGGTGAATTTCATTGGGCACTTGTAATTTTTCCACTGTAACTTTTGTATATTTGCGGATAAAGGATTGAAGAAAACATGTTTTCATAGGCACAGTGTTCACAAACATGAATTTTTAAAAAATAAGGTACTCAAATTCCAATGTCTTGAAAACTAATCAGGTGCTTCGAGGAATAACTGCTAAGTGCATAGACAGGCAAATACTGTGGTCCCTGTGAACACATTATAAGACTGCCCCAATTGCAATCACAATGTGATCAATTAAAAAGACCGCCTCTATCCCTCAGCAGCAGTAGTTGGGTAACTTGTATCATAAACAGATCTGTATTCTTTGGATTGTTAACCAAAACTAACAAACTTTTTCCCCCACATAATAAGCAGGCCGATATGCACAGATCTATTGTGGTATCTCACTCTCAGCAATCTTATCATTGTATTCATGACAGTTATGACACCTCCGGCCTCAACAACCTGCATTTGCCATGTGCGTAGGTCTGGCCTATAGCCTCTTTGACTGATTCACAGGTGCACCATTCCAAAATGGCTCCTGTAGAGGGCTGACCTTCATTAGGCAGTGACTGTTATCAATGGCAGAAATTATGGCAACTCCGACATGAGTGAGTCTGCAAATATCAGAACTGGCTCTGAAAAATTCATAGCCAGGTAAATTATAAAATAACTTATCCCTGTGCAATGCAGTAAGCCCAGTACTTGACACCACACCAAAAATTGCAGAAATACAGGAAATCTTTAACAACAATCATCTGGATAAAGTTAAAGAGGGTGAAAGTTATACATCTTGTAAGCATCTCAAGTATTGCGGGTACCCACACTCAGCACCATTTGAATGGAGCAATTTGTATCGGTGGGTGTTGCTTGCAACTTGACTGAGCACAATTTGAACAGATTTTGCAAAGGATTCCTGATTGGCACTGAAGCCCAGCATCCCAAGCACCAGCAGCTGAGGGACTATTCTCAGCCCAAATAATACCATTGCTCCTCCTACATTTTGGACTCAAATGGCCAGTAGACCTGAGCTGGAATTTTTTAGAATTGATGCATTTGAGTTTGAGAGTGCTGTAGACATCCAGCGGCATGTACATTGTCTAAGCTGTTGCTGCGGATTCACAGTACGAGACAAATATAATCATTTCATACAGTTGTGAATGAAATTATAAGTTACAGATGCAATGCCATACAATGTACAAAAAGTCTGGATCTGAAGTAATTAAATTCAAAAATGTTTCAGAAAGGAAAGTACGTGTAGAAGAACTTTGAAGCTACGTTAAAGTACCAAATTAGGCAAAGAATGGTCAATATATGGATATGGAATTATACAACTAATACATTTAGTATTTGTATCGACCACAAGTGAAGTTTATAAGACGTGTAGAATAGGAAAAAATTGCCATTGTGTGAGTTACATTTCAATTATGTAAGTTAAGGGCAGTGTCATATTCCAAAATTAAAACCAGCATATGTCACTTTTGACAACAATCATAAAGAACAACCCCGAAAATTAGAGTACTTAGAAATCTATTTTGTCAGTTGCACCGGCCAATTACAAAACTGTCAAAGACAAGCTATCCCGACACATGTGTTACTTTGCATTGACTGTGATATGGTACATTACTACAAGTTTATCAAACTCTGATAATAGGTTTAAGCAACAACATTGGCTAAACAGACTAATGACTAGTTGCGTTTCTGATGCGGAAGTTCCTGTCTTCCTGGACACTGTCGTTACCTTGAGCAACCTCAAACGATTTAATTATAACCCCATCAGAGAAGTAGAGCCTTTGGTTAGTATAAAATGATGATGTGCTGTCAAAACTAGTTAAAATTGCACTTTCAACTTATGCATGTATGCTCACTGCAATAATGGACAGTCTAAGCCAGTATTATTCACAAACTTCATAAAAACAGTCTTTGCAGACTAATGAGGTTCTTTTCAGAACGACTGGTTAATGCCAAATTTGGACAGTAATATATTCTTGTGAATACCAAGTGTTACTTGAAGTTGACAGATTCGCTCAACAGGGTGACCTGGACCTGGGGTTGCAGACCCTTGTGTTGTAAAAGCCCTTGAGAGAGTCTGAGCAAGGAAGTGCCCACGTTGCTTATTCAATGTCTGTCGTTGCCCGGGGTCAAGGTCAAAGATCTGTCTTTGGTTGCTTCTGTTACAAGCTACTTGAGGAGGACAGTTACAGCTGGAGGGGGAGAGTTACTGCTGGAGGGGCCTACAGCTTGCCAGGCAATACAGGCCAATTTGTTGCAGTACTTCACTCAGAGTAAAAATAACTTTAGAGATAATAAATTGAATTGTACCAGACACATTTGTGTAATGACAAATTTTAGAAACTGATAACATGATTCACTTTTCAGGAGGAGAATATTAGTATAAAAGCAACTGTGAGCTTTGAGCAATAACATGGGATCAACTTTTGCTAACTTTGTCAAAATTATGTCCAAAATCACAAGGGTGAGAAACTTTCAACAATGTCATATAATAGTCAGGCTCCTGAAATGTAATTCAAAATTGATAAAATGGTAGAATTCGCTGAATACCACTGAAATGATTGAAGTAAAATGCTAACTAATGCGAGTAGACAAAAAGGGCAAGTGTAACTTAGTCTCAGGTGATTTGCAATTTTAAAATTGATAGTACAGAGTGGCAAGCTCGGGTAGGAGAACTGATCTGATGTAGCAACCAAAAAAAGGATAATAAATAATATCTTCAAAGAGTTGAGGGAGGGGGAGGTCAGTTCAATTGTAGTGTGCTGGGTCCAGGGCTGAATCAAGCGCTTGCTGGGTCACGTGAACCCATGTTGTTTCAATCATTACCATGTCCTCCAGTCCTTATTAGCCTACCAAGTCCACAAAAACATCACATAAAGCCTCAATTATCCATCCTTATCCATAATTTTTAATATGAGAAAGATAATAGTCCTGTGGTTGTCTGAAAGTTGCTTGTATACTTAGAAAATGGCTGATATGTCAAACCATTTGCTGGATCAAGTAGTTCATCGGGTTTCCTGTACTTATTTTAAACACTAGAAATCTATTCTGCTACCAGCCACTGTCAAAATCTTGTTTATCAGAAAGAAGCAAGACATCAGGTTGGGCATTACAATTATTAAAGGGCATCAAGAGACATTGATGAGTTGGATGACCAACTTCTGGAAACCGTCCAGTCAGCTGCATAGTTTCGAATCAAGAAGTTGAATTTGAAGGATAACAAAATGATGGAATAGGACTCTCTGTCAACTGGCTGTTAGCCATGGCTAGCCATAGAGGGCTACACCATTCATACCAAGCTGCCAAAAATCACCTGACCAACTAACTGGAGTTGATCAATCAACTCCATGTATACAATCATTCTCCTTCAGTCTGTAACAAGAAATTCTTTTTAAAAAAAGAATTGTAGGGACCTAGTATTAAATATGAGGTTCTTTGAACACATATCTGTAATATTCTATTGATTTCTTATGTATGTGCTGTTACATCTACCTCCAATGTACCGTTCCTATAACTGTGATTTAACAAACCTACCTCATGATTAGGCATGCCTAAATACAAGTGTTGGAATCACAGATACCAAACCAGGCAATGAGCCTTTTACATTATCTATCATGAACATGAAATTTCTATTTCTATAACAATTAATTCTGACTTGAATATTTGGAGTGTTACCCTTTCCATGTGCTTATGAACATTAGAGCAGTTGTGAGAAGTTGAATATTTGAGTATTTTGACACTTACTCATAAATACTCCATTAGAACGTGTCCACAACTCAATAAGAACGCTACCCTCAAGTAGAACACCACTGCAGTACACATAAATTGATGACACATAGCACTTGGCTGATTATTTTTGTCCCAATAGTAAGGGACCTTCCATGTCAATTACTTCCTAATTCGGAGTATGCGACACAGATCTGAGATGGTCCCTACAAAAATACTATGCATTCAACTTGCTTTGATGACATGTCTATAAGCTGAGAAATTTCATCTTCTCCTAAACTTCTTTTGAGTCCACCAGAGCAAACTTCAATATCTTGAAACAGTAAATGAAACATCAAAGTCATCCACATAATTTCTCTCTTTTTCTTGGAAGTAGAATTAATCTTTGGTGTCAGGTTTCAGCCACAGAAGACCATCTTCTGGCCATCATATCAGAGAAAGTTCTGAAAATAGGAATTCAGACGTTTCTCAAACTTCCATGTCCAAAACATTTTTGAACGGAAGTCAGTTTATCCTGGACTGCAAAACAATCTTATTTGTTTTAATACACATATATTGATCAACATCAGTTAGCCATTTCCTGGCATGATAATTTGTGATGAATCTATATGCTAAAATGTCCAATTATATGTATAGTTTTGAATCTGTCAAAAGAGTCTCAGAGTTTGACACTTTTGGCCTCAACAACCCCACATTAGTCTAGTGTACATTTCTAGCCTGGAGCTAAGTGGAGCTTATTAGACTGACATTTCTGAATAAGTGCTAATAAAGCAATTCACATGTGCACCATTCCAAAATGGTTCCTGTAGAGGGCTGACCTTCATTAGGCTGTGACCGTTATCAATGGCACCAATCATGGCATCTCTGAGGTGCATGAGAACTGCAAATAGCAGGACAAGCACTGAAAGGTGAATCTGAAAGACTTCTTCTAGGTTTTGACACAATCTAATAGTTCTGGATGTGACTCCTTTGCACTTACATGAACAGTTTTATCAAAATATTTAACAGTGATCCGCACCTTTGCAAGTTTGCTCTTTGCACCTTTGTCTACTTTACCATAATTCTCTTTGAACCGAAAGAATGTATTTCACTTGAAATTGAAAAGTTTGGCTTCTGTCAGCTCGATTGGCGGCAGATTGAAAAAAAAAAATTATTTGAATGATTTTTGTAGGACTGCTCACATGGTTGTTTTTAATGCAGTTGTCGAGCAAATATTTAGTTGTGAGGACATTGTAATGTGAACTGGGGTGTATGCAACTCAAGCCCCATTATAGTAGCTCACAAAGTGTTCAGATTACAAATATATCCAAATAAATAATCTCCAAACACATGAATTCCTTTTTGTTAGTGTAAAATCAATCAGAAGATTCCTGGCTTGCTACTTGCAGTTTGACAATGCACAAAATGAACAGATTTTAGCAAAGGCATCTTGATTGCCACAGCTGTGAATCATCCCAACTCCTGGCAGCTAAAGGACCATTCACTGCCCAAATAATACCACTGGTCCATTGCCCCTCCTACATCTTGGGCTCGAAAGGCTGGCACACCTGACCTGGCATTATTCAGCATCGATACAGCCAATTTACAAGTGCTGTGCACATTCAGTGGCAAAGTATAATAGCCTGTGCATTGCTGCTGTGGAGTCTCTGCTTATTTGTGAATGAAATTACTATTGCTATGCCACAAATTACTTAAGAGTCATACAGAATAACATTGCAAGTGTAGTAATATGACCTCGCAAGCAAAATTCCAGTGAATTTCAGATAGCACTTGTAATTAGTCCACTGTTAGTATGGAAACTTTGTCAATTTATGGAAAAAGAACTGGAGGAAACATAAATTCATTAGTAAAGTGTTCACAAGTACATGAATTCTAAAAATAAGGTTTTCAAGTTCCAATGTCTTAGAAACTAATCGGGTACTTCGAGGAATAACTGCTATGTGAACACTGCATAGACAGCCAAATACTGTTGTCCCTATGAACACATTATTAGACTGCCCCAATTGAAATTACAATGTGATCAATGAAAAAGACTGCCACTATCCTTCAACAGCAGTAGTTGAGTAACTTGTATCAAAAATAGATCTGTATTCTTTAGATTGATAACCAAAACTATCAAACCTTTTCCTCCACATAATAAGCGGGTCAATATGCACAGATCTAATGTGGTATCTCGTTCTCGGCAATGTTATCGTTGTATTTATGACAGTTATGACACCTCCGGCCTCAACAACCCATATTCGCCACGTGCGTAGGTCTTGCCTATAGCCTCTTTGACTGATATTTGTGAATGACTGCTAATGAAGCAATTCACAGGTGCACCATTCCAAAATGGCTCCTGTACAGGGCTGACCTTCATTAGACAGTGACCATTATCAATGGCAGAAATTATGGCAACTCTGAGATGAGTGAGTCTGCAAATATCAGAACTGGCTCTGAAAAATTCATAGCCAGGTAAATTATAAAAGAACTTATCCCTGTGCAATGCAGTAAGCCCGGTACTTGACACCACACCAAAAATTGCAGAAATACAGGAAATCTTTAACAACAATCATCTGGATAAAGTTGAAGAGAGTGAAAGTTATACATCTTGTAAGCATATCAAGTATTGC
Source organism: Platynereis dumerilii (assembly GCA_026936325.1). Taxonomy (NCBI): domain Eukaryota; kingdom Metazoa; phylum Annelida; class Polychaeta; order Phyllodocida; family Nereididae; genus Platynereis; species Platynereis dumerilii. The sequence goes on along the minus strand of JAPTHN010000058.1, from coordinate 948,521 downwards.
TGGTATCGACACTCAGCACCATTTGAATGGAGCAATTTGTATCTATGGGTGTTGCTTGCAACTTGACAAAGCACAATTTGAACAGATTTTGCAAAGGATTCCTGATTGGCACTGAAGCCCCGCATCCCAAGCACCAGCAGCTAAGGGACTATTCTCAGCCCAAATAATACCATTGCTCCTGCTACATCTTGGACTCAAATGGCCAGCAGACCTGAGCTGGAATTTCTTAGCATCGATGCATTTGAGTGTGAGAGGGCTGTACACATTCGGCGGCATACATTGTCTAAGCTGTGGTGTGGATTCAGTTGTGAATGAAATTTTAAGTTACAGATGCAATGGCATAAAACGTACGAAAAGTCTGGATCTGAAGTAATTCAACTCAAAAATGTTTCAGAAAAGTAAGCTTTGTGCTTTGCAGTAATGTTAAAGTGCATGCCAAATTAAGCAGGGAACAGTCAATATTTCGATATGGAATTGTATTACTAATACATTTAGTATTTGCATTAATCACAAGGGAAGTTCATAAGACCAGTAGAATAGGAAATGGCCTTTGTTTGAATTGCATTACAACTATTAAGTTGAGGGAAGTGTCATATTCCAAAATTTAAACCAATATATTTCGCTTTTGACATCAAACGTAAAGAACAACCCCAAAAATTAAAGTACTTAGAAATTTATTTTGTCAGTTGAGCTGGCAAAAACACAAAACAGGAGAAAGTGATCCACAGGCAGGAGTTGCTCTTAATTATGCCAATTACAAAGCTGTCAAATAAAGAAGTCTGTATGATGAAGACGAAAGCTCCTGTAGCACAAATCTTAGACTCCAAAAAGGTAACTTTCACTCATATGGATTACAATGGAGTCAATTAACAACATTTATCATCACAAAAGCTGTCAAAGACAAGTTTTCAAGACACATGAGTAAGTTTGCATAGACCGTGATATGATGCAATACTACAAGTTCATCACTCTCTGATAATAGGTGCAAGCAGCAACATTGGCTAAAAAAAACAAATTACAGATCCAGTTGCGCTTCTGATTCGGAAGCTGCTGTATTCCTGGAACATGTTGTGACCTTGAGCAACCTATGTCACCTTCGAAAGCAGTCGAAGAACAAATCAGAGAAACATAAAAGGGTCAGTCAGTGCAATCAGGGTACAGTGGCGTCCCTATGGGGGGGCACGGGGGGGCACGTGCCCCCCATATTGGATCTGTGCCCCCCAGGTGCCCCCCCATATGATCTTTCCAACTGTGGCAAAAATATACAGTTAGTATAGAGGGTGCCCCCCAAGAGAATCGCGTGCCCCCCCAGGTGCCCCCCCGCTCGAGACCACCTAGTTACGCCACTGTCAGGGTAATGAGATGAAGATAGAGCAGACAAAAGATTACATTTTAATCATAACCCCATCAGAAAAGTAGAGACTTTATTTAGTATAAAAAGATAATGTGCGGTCAAAACTAGTTAGAATTGCACTTTCAACAGAAGCATGTACAGTACAACCCAAAATAAAGTAAGAAAATTTCTGTCAGAAGTCCTCTGTTTAGCTATTTTGCCCTCTTTTCTCCTCTCCACCCCAAATCTCCTTACAACTTTGACTCCTTACAACAACCTTAGCCCACATTAAGAACTCTATTTAGACAGCTACCAACGTAACTGCAATTAGCAGAGGTGCAAAATATCAAGTAAATCAAACACAATAGAGTTGATTGAGTTCATATTGGTGCTGTTTGAATGTGATTTTAATGTAATTCTAAAAGGTTGTTTCAAGTAGGTAAAAGTTGGAAGTGATTTAGAGGTAGCCAAAAGATGTGGAAGGGTAAAGTAGTGGCTGATTCTTCCTTCCTGCTGGGGTAATTGTACTTTAATTTGGTTTGTATTGTATGCTCACTGCAATAATGGACAGTTTTAACCTGTATTATTCACAAACTTCATAAAAACAGTCTTTGCAGACTAATGAGGTTCTTTTCAGAATGACTGGTTAATGCCAAATTTGGACAGTACTATATTCTTGTGTATACCAAGAGTTACTTGAAGTTGACAGACCCTTGTGTGTAACAGCCCTTGAGAGAGTCTGAGCAAGGAAGTGTCCACGTTGCTTATTCAATGTCTGTCGTTTCCCGGGGTCAAGGTCAAAGATCTGTCTTTGGTTGCTTCTGTTACAAGCTACTTGAGGAGGACAGTAACTGCTGGAGGGGGAAAGTTACTGCTGGAGGGTTCAGTTACTGCTGGAGGGGGCTAAAGCTTGCCAGGCAATGCTGGGCTCTTCATGCTGGTCTAGGGAGATCAGCGGGCCAGGCCAATTTGTTGCAGTACTTCACTCAGAGTAAAAATAACTTAAGAGAAAATAAACTGAATTGTACCAGAAACATTTGTGGTAACATGATTTGCTTTCAAAGGTGAATAATAGTATAAAAACAACTGTGAGCTTTGAGCAATACATGGCACAAGGTTGTGAAACTGGAGACAATGTCATGTATTAGTCAGGCTCCTGAAATGCAATTCAAAATTAATGAAATTGTAGAATTCACTGATATACCACCAGCAAGTGTAACTTAGTCCCAAGTGTTTGTGCTGGGCTGCCTAGCAAATTGCTGGATCCAGGGCTCAAACAAGCTCTTGCTGAGTCACCTGGACCCATGTTTTTTCAAACATCTTTCGCCCTATTGCCCTAGCCTAACAAGTGCACAAATACATCACATAAAGCCCCAGTTTATCAATCAATTCCATGTATACAATCTTTCTCCTTCAGTCTGTGAAAAGACTATGCATTCAACTTGAATTGATAACATGTCTATAAGCTGAGAAATTTCTTCTTCTCCTTAACTTCTTTTAATTGGCGCAGGAGTCCACCAGAGCAAACTTCGATATCTTGCAACAGTAAATGAAACGTCAAAGTCATCCATATGATTTCCCTCTCTTTCTTGGGAATAGAATTAATCTTTGGTATCAGGTTTCAGCCCCTTAAGACCATCTTCTGGCCGTCATATCACAGAAGTTTTGAAAGTAGGAATCCAGACCTTTCTCAAACTTCCATTTTTGAAAGGAAGTCATGTTATCCTGGACTGTAAAACAATAATATTTGTTTGAATGTACATATATCGATCAATATCAGTTAGCTATTTCCTGGCATGATAACTTTTGATGAATCTATATGCTAAAATTTCCAATTATATTTTTTAATCCCTGATTACATGTACATTATAAAAACAAGATGCATTTTCATAGAGCAAGTAGATGTTTTGAAATGTAGTTTTGAATCTATCAATAGAGTCTCACCTTTGTTTCGCGACAGTTGGACACTTCTGGCCTTGAAAACCCCACATTGGTCTAGAGTAAAATCCTGGCTTGAAGCTTATTAGACTGACATTTGTGCATAACTACTAATGAAGCAATTCACAGATGTGCCTTTCAAAATGGCTCCTGTGGTGGGCTGACCTTCATTAGGCAGTGACCGTTATCAATGGCAACTCTGAAATATCAGGACAAACACTGAAGGACTCTAGGTGAATCTGAGAGATTTCCTCTAATAGTTCTGGATGTGACTGCTACATTTTGAAAGGTGATTTACATAAAAGTACCTTGATAAAAATGAAGTGTATTATAACTATCATAATTTTACAATCCAACTTGAAAAGCTCATATGAAGTTACAGCAGTCAGTCCGACCCAGTCGTATGAGCAAACAGAACACAAATGAGTAGCTGGTAATAATGCTATGGCATAACAAAACACTGACAGTTTTTACATGGACACCATGGGAGGCCATTATAAAACAGATTTGTATCAGAAATGCAACTTGCTCTGATGCATGATGGATAAAACAATGTGTCACCAAACACAATACCAACAAAAGAAGAACATTATTGATGGAACCAATCACTGCACTCTTGTGAAATAAAATATGAACATTTAAGGTAATTGGGCGGATAGAGTTGTTTGTCTTGTTTCCTGTTGTTATTGCAACTGCCAGAAATGTCCCTTCCTCATCACATGGCTGCAAAAGTTACTACTTTTCCTCATTACTTTCTTTATTTGCCTTGTCCAATCAAGCTTTGGAACTTTAGAGTGCAAAAAAGCCTCAATTTTGCATTGTAGTTTTGTATTCGCTATACTATATTATTAATTTACAGACATACATTTAGTATGCAGAATAAGATGTGCTTTAAAAATCTCATTTTTAGCACGCATTCATAATACAAGGCAACAGGTAGCTTTCTTTCACAATAATTATTCACAAATTTTAGAAATACAATCTTCACAGACAAATTAGCTTCTCATGGTTATGGATAGTCGGTGCTATAATTGGACAGTACTCCGTTCTTGTGAATGCCAAGTGTCATTTGAAGTTGACAGATTCGCTCAACAGGGTGACCTGGACCCAGGGTTGCAGACCCTTGTGTTGTAAAAGCCCTTGAGAGAGCCAGAGCAAGGAAGTGCCCACGTTGCTTATTCAATGTCTGTCGTTGCCCGGGGTCAAGGTCAAAGATCTGTCTTTGGTTGCTTCTGTTACAAGCTCCTTGAGGAGGACAGTTACTGCTGGAGGGGGACAGTTACGGCTGGAGGGGGACAGTACTGCTTGAGGGTGGCGGAGCTTTTCAGGCAATGCTCGCCTCCTTTGGCAAGTCTTCGTTGCTGTCTCAGGAGATCAGCTGGCCCCGCCAAGTTGTAGAAGTACAAATCTTTCACTCAGTCTAAAAATAACCCAGGAGATAATAAATTGCATTATTGGAGACACATTTGAGTGAGGACAGAAGTTAGAATTTGATAAAATAATTTACTTTCCAGTAGATACTTGTTGCAGCAAATTAAAAAGACTGCTTCTCTACAAAAAAATTATGTTTTTCTTGCCACTAATAATTAGCTCAAGATAGTATGTGCATTTACATTGTGCAATTTCAATATTTGTTTAATAAACTTGCCTTTTATGGCAGATTGAGGCATATTGGAATCCATGTGTTTGTTACAGTTCCAAATGGTGTACATCTCAAAGTTTGCTCCAATTCTGTTTATGATATTGTGTCGATTAAAAAGTGAGTCAAAGTATGACACTTCCTTGCAGTGCAACTTCAGTAGGCTGAGTATATCATCAGTATATTTGTATTTATGTATAAGTTAGGAAGTTAATTAGTTGCAAAAAAGTATGTATTTGTGCACAATTATCATTTCAACTGCATCTTGCTGACCACCTTCTTCGTTCAAAATGGATAAACACTAAGTATTTCAGAAATACTGGTGTAAAAAAAGTTGGCTTGCACAACAGCAAAATGCCAATTTTGTGTGTGGATGTGGTGTTTACCATTTTACAGTTATGATTACAAAGAATAAATTTCAGCCCCCACAAAAATACAACAATATTTGTGATTTTTTTATGAGTTAAAGCTATGCAAAGCATCTTTGGATTTTTCCAAGAAACAAAGCTGGGAATTCATTTTGGGGAAAGATCTATTTACAGTCTGGGTATTCATTTTGGAGAAAGATCTTTTCTGATTTGATTTTCTGGGAAACCTAAACTTAGCCACTTATAGTGTACCTAGTGTACCATTAGGTATGGTGTGCATAGCTCAGCTTTGCGGTGGTTCAAATCATACATTTCTGAAAGATCTCAATCAGTGACAATAAATGACAAAATGTCTGGAAAACTTCCACTAAATTATGGCGTTCCACAAGGCTCAAAACTTGGTCCAGTCTTATTCAACTCCTACATTGTTCCTGTAAGTGAAGTTGCACTTAAAAAAAAACAACTTTCCTGGGACCGGAACATGCGGTACAAAAAATGGAGAAATGCATCACAGAAATCAGGAACTTCCTGCATGACAATAAACTCTGCAACAATGGAGACAAAACTGAACTTCTGCTTATTGGCACTGCTTTTCAGTTGAAGAAACTTCAAGTATCATCCATAACCGTTGATGGAGTCAATATCAAAACGGCAGATAATGTCAGAAACCTAGGCATAATTTTTGACAAAAATATGAAAAAAAACAAGTAAACAAAATGTGTCAAAAAGCCTATTTCAACCTGAAAAACATATCAAAGTTGCGAAAGAACCTCGACAAGGAAACAGTAAAAACTGCTATCAAATGCCCTTGTCACACCGCATCTGGACTACGGTAATGGTCTTCTTTATGGTACGTCGAAAGGATTGGTAAATAAACTTCAAATAGCACAAAACTCAGCAGTTCGAATCATCGAGAGACTCAAAAAACATGACCGTGTAAGTGATAGTAGGAAACAGCTTCACTGGTTACCTATTCCTGCAAGGATTCAATTTAAACTAATGATGACTACATGGAAAGCAATAAACAATCACCACTGTACATTCAGCAACTCATCACCGTAAAAACTCTACAAAATCATAACTTAAGAAGTAACAACAAACTCTTGCTAGCGGAGCCAAATCCTTGCAATAAAAACAAGTTAGAAGACAGAGCTTTCTCTTGGGCTGCACCGAAACTCTGGAACACCTTGCCAGAAAGTGTGAGATCTGCAACAACTCTAGCATGCTTCAAGAAAAACCAGAAAAGTAACTTATTCCAAAGCTTTTATGAATAATCTGGCTTCAAGCGCTTATGAGCAGCTTTCTGGAATTAGCGCTATACAAATACTTACTATTATTATTATATTATTATTACCTAGCAAAACTTGCAACATCTCCATGCTGATGGCTTATACAGTGGCATAACTGCGGGGTCTTGAGTGGGGGTGGTGCACCTGGGGGGGGGCACGATTCTCTAAGGGGCACTCTCTATAGCCAAATTCAAGAAGTTCATATGGGGGCTACTACACATACACTGATGATGCCATTCAGCGTATCAATGTCAACGACCAGGGAGCAGCACTTATGGCCTAGTTCAAAAATAATGAAGCCAAGGTGTGACATGACCATCAAAATTTTAAAATGTTTATATGTGTCAAATGACCACATAATATCGTAACAAACATGTCTAAGTTCTAGGAACTCTATTTACCATTTTGCTGTGGTTTTTGGAAATAATTGATAAAAGTTGAATATTACCAAATTTTATTTTATTTTTTTTCCATGGCAGTGAAAAAAATGTAGACAAAATGGTAACTTATCTTCAAATTAAATCGAATTTTTTTGTTGGATGACAAAACTCATATGCACTTAAGTGTCCATGGCTGTTTTCATCAAAATCCACCACATATTTTATGAGGAAAACAGTTTTTTTCGAAATTTTGTTGCAATATTAAAGAACAAACTTTTATTTTCACCCCAGATGTACATATTTTCCTCTAAAATGATTTCACCTGTCCTGTGTTATGCGTCTGTATGTGGGCTTCAAATTGGTACCAAATAAGTGCCACCAAAGTGAATACGAACAGAGCAAACGATGATAGAAGCGTGTTTTTTAGCCTATTTTTCCAGACAAAAAGCCAATTTTGGGTAATGGCATGACACAAAAGTAAAAAAAATGTTCTGGTTTTGACCCAAATCGATCTTATATGCATTATCAGTTATAACTGGATGAAGCATAAGAGTAATTACAAAATTAAAGTGAAATTTGTGTTGTTATTGCATTTTTCAACAAATTGGCCCCAAATTTTGAGGAAAGCTTTACAAAGAGCAAAATTTTGATAATCAAACATTTCAACATTCTCCAACTGCTGAAATATTGTATTGAGTATCAGTACAAGTAATACTAGAATGATTGCTTTACTACCTACAAGAAAACCATGAAAATATGATCAATATTTTCCATAGCGTTACGCTTGCGACAAAGCCCCATTTAAGAAATCTTTGTATTTTACCACCAGAAACCAGCAGCGGACCTGGATTACTTGATTGTTTTTCAAAACTACGCAGATTTTGCAATATTACAAGCCAAACCAGATTTAAAACGGAGCTTTTATTGCTCTGTGGCGCTACAAAGTATTCTGGGCGTTACGCTTGCGACGGATTCACCTACCCTGCTATTCATGGGAATTTCTTAGTGAAATAAATTTTCCACAACCATAAGAAGCTCCGAAATTGGTAGAAGATGTAAGACTAGGTCTCAAGGGCCAAAAGATTAAACTGACACATGTCAAAGTGACACTAAAGCATCCCAGATCATTAAGTATCAAAAATTTTACATAATTTTTGGAAGTCAACCATTGAGTACAAATGATGATTTGATGGATTGATGAAGCCTGAGGATGTAGAGATTCCAAGAAGTGTTGGGAAATTGTCTTAGAATGCGTACAAATTTGTAAAACCGAAAGAATTCGAGTGGTAAAAAATGTTATGTCACGTTTTTTTACTGAAAAAATGCTTGTTTTTCAATGTAAGTGGACTCTATCTCAATAACTATGAGTCAGAATATCGTGAAATTTTCTGGAAATTTGCACAAGAATGTACTTAAAGCAATGGTGTACCAATAAGTTGTCACATACAGCCATTCTTATATTTTGAAACCCTTACAGAAAATATGCTGAGTGGCTTCATTATTTTTTATAGTCCTTGTCATACCTATGTGGAATCTCAAGTTTTTTTCTTTGCTGTTGAACTGTGATGTCAGAGATGACTCTATTCTAGCATTGCAATATATGTAAATTAACTACAAGCTGTGATGTCATTTCAAACTGGGTCAGATTCCCCAGCTTCTAACCAATGCGAATCCACCAAACTGAGCATCACAGTTTCCACTCAGTGTCAGAGTTAAAATTGGGTCTGGGAAAACCCATGCAAGTTTGACATCACAGCCTCTCAGCCAATGGGCTGCCAGAACAAATATACATAACATAAGCCATGTGTTTACAAACAAATTGTCAAAGTCTTCTGTTTATACCAACTTCCATCAAAGTTTAAAGTTGTAAGTTAGCAAGTTTGTAGATTATAACAGTTGTCTACTGTGAATGCTCACAAAGCTGCCATTTGGTAGGATTAGACTGGTGATTGCTGTGATAAATCATGGGATCAAAAATGTAATGCTTCCATCAATATATCAATGTTTGAACTGTGATGACGTAGTTTACGGTCAGCCCATTGGCTATCAAGCTGTGATGACGTAGTTGTAGGGGCTATCCCTGATAAAACTCTTACTCTGACACTGAGTTGAAACTGTGACGCTCAGTTCAGGAGGATCAACATTGGCTAGAAGCTGGGGAATCTGACCCAGTTTGAAATGACATCACAGCTTGTAGTTAATTTACATATATTGCAATGCTAGAATAGAGTCATCTCTGACATCACAGTTCAACAGCATAGAAAAAAAACTTGAGATTCCACGTAAGTATGACAAGGACTGTAACTAGGCCTTATGCACTAGCTCATAGATAGATGCTTCAATGAAGTGTCACTGAATCAAACAGACCTCAAAGGAGAGTTACAACAATGACTGACATCAAACAATTAAACCTTTTTTAAACTGGAACACGCTTCAGGAAATATTTGTCGATAGCTTTGTGTAATCATTCCATTTGTCATTGGCTTTTGTATAATGTTTTTATGAGTGGTATACAAAGGAGGGGGAGTGAGATATTAACAGTTTTGGAGTCTAATGACAATAATCACCAAATGGGCACAACCACTAATGACACTACAATCTTTGTAAAACAAGCATGAAGCTCTTGTTGGTTTTTCATAAGACAGAATAATTTAAGACCAAATTAGCGGTAAAAATGGAAAGGTCGCAGGGACAAAACATACCACATGGCTTTTTTTTTAAAATGGTGCCGGCAAATTCCAAAGCACTGTTACAGTAGTGACAAATGACGTGAAATTAATTTGTGATAAACAACAGAAATGGATTTGAAATACACTTTATCATCTTGAATTTCTTGATTCAATCAGCATTTTTAAAATTGTACCGTCTTTCACACCTGCCTTCAACAAAATGTCTACATCACTTTATGGCAGTGTGTAAAACATGATTCTTGCATAAAAGCAATAACACTGGAGTCCCACAAAGATAAAATAACTGATCATGAAAGTCATTTTGAAATCAGAATGATAATATTCACATTGTAATGCACTCTAGGCAGCCTTATTATTTAGAAATGGGTCTTTTTTGATGGATTAGATATCAGGAGATGTGGATGAGTCGAATGACAATAATTACAATCACTGACATAATTGTCATCCACGGAATTGGCTGCATCATTAGCATGACACTCTTGTCTTGTTTCAGTTTTGCAGGCAGAGCACCCAATGATTTAATCTGCTGTAAACATGGCAAGACAGGAGGGACAAAACATGCTACATGGCATGAGGTTCACATGCTTGGGATTGTGCTTGTTCTATCCTAGCTGTGATAAATGACACAAGCAAAAACTGAAGTAGCAGAAATAGATTTTGAATAAAGTTTTTCTCCTTGGTTCATTCGCCAACAAATGACACACCTGCCTTCAAAGACTCCTGCTGTCAAAGAAAATAAATTAAGTCATTGGAATAAAAAGACATCTTAACAAAATGAAGACTCTTCTTTTATCTACACAATGTGAAGTGAAACCCTAATGAGTGTAAACAAGTGGTTTCAATCATGAAAATTATGTAAAGCTCTAAGTGAAGGTATTTCATGTTCAGCTCATGCAGAGAAAAGTGTAGTGTGTATGTGTGTCATCAAATAATAAACTGCTCACAAATAAGTAAGTAAAACTATTATTTCCTGTAAATTAGAGCTAACTTATTGGTATTTTATCATTATATCTATATTTATATCGTTTTATTGACACTTCTCATATCAAAAAGATACATTTGTCATTTATTTATCTGAAAGCTAGAAAAGATAGAGAAATGGACCACATATTGAACTTAATTGTAATGTAGAGAAATACTTAGTAAAGGAGCTTCCTATCAAAAACGTCTAGTCATCATATTTTTATTTTTTTTTTAGAATATATTTAGGCAGGGTGACAGATTCAGCGAAATCACTGTTTTTAAATCTGGCCCTGTATAAAAGACTATGTACAATTGTAATAAATATAATAACAATTATAGTATAACTATATATGAAGTTAAAAACAATCAAACATTCAAAAAATACATTTTGGCTTTACATTTAAAATCATCAATATTTGTGCACTCCTTCAGGTTGTTCCCTAAACTGTTCCATACAACAGGACCTCTATAAGAAAAGGCATTTTTTGTACATTCAGTGTTAGCATAAGGCAGATATACATCATTTTCATTTACATTTCTTCTTGCTCTGTCTGACACTTCGATAGCCATAACAATCTCATTAGCCAAATATTCAGGTGCAAGACCATGTATACATTTAAATACTAAAAGTGACATAAAGTAATCATATGAAAAAAGATGCATTATATAATTTTCAAAATAGTGTTGGATATTGAAAAAAAGGTCATTTTTGAAAGTATGACTTGCAGGTTTCCTTTTAGGAATACGTTTTGCGTTCTGAAAGTATACGGTGGACACAATATTATCATATGAATAAAAATTTCAGCAGGTTACTGTAAAAAGTGCAACCCATTTCAGTTAACTGATTACCATCTTTTAATTGTTGTAAATTTAACAATAACAATTTTACAGTGAACAAGTGAAAATGACCTGATCTCACACATCCATCTGTCTTGTAATGATCTGAATGACCCTCTGAGCTTCTGCTGACCTTGGCTACTGCCCATGTGCTGCTAATCCTTCCCTAATTGCAGAAATGGTGCCAGTAATCACGCGACTTGCATGGTGGCCATGGATTGATAGCTCAGAGTGGACAGCATGCTGCTTTGTTGTTTGTCATGGATCCTATGCTTGCTGAGGGTGGAAAGAGAATATTCTTTGGATATGTCTGTGGAAAAAAATTGCAGTACATTTGCAGAAAATCATGTCCAAACACCATACAAATATGCAATAGAATACCTTTATTTGCTATTTCAAAGCAGTGATAACAGATATTGCAAAATGGTTGTGTATTATGAAAGCTACGATTATTTTGCAGCACCTTTGTTTACATTGATACATCTATTTTCATATTTCCCATTAATATTGTGCCGATATTTGCAAAAGTACAAGATATCAATGCTCAATTTTAAAGAATTATTATATGGTGAGATACAATAAAGAAACATTCTAAAACTGCAGTGTCTCGAAATTTACTGAAAATGTAAATATGTTCGTCTGACCTTTGTCCGCTTTTTTAACCCCACAGTTGGTTCAGGCTCGCTGTACACATCAAGCATTCGACTGTAGGATGATTTAGTCTGACGGCCAAGTAATGGTATTGTGTGTTCGGATCGGGTTTTTACCAAATAATGCTAAATTAAATGATGATTGTTTAGATATTAACAGTTTTGGATGAATAAAATGGCAATAATCACCCACGGAGAAAATCACAGTTGTCATAATTATCTATGGTTCATTGCCAAGAAGTCCTTGTTTGTTTTATTTTAAGGCAGAAGGCTCTACAACTGATTTAATCTGCCGTAAAAATGGCAAGATGCAGGGACAAATCATGCCACATGGCATGATGCTCACCTGCTTGCAATTTTGCAGGCTCCTTATGGCTGTGACAAATGTGTAAAATAAAACAGCAAATAAGAGATAGTTTGAAATTAACTTGTGTGATTTTGATTCATTCGCCATTCAAATGGCAAAAACTGTCCTGAACCACACCTGCTATCTATGGAAATGCCTGAGAGTCGCCACAAGATTTAAATGAAAACCAATTTATTTGAACCAAATAAACACATGCAATCAATCAATGATAAACCTTGTTCTACCTCAAATAAACATTTTCAAACTTTTAAGTATCCCACACAAACCAATCCAGTAGCTATGCTATCGTCAGCCTAAAGCAAAATTGGCCATATCAGACTTAGGCCATTTTTTCCTTTTTAGTACCATAGGACGGCCCCTGTGATAATACATGTGCTAAAAAAATTTGGACTCCTAAATTAATAATAAACCCCTCAAAACCCCAACTCAATTTTCCTGTTGACTTATTAGGCCATTTGGACTTAGGCCAATTTCGTTATCACTAATTTTAGTGGATATGACCACATTTTTTCGGTCATAATTGTGAGTATTAATTTCATTGAAGATGTTTCCTCGGATTTCATTCATAAATTTTATGGAGAACTGCTTAATAACACAGCTACACCACAAAATAGTTTTGGCCTAAGTCATTTTTGTTTAAAAAAAAAATTGGCCTTAGTAAGTTTCTGGCTGTTTGCCAAAAATTGCCAATATGACTTATGCCAGTTTTGCTTTAGGCTGACGCTATGTAAATAGCCAGATTTAAGTCAATTTTAGTGATTTTGACCATCAGTCTTCATAAATATATATGAACCATTGCAATATTATGAGATATACATGAAATACTCACTATACCAACAAACAAATGTCAAAATGGATTCTGCAATTCAGGAATGGTGTTTCAAGAAATCATGTATCTGCATGGTGAAAACAACAGCCATTTCTTTAACTCCCCTCCCCATTACAGCTGCTCGTCACTGTAAACTCAAAACATCCACTGGTGATATTCCGGAAGGCAGTACATTCAGCTACAAACTTCGGCTATCAAACTCCAGGAGGCTTGAAATATTTGTGCCTATAAGCCAGAACCTGGACTTATAACAGAAAGCTCAAATACATTGGAATAATCTCATAGAGTGAGAAGACAATGTACATGAGAGGCCTACAAGCATACAATGATAGATGATGAAAGATATATTGAAAACAAAATGATATTATTAGTGATGTACCCGACAGCCAATTATTTAGAAATGGAATTTTTTGATTGATTAGAATCCGATATCAACAGGTGAGTCGAATGACAATCACTGACTTAACTGTCATCCTTGGAATTGGCTGCATCAATAGCATGACACTCTTATCTTTTTCTTCAGTTTTGCAGGCAGCGCAACTGGTGATTTAATCTGCTGTGAACATGGCAAGACAGCATGGACAAAACATGCCTCATGACGTGGGATTTTACTAGCTCTATCCTAGCCGTGACAAATGATGGAAGTAAAAATTGATGTTGTAGAAATAGATTTGAAATAAACTTTTTTCAGCTTGGTTCACCTTTAAAATCGTAAAACAGCCCCAAAAAACCTCTGCTGTCAATGGAAATACCAACTGCAGAAATTCCACAGAAGCATTAAAATAAAAAGGCACTTTAACTAAATGAACAAATCCTTTCTTACATGTGTAACAAAAAAGGTTTAAAATGTCATGCAAATGTAAAGTAGGCGAGAGTATTGCATGGCCAGGGAAGAGAACTGGCAGAGTTGTCAAGCAATCACCTGACTAGCATAAATTAGAGGGCTAAATATTTACCTCCTGTAAATAAGAAATCACTTTTGATATCACATTAATTTGGGTTTGATAGGAGGGAGAAATACTGTGTGCAACATTAAATTTAACACTGCGTTCGAAGCAAACAAATGTCGGGAGCATACGATATACTTACAAATAATTGCAAAACTGAACTTCCTTGTTTCTTGCAAGGATAGAATGGTGGCTGTTAGTAGCAGTGGTTCCTTTACAGCGGGCTTGGGTGTGGAAGACTTAAACTAGTTTAATTGCTATTCAAGGTTGCTAAAACAAAAAATTGTGTCAGTATACAGTTCATTCGGCCTTGTCTCCTGCATGCGTTTTGAAGTACAAGAGTGGAATGGCCATGACCCTTTTCTGGTAATAAGGAGTAATTTAGCTTCTCCATAGATATAGTCCACAGAAAATTAATTTTTTGAAAACTCAACTCAAATCAGCAACATTCATTTTTTTACTATTGATTTGTAGCCTATTAACAAAAATTTAGTAAAAAATCAGTGATACTAATTGGCTGAGCTGACCTAATGCAAGTTGAACTGAAAACTATCCATTTGAGTTGTTATCAGTAATCCTGGATACAAGAAGTTATATATATATATATTATGCAGCTTAGGCTAGCACTTGTGGTATGCCAAATGTATGCTTCTGACGTAGGCTAATTCTAGAATGTCATTATTTGGTGATAATCACTCAAAGCTTCTAATAGAATATCTGATTACTGCAATTTCAATTAGTATGAGTTTCTCTGGCTGGTTTTCTCAGTATCCACGTAGTATTTTCAGCTTGCTTGATTGGTCTATCAGCAATAAAACGTCCTCCAAATCCCTTGGTTGGACGTACTAAGTTTTGGAAAATATAATATTCTGCTTCAGTGAGCAGCTTAGTTTGGAAAGTAGATAAGATTAGAATGAAAACAATAACAGTCTCTATCACCACCAGACACGTCAGTGGCTTTGATATACGTTTTTATGGCATTCAAATTAGATTTATGCCATGTAATTCAGTGTCTCAACCAATCACTGTCCTTTTACAGAAACTCGTACTTCTAGAAATTGCAGTAATCAAATTAAGGTGAAACTTAAAAGCTAAAAACATGAGGTTGCGAGAAAAAAGATGGAAAACGGAAAAAAAATATCTTGAAAATTGTTAATTTTCTGCAATATGATGCATAAATACCGCAGCTGTAAACGATTAATTTGCAAGAACATGCTTACTATTGTTGTAAGACCAACTTGCCCCCCAAAGAGCAACTGCATCCCACCAGAGACCACTTCGTGACCGCAGAAGAGGTGGTCTTATAATGCAGGAACCACTAAATAACTACATGTATAGCTGCAGTTTTAGAGTGCTCAACAAGAAATGACTTGATCTCATCACATCTGTCTTGCAATGATCTGAACGACCCTTTGAGCTTCTGCTGACCCTCGCAACTGCCCATGTGCTGCTAATCCCTCCCAAATTGCAGCAATGATGCCAGTAATCACGCGACTTTCGTGGCAGCCATGGATTGATAGCTGTGATTGGGCACCATGCTGTTTTGTTGTTTGCCATTGATCATGTACATGGTGAGCTTAAAAATAGGTTGTCTCTGGACATGACTGTGGAAATGATCACAAGTGTAGAAAAACATGTTGTAACCCCCAACTACGTGTAGGCCACCCAAAGAAGGGCTATCCTTGTGTCGAATTTTGCATTGGTGTTTGTTATTTTATTTCAAATTAGCAGTATAAAACACAAATTCAAAGTATAAAACACAAATTCAAAGTCTGACATATTATGGGCAGCATGTTTGACTTAAATCTTACAATCTCCAGTGATTTCTTTAAAGACAATGACATTTTTCAAAACGATTTTTTCTGCTGATATGCCTTTTTAATATCTATTTAACAAATTTTAATGTATAGTTTCTTTATCACTTATAAAAAGGAAAAGGATAGCAATGCTTATCATGAAACTACCTTAATTTTAAATAAACAAAGTTAATAATGGTTTTTATTCTGTGAAAGGAAAATGATTTGCAAAAATCAACCATTAGAAGATGAATTTTTCATAGATTGCTTTCATATTATGTGTGGATGAAGGGAAAACATCAGATTTGAACAGCATTTCCTGTTTTTCAAATTCAAAGAGGATGCTAATATTGATTTTTGTCTTCAACGATAAGACAGAGATAATAAAAGATGAAAGGATGTCAAAATTATCTGATTTGATACAAGATAATAACAAGTATTTAGATGGTGAAGTTCAGTACAGTGTCATATCTTTGCAAAAACTGTGTCTTTCATCTTCAGCCTCTGATTTTAATGAACATTCTTGATGTTGTTAAGTGTAACAGTGTCTGCAGAACCAAAACAGGAAATTCATTTTCTTCTTGTTAATCCTTTTATTCCAAAGGGGTGGTACTTTTTTTTGTGTATGTCTGTCTTACAAATGTATGGCCTCGTGCTTATTTGACAATGCAATAGTTGAAGTTTAGTGGTAGGAATGCACAAGCTGCTAAAGTGTCTGATCTGTTAATTGAACTCACAGGCATCACAATTGTTCACAACAGTTCTGCACTAGACCAATACCAGTGGTACAGATACACCTAGGTGGGAAAGTCCCCCGAATCTACCACTCTGCAGTAATGTTTTGCCAATGAGGTGCAGGGTGGCTGATTCAAGGGAGTTGCCCAGACTTTCCCAACTTCCTAGTTCTGTTTAAGGAGGCCAGTATCACACAGGCAATAGAGCTGCGTTGGCAAATGATTGAAATGCTTGTGATTGGACTTCACAGAATTGCCCCATAATTGAAAAATGTATCAATAATCCATGTGTCTGAAATATATGGGTTCTTTTTTTTTAGTTCAACTAAATCACAATCTCCTTGTTTTATAATACTTTTGTTTATTTTGATGGGCATTACTGAAAATGAGGATTATAATTTTGCTGAGTGATTAACCCTTTTAGAATATAATATTTACAAATAAATAAAGAAAATCGACCAAGTGCATGGATGTGACAAAATGTTGTCAATATCATTCACTGAATTTGGAATGAACTGATCTCTGGATAGTTTTAAAAGGTTCTGAAACCAGGCCTGATCTTCACGATTCTCAATTTATGCACTGATTGTTAACTGAACAAGAAAAGAAAATTGTCAAAACTTTCATTGAGTACATTACTTTGGTTCAGCAATATTTAGTGAGCAACTTAAGTGCAGCTAAGAACAGATTTTTGCAGAAACAATGAAACGACAAAGTATGATGGCCAGTTTGGGGCAGAATTGAAAGTCACTGAAAAACATAAAAAAGCAAACAAACAATGAGAATGGACGATGATAGAGAATGAAATGGCTCAAGTAACTGGAGTGCACTCTCCCATACTGTGTGTGACCCCCAAGAGCCAGAACACAAGCTTTGCACCTCCTGAACATGCTCTGCAGCAGCCTGCCGATGCAGTGCGGCTTGCAAAGCAATCCACTTCTCCTGCAAGGTTTTAATGGTGTCTGTGTCATGGTAAGCCTACCTTCGGCAATCCTTCTGCCAAGTTCATCCAAAAGATGCTTGATTGGGTTAAGGTCGGGGGAGTAGGGCATCTGCTGCAGAACAAAACACTGGATTTATCACTGATGACTACTCAACACCACAGACACTGTTTTTGCACATGACCGCAAACTGGATATTGCGCATGCTAAATCTGGATTTCTCAGACACTTTCATACTCGTCAGGAATAATTCAATCACAGTGGAGCCCTTCAGTGACAGCTACAGTTTGTAATGCAGGACAAAAAATTTACTGCAGATGCTGCAGAATAGTTCTCCTGCCTTTGTTTGGGGTGGTAAAAGTAGATCTTCTGGGCCTTGGATGATCACTGACTCTTCGATTGGCCTAATGCAAGCCAGTGGCACCCAAACTGCAATGACCTGCTGGTAAGCTGTAAGATGTGACACTTCCTTTATGTATGTGTCTTTTTATTCCTGAGACCATAGAGATTTACTAGAAATCAATTTCATTGAATTAGCATCAATCAAACTTAAGGACTTCAATGAATACCCTGCTGGACCAAATCACCCATTAAAACATCACTGGAGCATGAAATTGGTGATTAAGCATGATCATGCTGTTTTACACAATTTATTGTATCTAGATTCAAAAGAATGCCTTATCAAACTTGATAACTTTCTTTTGCTGTTACGCTAAAAAGTTTTATTTCTATAAAAAAAAGAAAATGAGGTCAGGGGAGATGACACTAATATCATGACAATAGTTTTGCATTGTATTGTTCAATGACCACTGATGTCACAGATCCATCTGTCTTTGAATGATCTGAATGACCCTCTGAGCTTCTGCTGACCTTGGCTACTGCCCATGTGCTGTTAATCCTTCCCAAATTGCAGCAATGATGCCAGTAATCACGCGACTTGCATGGCAGCCATGGATTGATAGCTGTGATTGGGCTCCATGCTGTTTTGTTGTTTGCCATTGATCATGTATATGGTGAGCTTAAAAATTGGTTTGTTCGCAGCTGTATCTTTGGAAACAGTTATAAATATCTATTCTTTGAGTCATCATAATTTAATTATATACTATGACAGAACCAAAATGTATCAAATGTATAATTGTTTATCTTTAATAGAGCATAAATGGCATGTCAGCACTGATATACTTGGGGCGTTCAGAAAGTCGAGGCTTTTTTTTATATGGACACTTATTTTCAATCTAGAACTATTAATTTTTCACCGGGTAAAATTCAGCATATTTGGAATAGATTCCCGAAATTTCGGACAATTTGGGCTTTCTGTGGTTGCCATGGAAACTGAAAGTTCAGCTAGTCGGGGTAGCTAATGCTGAAACTAAGAAAGCCAACGAATTGTGACTGTGAGAGACTTCTCTCTATCACTTGTATTAGTGAGATTGGAAATATTTGACACAAGAAATTTGATATTAGCTTCTAAATATACTTCAAGCACACTACATTTGTGTATTCTTGCACTGAACCCATGTAGGAAAGCGCTCCTGCATGCCAGATTTAGCAAGGGAAATTCCAGCGGCAAATGTGTGTTTCCCTGACTTGGGAAAGCATGGATTCACTGGTATGAACAAGTAACCGAAATGGGCAGCATTACATAAGTCCTGGTTTTTCATTACTTCAGTCCTTGGGGGCTTGAGTTTCAGGCACTGGAGGAGAAAAGGCTTTGGATGACCGAAATGCTTTCACGGAACTTTGTTCACTGTGCACTAACGACAGGGGTACCCTCGCCATCAGAGCAGCCATTAAAACTGTCGATTCAAAGTAATTTTCTGTCATCCTGAGCTTATTTCATAAAATCCAAAGCCCATATTTGTCAAGCATGTAGTTCTGATGTTAAACTAATCCTAGGACACACCTTCAATGTGTGATTAGGCATATAATTATCATATTTTATACTTGAAATATATCGTCAGGGCGAGGGTAACAAAAAAGCCTCTCGAGGGTAACACCATTTTCAAATATTGTCATGGTGAGGGTACCACCTAAAATGACTGTTATGGCAGTGTGATATGTTTAAACAGCAACGGTGATGTTATGAGATTTAGATAATATCGATCTAACTCTTGCAAATACTGTGTATGAAGTTTTCTATCTATCAATCTATCTATCTATCTATCTACCTATCTATAGAATAGAATAGAATAGAATATAGAATAGAATAGAATATATATTCTATTCTATTCAATTCTATTCTATTCTATGCTACATATCTATCTATGAAAGAAGGCAATACAGACAATGAGAGAATTCAAAAACATCTCAAATACTCATGGTCAGACACTTGGTCTGAAACAGTATGTCTTCATAATTATCATCATAGCATCACAACATGGTGAATCTCAAATTAAAATCTTAAAAAAGGCATTATAATTATTTCACGAAAGTCTCACTGTGGATGGTATTGTTTTGGCAGAAGAAGACTCAGGAACCACAGTTCTACACGTCATGCATTGTCTGTATCAAACTGTATAACATGATGACATACTCAGCCACTTTTGAATATATGTCCTTCAGTGTGCGCAAAAGACGTCGGACAATCCGCTTTTGCCGACATTTTTCACTAATGTCCGACATATATCTTAGGTCCAGGTCAGACAAAAAATCCGACAGCAACATGATGTAGACATTACAAGGGCTCTGATGGACAATTAGCAAACCTCCCATACCAGTCTGGATGGCAATTTGCGAATGTTTGAAGTGAGCCAACCCGAAGCTTCTTTAATTGGCTTAATTGCAATTCTGCCAGTTTTGAGCTTTCTTTGTCACCCAATTTACTAAATTGCAATTCTGGACCAGAAGCATGACACAAAAGTGTATAATGGCCCAGTGTCTTTTGGATGTGGATTTGATTACTTGACCATAACTTTAGTTACAAATTCTGCCTACTTCAAAATACACAGCTGCATAAAGAAAGACAAAACAAGAATCTGAAGAGTTCGAGTAGGAGAGAATTTTGATGCAGAAATTTACCAAGCCAAGTTATTAAAGTTTATATGAATATAGGCCAAAAACTTGCAACAACCGACAGAAAAATATCCTATACCTGCAAGTTTAGATTTTTTCAACAAGGAAAATATTTTAACCGTGCAGCAGGTGTAACCAAAATTTTGCTGTGCCAGACTTTAAAATATTTGAAATGACCAAAGAATGAAAAAATTATTGTCTGACTGAAATGAAAATTGTCTGACCCGAAGTATCTGTCTGTCAGACAAAATGTCTGACCAAACACAATTTCCTATGCGTGCACTGATGTCCTTATGACTTTAAAGCTGCAATGGTTATGCAATGTTATAGCAATGCTATAGCAATATGCAAGGGAGTGCAGTCGAATGCATGGAAACGTGTATAGCTATGCACTGAGGGCAGAAAAATTAAACATGTTTAATTTGAACGCAACAGGGCTGCATTTTGAACTGGATGCCAAACAATGCAAGCCAATTTGTAGGCCAAATGAGCGAAATGGCCAATGTCAAGGAATGCAGTCTTATGTGGACATATAATTATGTGAAGTCTTTGCACCCCTATGTATCAGTATGTATCAAAATGTATCAATACATGTATCAAAAATCGTGAATGAACTCCCAGAGTAGTTTTTTTCACTCTCAGAGTAAAATATTGCTCTCAGAGTAAAACTTGATGCTCCCAGATCATTGCCATGCTCCTCAAAAATTTTTAACAGTTTAAAATTTCCGAGTTTTCACTCTGAGAGTGAAAAATTATACTCTAGGAGTGAATTCACGATCTCTGACAGTTTGCTCTTGCCAAAATACTCTTGCCAAAGTCTTGTCTGTGTGAATGGGCCAAAAATATGATCTCATTTCAATTACCAATTTCTGAATAACTTAAATTTAACATCACCCGATTCAACATAAAATTCCACTTGCAGTTAAATATCATAAATTTCTCTATTTTAAGTAAAGTATACACTTCCAATCAACAGAATTGCGTGTTTCCATAATTATACAAGTTTAATTCACTTAAATACTTAAAATTGCTGAGGGAGAGCCGTGCATTGCTTGATTTGTAAACAAAACAAGGCTTTTTCATGGCATGAAAAACTTTTTGTTGTCAGTGTAGAGGAATTTATCATCAAATATTGAGTTTAGAATTACAGTTATATAAATTGTGAATTGAGAATAGGTTTAATATGACTCCAGTCTTTCTTTTGGACTTAATTTTAATCTGGCGACATACTAGCTTTGAATTAAACTCCTCATGTAGTGCATCTCAAATAAAATTGATTATTTAATCTGAACACCAATATATTTGTTATTTTTCAAGCACCGCTGCATAATATTTCTTTTTCTTTTGAACTGGATTTCACAACAAAATTCGGGCTAGTTCGTTATTTTCTACAACTGAATGTAGGCTCTAGTTTGTTGCCATAACAGATTGGTCAAGCCCATCACATAACTTTGACACTTTTTATTGCAACTATTTTCTTGATTGGAATTCTTGCATGATTGCTTACCGAATTGCAATCATGTGTCAGCACATGCTCTGATCTTGCACAACAAAGAGAACATTGAATTGGCAGATTCATTGACTTGTCTGCCCTGTCTAAAACCATTTACTATGCTTGCTTATGTCTGCATGTCTTGTGTTACCCTCACCAATGTTTTTGGAGGTTACCCTCGCCAACCGGAAGTGACCCTCGCCCAAATCTTGCAGTACCCTCGCCACTTCCGGGTTGGTACCCTCGCCATTTAGGTTGGTACCCTCGCCATTTTAGGTTGGTACCCTCGCCACGCCATTTTTCGTTTTTTGTGGTACCCTCACCTCGAGTGAATTCTAATTTCATAAAGGTCTTTCTTCTTCTTGCATGTTTGAGTCTGGCACTTGGCAATGATTCATTCCACAAGCCATTTAACCTATCTTGACAATTTGAAGACCTCACACCCCTTCCTTTTCTTGTAATTTCACTTTGAAATCACGAAGTGAGAGTTGTAATGGCCACCCTGATGGCGAGGGTACCCCCCTCGTTAGTGCACAGTGTGTTTGGAGGACTTCGAGGAACATTTACTTCAATGGGTCAGGTGTATGAATTAATGCTTTTGGTGAGCTTGGAAGTATTTTTAAAGGCTAATTTTATATTTCTTGTGTCAAATATGGTCAAACTCACTAATACAAGTGATAGAGAGAGTTCTCTCACTGCCAAAATTTATTCAGTATTACCTGCCCCGACTAGTTAAACTTTCAGTTTCCATGGCAACAACAGAATGACTTAGAAATGCCCAAATTGTCCAAAATTTTGGGAATCCATTCCAAATATGCTGAATTTTATCCTGTGAAAAATTCATATTTCTAGATTGAAAACAGGTGTCCATATAAAAAAAGCCTCGAACTTTCTGAACACCCCTGGTATATCAGTGCAGACATACCATTTATTCTCAATCAAAGATAAACAATTATATTGATAGTTATTTTCATGTTTCTGTCATCACATGTAAGACCAAATAATAAGAATTCAGGGAAGTAAAAACAATTAATTATAGGGGCATGATTTCTTAAATAATTGAAAATTGCCTTCACTCTGTTAATCGAAAGGGATTTTTACAGAAATCAGCCATTAAATGATGGATTTTTCGTCGATGTTATTTCTTTCTATGTCTAGACGAAAGCAGATATCGGATGTGAACGACATTTCCTGTATTTTCGAATTTTCAAAGAGGATGCTAAAATCGATTTTTGTTCTGAAAGATATGGCAGAGATAATAAAAGATGAAAGGAGAATCATCTTTAAATCAGATAAAACTCAGTTCATTCTTATGTACGCCATTAGATTTAAAAACATTGTTTTAGTTATCATGCAACATTGGATGACATTTTCTCACCCTATGATTTCTCTGAGTGTACATGTATACCATATAGCTTCATTTCATTTCCACCACTGCAAAACTTAAACGAATTTGTATTACCTTACTGATGATATCATAATTGTAGACACTGAGACTGAATTTGAATTTTTTTCTAGGAAATATATTCCATGGGGAAAAGCGACTTCAAAAAACTTATGACATCTTGTGTTTTTCCAGTTCGTACTTTGCTGAAGTAACAACGGTTCAACTGACAAAGTTTTCATAAAGCGTAGCTATGAAAATGATAACAATAGAACAGAACAACCAAGTTGTTTGATGTCATGAACAATTTCTATGGTTAAAACAACTAATTGATTCGACACGTATTGTACAATAAGTGTCTGACTTCTGACAGTACACTTTTTCAGTGCAGGATTCCTTGTATAGAACTGTATGGCAGATATCAAGAATGCTTTAGATAAAAAAAGAGAAAGCTTCAGATACTGCATGGCAACTCCAAGGAAATGTAAGGACCATTTACACTGGTGTTGAATGTCAGCAGTTTTGTTTTATCTTCACATCAAAGAATTTTATGGAGCCATAACCGGTACATACTGAAAGCAATGAAGCCCTGGTGTAAGCTAAAATAACAACAGTGTTTGGGGATTTAGACAAAGCAATAAATCTGTATATTGTGCGAAATATCGTGATAAGAATTTATCCAGATTTTGGTGTTTAAAATGTTGCATCAACAATATAACATTGTGTAAGTATAGATGGAAATTTCTGTCAAAACAAAAGGTAGCTTCCAAGTGGGCATCTGAAGTCACCTTAAGTTTAGCTGATGGCTTACATGAAAAACACAAGCACAAGCATATTATATTTTATTTTTTTTAAATAGAAGAGATTTATCTCTTCGAAATATACCGATACTCGCACTTTGAAATTGCGTATTCAGCCATATCATTCTTGCCTTTTCTGAAGGTTGAAAAATTACTTACATGTAATGATTGATGATGTTCAATATTAATTTTATTATAATCTTGCACTTTAATTTTTTGGGGAATGATGTCATGGAAAGTCACTTCACACATAACAGCACGCAAACATATTTGTGTGGACATTCGTACTTCAATCTGGAGATTATTCCATGATGACATTGTGTTGATGTCCCCACTTTGTGTGAGGAATAGATTTGTCGGGCGTCGTGATGGTTATCAGATAGATGTTATAACAACATAACACAGGGCGTCCACGAGGGACAGGCCATGCACCATGAAGACATGAGATTTATACAGTTGGAGGAATGGCAGGGTTGGACCTTAGCATAGCACTTGGGAGGGCAGCCCATCCATTTTGTTCAGTAGCTGCAGCTGCGATGTTGAAGTGAATAAGGGATAAGCTCGGTCTTGCAGTCTCCTGGGAAATTATCGTCACATTCGTCCAATCTGCCCTGCAAGTCGACCCTCAATTACAGGTGAAGGCCCCCAAGAATGTGTCAAGGCCTGCACCAGGGGAGCCCCCTGCCACCAATTGTTTTTACAGGGCGCCAGGGCAGATGACCAATTAATGGACTGATCAGTGGAGATAGCTGTACAAATTGTACCTGGTAGAGTCTTATGGTCTATTCTGTAGGTCAATGTCTCCAGAACCCTCCAGATGTAGACACCTAATTCAAGGCATATGGGCCACAAATGGTCACAGTACAACTGTCTGGTGATGTCTCATTGAGCTGTGTAAGTCAGAAAACTGACCTAGAATTTTGGAAATAATGAAACACTAACAGAAATGCAGCAAAAGGATCTAATGGATCATGAGCTATCAGTCTGGCAACAAGCAGACTGGCTTTAAGAGGGAGCTTTTGAGCACAAACAGCATCCTTGGCATGCATAATAGATGGAAAGCAGGGCTAATAAGGGAAGTGTTGTCAGCTAGATGTACGCGGGCACAGGAAGGGCTAGTTGAGGACCTCCTCGAGATGAATGGGTTGGTGCCTACAAGGTCCTGCAGCAGTTAACAGACCTGTTATACCTCTACAGCGATGCTTAGTGCTATGCTTACTGCCAAGCTTACTGCCAGATTTACAGGGATCTCTGCAACGAGCACACGCCGCACTCAGTGCAGTCACTGTGATGCGCCTTCTTCTGCGCTTGCAATCTTCCTGCCATTAAGGTTGTCTCTGCATTGTGTTATCCTTGTCACCAGATCGTCTTGGGGTATCTGACCATCCCCCTTCTGTACTTTTTGCATTGAGTGGTATCATAAAACAGAGTTCAAAATCAAGAGTTGCAAACTTATTCCAAGAATAGGAGACTCTCACTCTGTACACATAGAGTTTGCGAAGCATCCATTTCTCATTTCTCCAAAAACTCTCATGATACCCATGGTCCAATTTGTATCTGCTGCTTAAGGGTATGCTATCTACAACTAAAAAAGAAAACGAGTAATAAGTAAGTCATGACGAAAGGGCTACAGCAAGGCAGTTGCTTGTCATGAGGGCTACCGTCCATGCTGTATCTTCAACCTTAAAGAGATTGAGACAGTAGGTCCCCATGTGACAACAAGGCATCACGGTGTGCCATCTTGGTGGCCCATCTTGTCACAAGTCAACTTATTTCCCTCCGCTGCTTGGCACACCACTGTCTCCTTTGATCTTTTTTGATGCGGGGCTTCTCCATCGCAGAAGATGCAGCACGTTACTGCCTCAAGTCATTAGAATCAGTGTGCATGTCTCTTTCTTACGTTGTCCAGAACAGAAAGAAGATATAAAACATCTCAGATCTCTTGAGAAATCTCTGTGAATTATATGAGACATCTGGAATATAAGGAAATCTTAAACAGATATCATGAGATATGAGACTGACGACAATATATGCTTCATTTAACTCCTTCTCAAGAAACTGGCAGACCTGAGCACAGATAAAGTAGGTTGATGCACTGCTTGGCACCTGTGAAGGTATCATCAAAGCTTTTTCTGTCTCTTTTATCGATGTACGACTAGTCCCTAGCAGTCGCGGAGGTCGTTCCGAGCTTGCCCCATATCTCTAAAATGCAAATCAACTGGTCGGCATTTGCAGTCAACCCTTATGCCTTGACACTTGAGCGCAATACTAAGGTAGACTTATCACCAGGAAGCTGTGTTTAGTGGCCTGGTCGGGGCAATTACCCGCCCCTCGGATTGACAGCCCGACCAGTCGGTTTGGCAAGACCCGCATTTTCCTCTGACCCGACCACTACAATTAACGGACCTCAAAGACACTCTTCCCTCTGTGCTTTCTGCTCAAAAGATGTAAAAAAGATGACTTATTGATAAATTAGGCTCCAATCAATAGAGAAAGTCTCCTCCATCATTATCTCCCTTTGATACCACATGATTTACCACAAAAGCCAAATAAAGTGTCTGAAAAGCATGGCTAATATGAGCAGGAGTCACCAAGGGTGCAGCTCTTCTGCTCGTACTGCCAAGCACACACCTGAAGTACAACATCTCTCATAGTCTGGCTTTTTAGCCTTATGAAAAGTGTCATTACAAAACAAGTTTCCAAGAAGCTGTGAAGCATCAAGCAGACAACGAAACTTCTTAATTGCTCTTAATGATGGTCTCAATGTTTCTGATGTTTCAGCTTCAAGAAATCCACATCCGAGTCTTCATATAAAAACAAAGTGTGTCATAGACTTTGATAAATCCTTCCAAAAACATGTCACAATGACATTAGTGTACCATTGCAAAGATATTATGCTTATATCTGCAGCAAGAGGTATGAGGAATTTATCAAGATGACAAGTTTCGGCGCTTGTATGGAAGAGGGAATTGAATATGTTGATCTGCAAGGAGCACCCTAATCATGAACAACTTCCTTAAGATAAATTTTGCAACCAAATCACAGCCGAGGAATTACAAGTGCTTACATTCAGTTATTGTGACTTCAATCTTACAGAAGTACATGATATGGTGTCGTTATAAAGCTCTCTGAGAGATACCAAATTCTCTGGGAAGGATATCAGGTCAGCCAATTAGAAAGCTAGATCATGATATAGTTTCATGGTTTTGCCCAACCAAACACTGAGCTGCGATATCCTTCCCTGTCTGACAGTAACAAATTGATCAAATCCACCATGCACGTCAAGGAGGAAGCAATTGTTGAGATAAATTGCTTGTACTGTTTAATAGTGTGAAAACAGGAAGAAAAAAATTAATGTGGGATAAATAGTTTAAAACATCCCTTACTGAAACTGTGTATGGAATATGCATGGATGCTAAAAATATGCATGGATATTGCATGGATCTGGACTCTAACTTTTTTAGATGCCTGGAACATGCAAGATTAGCCAAGCAGTCATGGAATCTGCATGAATTTTGCATGGGATTTGCATGACTTCATTCCATGATTATGGAATCTGCAAGAATTTTGCAAGGATTCCGCAAGAGTTTTGCATGAATAGGAGTAAAAAAACAAACTCCAACGCAAGAAATTTGCAAGAGTATATCAGAGACCAAGTCTGATGCAAGAGATTTGCAAGAATTTTGCAAGACTCATCAAGAGAGACAAAGGTCAACGCATGGATTTTGCAAGTTTCTTCCCAGAGGAGCTCTCCTGTAAAGAAGATGCAAAAACTTATTATGATGTCATCAACAAAGGGCGGGCTTTCTCAACTGTCGGCTGCTTCTCTCAATTTTTGTTGTGTCAGTGAAAAGCTTGTCATTATTAAGGTGATTGAAACTTGGATTGTGATATATTTGCTAAGGTAAGACCTTCAATTGTTCAACTATATATTCAGGCATCATAAGAGGTTAAAAAATCAATATTTCTTCAGATTGGTAAATTGATTTGGACTCCAAAAGTCCTGTCAAAGAAGTGTAGTGTCCGAGTGGAGTATAGGCCTACATGAAGTTTTGGACTTCGTCATTATGAAGGTGATATGTTTTGCAAATATATATTGCATAGGCCTATAGTTCTCTACTTTCAATGCCTTGATAGCTCATGAGGGTCCGACCAAAAAGTTTGTTTCCAACTTGACACTGAAAAAAAAAGTTCAGCACTTGGGAAAAAAATGTTGTTTCCACCTGTAGCTAGGGTACTGTATTTAATGTTAAATTGCGATAAAAAAGTTTGTCCGCATGCGAAAAAAATAGTTTGTTGATGCTTTTGCAACTTAAGAAAGAAGTTTGTCCCGATGGTAAAATCCATAGCCCTCCCCAACTTTCTTATAGTCGACTCCATTAGAATTGTCTTTTTTGAGCCGATTTAACAATACCAAACAGGCCTATGGGTTGCAAAAACGAGAACCAAAATTAATAAGAGTTGTCAAAAAACCAAAAGGAATTCATGCTAAAAAAGCAGTACCATTCAGTGGCGCCTCTATACCCTTTCATAGTGAGTAACCCCGGCCTTTGAGGGGGTCTATTGGTTTTTGGCAAGGGAAATTTTGTTCGACCCACTTAATGGACCCAAAAAAAATTGTTTGCGGGGGGGGGGGGGTCAGGAGGAGCTGCAGGCCCTAGCATCAAGGCAAATGGCAATTCAGGGCAAATCCTCACTAATAACAGGGCAGATCCACAGTCCCGGTCACATCCGTTACACGTTAGAATTTCAGGGCAAAATTGCAACTGCCGACCCGTGCAAGAAATGTTCAAGATTTATGCAAGGAGTGCGCAAGATTCAGGTCATGCGGATTCCATGCATATACCATGCATATCTCATGCATTTTCCATGCATGCAAGAGCAAGTCTTACACTTTCCATGCATGCATGGAAGCACCATAAAATCCATACATTTTCCATGCGTATTCCTGACGACGCCTGGATAGCAGCTAGATCCTTGAGTTTTCCATACATAATCCATGCATGGATGCATGGCAAATGCATGGAATTGCCCATGCGTATACCATGCATGTGCCATGCATTTTCCATGCATTTGCCATGCATGCAAGAAAAATGCAAGAACAAGTCTTACACTTTTCTTGCATGCAAGGAATATGCAAGAGCAATTCTTACACTTTCCATGCGCCTGGATAGCAGCTAGATCCTTAAGTTTTTCATGCATAAATCCATGCATGGTTCAAGAAAAACGCATGGATCCATCCATGCAAAAATCTTACATAAACCTTGCAAAATCCATGCATATTTTCAGTAAGGGATGGCTGAATATGTATTTTCCCTTCATATCTTTGACCCTCGACAGTTGGAGGATGAAGATGCAGGGAAGGATACCAATACAGCCATGATATAACCTTCAAAAACATTACCCTTTTCTGATCACAGCCCAGTAAGAATTAAGATATTCAATTTGCGCACACAATTTTATGTTACACACAAAACAATATGTCTTCCCACTTATCTGTTTACTGTTGACATCAGAAAGCAGATCTTGTTCATGTCTAGATAGACTCAGTGGATGTGAGCAATTATTTGCGCAGCCAAACAGTCAGGCGTGAACATTTGGGCTCCCATTTACTTTGCACAGTCTTGGCAAACACTCCACCTCTGCATCACTGTTTACTAGTGAGTAATACAGTACATGTTTGATCCGCAGAATAGTGATGTGTCAAGAACAATGATTTGGACAGATCTATTTATATGATGCTGGTCAATTAGTACATGATTCGTTATAATGCATTTTTTTAGGCCAGCCTTAGGACAGGTCTAACATTTTTATTCGCATGTGTCTGCCAGTCCGTCTGTCCAGCTGTCTGTCTAGCTGTCAGCACCACTGTGCCACTGAGCATATCTCAGACACTGTATTTGGTGTCCTTCCTTCCTAGAAATTCATTGATGCATGGCCCCAAAATTGATGATCACCTGATATACACCATGGCAATATGCAGAAACTCACTTTTTTCAAAAATTATAAAGAGTTGGCAGTCGAGAATGGGGCTTACAATTCATGTATTACATTTAGGATGATAGTAGATGACAATTCATGTATTACATGTGGGATGATAGTAGATGACAATTCATGTATTACATGTAGGATGATAGTAGATGACAATTCATGTATTACATGTAGGATGATAGTAGATGACAATTCCTGTATTACATGTTGGATGATAGTAGATGACAATTCATGTATTACATGTTGAAAGGTAGTAGATGAAAATTCATGTATTACATGTAGGATGATAGTAGATAACAAAACATGTATTACATTTAGGATGATAGTAGATGACCAAACATGTATTACATGTAGGATGATAGTAGATGACAATTCACGTATTACATGTAGGATGATAGTAGATAACAAAACATGTATTACATTTAGGATGATAGTAGATGACCAAACATGTATTACATGTAGGATGATAGTAGATGACAAATCATGTATTACATTTAGGATGATAGTAGATGAC
Organism: Platynereis dumerilii; assembly: GCA_026936325.1. NCBI lineage: Eukaryota > Metazoa > Annelida > Polychaeta > Phyllodocida > Nereididae > Platynereis > Platynereis dumerilii. The sequence goes on along the minus strand of JAPTHN010000058.1, from coordinate 917,627 downwards.
AAATCATGTATTACATGTAGGATGATAGTAGATAACAAAACATGTATTACATTTAGGATGATAGTAGATGACCAAACATGTATTATATGTAGGATGATAGAAGATGACAATCATGTATTACATGTAGGATGACAGTAGATGACCAAATATGTATTTCATGTATGATGATAGTAGATAACAAAACATCTATTACATGTAGGATGATAGTAGATGACAATTCATGTATTACATGTAGGATGATAGTAGATGACAAAACATGTATTACATGTAAGATGGCAGTAGATGACAATTCATGTATTACATTTATAATGATAGTAGATGACCAAACATGTATTACATGTAGGATGATAGTAGATGACAATTCCTGTATTACATGTAGGATGATAGTAGATGACAATTCCTGTATTACATGTAGGATGATAGTAATGACAATTCCTGTATTACATGTAAGATGATAGTAATGACAATTCCTGTATTACATGTGGGATGGCAGTAGATGACAATTCATGTATTACATGTGGGATGATAGTAGATGACAATTCATGTATTACATGTGGGATGATAGTAGATGACAATTCATGTATTACATGTAGGATGATAGATGGCGGTTTGTGGATAATTTTTGTTAACACAAACACAAAGAACCCATCACACACCGAACAGTAAACATTCTTAGATTGTCTGGAGGCCTAAGCAGTGAGAAGATATTTGATGAAATGGCCTGAAACAACAACACCTCAAGAGAATGAAGCAATGGCTGAACTGACTGATGGTGTGACGAATAGACTCACGGGCGGCTGGGTTAATAGGCCTAATAAAGACATGCAGCAGTGTGACAACATGCCTGGGGAAGATCAAGCAAAAGCCAGCAGCCATAAAGGCTTGAAGAAGGAGGTTTCACACCCTCATCTGTTTATAAATCACTTTGGGAGAACTTGACCTTTGTCGGTGCGATCTTTGAAAACTGTTGTTTAACACACATCGATGGAGGAAGTGACAGAAAGAAAAGCTACAAGAAAAATAAGGAAAACAAGGATCAGAAGACATAAATACTTACAGGAACATAAAAACTGGATCGTAGGAAAACAGGCAAGGATGGATGTGGCATAATGTGTTTATGGAAGGTCCCAGCAGTACGTCTACTGCCCCCTAGTGAGACATTAGACAAGTTGGTTGTTATCTAGCTTGCTGATTTCTGCCTCTATTGATCTGGGCAAAACCACTTGCTAGAAAAGTCATTGATTACTCCTACAGATCGAGGTCAGTCGCAGGAGCTCCAAAATAGTGGAAATTGCAGCTCTGTCCAAAGGAAATTGGCCTATCAGTTACTGCAAGATCTACAATCCATGGCAGTCACAAGCTCATAACATCTTTTGGGCTCCAAATCCATATTAGTGGTATTAGTCTCATGTACTGATCCGCTCCAACTAATCTTCTTATGTAATACGCTGTAATGTTGGACACTCTTATGCAATATCTTGTAATGGATTTACGACACTCCGATTGTTGACATTAATTAGATTTGTAAACAAGAGCAACGGTTCCTCTTAATCCATTTACACGATTTAAGGCAGCGTTAACATCTTATTGACCACATAATAAGCAAACAAATCATATTGATGAATTGTGTTAATTAAATGCCTCATTCTTAATCATCTATCAGGAATAGTTTCAAATTCGAAATTAACCATGTACCATTAAGAACTATAAAGCATTGAGTACAATATGACAACAGGGCTTAAATTAACAGAAAGGTTGAAAATTACAAATTCAAATAGTTTTCGAAAAGGTCCTCATGGTTAATTTAAGAAATAACTTGGCACATCATGTGATGAGGGGTATTTGGCATTCCTATTCACACCTGTATTTAATCATTACTTCAGATGCAGCTCTTTAGACCGCTGACAAATAGATGTGCATGATTACATGGGAGATATGATCCTGCTTCAGTTTCAATTTCCAATTTTCACATAAGAAAATTCTCCCTCTCTTGTTTTTGCTTTTGTTTGTGCCAAGCCAGGGTACCTGGAACAACTGGCACATTCACAAAAGGTGTCAGACAGTTAGGATGGGTGTTTCTTTGCTCATTTCTAGGATATGGAAAGCTGTTTCGAGAAAGATAGGGGTGAATCAAGTGTGCCTTTTGAGTACGTGGGATCTCCCAAGGAGGCAGCCTAAGTCCCAATTGTTTCATTTCATTCAAACAGCTCAGCACCAGGTGTGGCATAAATGCAGCTTTTTCGAGCGGCTCAATAAAGACCGCGTCATTTTTCCAGCAGAACGAAATCTCGTTTCATCAGCTTGTTGTGTCCAAGCCATCGAAAGAAGTCTCCGAGACTGATTTCTTTTCCGCTGTAATCTAGATGTAGAGGTGCAACTGTCATGCGGTTCTCCTCTTAATCAAACAGGAATTCTCCTACTGAAAGCAATTTCCACTATCTCCTCCCACATGATTTACAAGTTTGTTGCAATACATTTGTGCAGAACTTGGTTCAAATACACTATTTGTCATAAATATGCAATCAGTTATTTCTGTTTTTTTAGTATATATGACAGCAAATCATTGTAAATTTGGAAGATTGTTTTTCTTGAAATTTTAATGTAAAGTTTTTAATGTAAAGTATCCCGCTTGAAAGCCTTATCCAGTACAGTGTAAATAATATGTTCCATTTCAGCAAGGATTTTCAAGTTACTTTTGCCCTTTTCACTGTTATAAAGGCTCTACAAAATTAAGGCCCAACTGAATTAAGTTGTCAATGTTGTCAATTTTTCAGGAAATGCTGATGCATTCCATTTTTATTAGCGACAGTGTACATGGCTGTGGTATTAAGTATTCATAAAAGCTTTTTCATTATTCTAATTAATTTGCAATTTGTCTCTGAGAAATGTAGCAAAGTTAGATCAAGGCAGATTACAATGCATCCTCCCACATGAAAGATGTAGATGAACAATCTTACAAGAGCTCAAGAATCTATATATACCAATTTCATGGGATTAAAGATAGTAATGTAAGATTATCAAATTACTCTTTTCTGATTGGCATATCTGGTTCACTTATTGGATTCATTGAAGATTCATTGGAGGTAGATTACAAGGTGAAACTAAAAAGGAGGAGCAATGTCATGAAGTCCTTCTGGAAAGCGAGCATAAGAATTTTAGAAAAATTTCATTTCGTCATTTCAATTTAGGATGGCATGACAAGAATCTTTTAAAACGTCACCCGCTGGATTCATAGCCTTTTTGCCTACAAGTCGTAAGATATCAATCAGTTTGCAAAGGGGAAATGTAACTGGAAAATTGCCCCAAGGACAATCAAATTTGCCCAGTTTCCGGTAAAGATGGATTTTTTAGATGGTCTAGTCAAGAAGTAAATGTTATATTATACTCGTTATGTGCTCCTGGGTGAAAACGAGGGCTTTCTCTAGAGGAATAACATTTCATAATACTTCATATCAGATGCAGTGTCAAGGACCTGACAAATATAAAATGCATTATGCATGAATGCTCAAATATTCAAAACATTTATTACTTGAGCAATACAGTACTGACAAGTGGAGTTGTGAATAACATTGTGTTTATTGGAACGTTTTCCAGACTCCTCCCATGGGTCCGCAGAAGTGACCTGTGGGTCAGACGCCGGCTCTTCTGAAGGATGTCACTGCCAGTCTGACAAAGGGTTGACAATAAACCTTGCCGGCTCTTATCACAAGTTTCAAACCAGCGCATTCCACCTTTGAGTCAGTAATTTTTGGATAAGTCACAGGAATATGAAGATTGCAAGAAATGTGACAGGGTGAGGGAGGTGAAGCCCCCGCAATGGGGTTGACGTGTGTGCGGGGATGACCGGAATCAATGAGCAGCCAAACCTAATCAGAAGCTGGCAGCATCAGCGACACACATCCGAATGGAGGGTGATGAGAGATGCCAGCCACACAGCGCTTTCTCCAATAGGTTTACTGGCAAGTCTTGCTTTATCTGGTCGCCTGTCACTGCCGCCATTCAAGTCAATCACCTTGGTATTCCTCCCGCAGCACTTGTCACAACTTCCGTTCAAAATTAAGTTTGCCCAACATAAATCGTTCTTATTGTGACTGGCTTGATCAGTCCTCATGCAAGTTGCATGTCCTTGAAAGATCGAGGTTCTTCCTCCGCGCGCCTCCCAAATAGCCAAGGCCGGATGAGGAGAGACAACCTCGGGGTTGATTTCCCTAGTGAGTGGTCATTTGCTGCCGCAGCAGCTTGCTTCCTTGAGAGATGCGCGCAAGGTGACAGAGGTCAGTTCAATCTTTTCCACAAATATTGGTATCTTAGTCGCGTCAGTGGTCCCATTCATCCTATAGTGACCATTCCACAAAAGGGAGCACAATGTGGACCAGCTGACCACTAGGTCCAACACTGCACTGATCTGTCCAGCAGCCAGTAAAGTATTTTGAATCTCCACCCATGCCAAGTACCCTGGAAGGAGTTTGCTCGCTACAGTACAGGTCAGCATGACCCCTGACCTTTGCCATTGTGTATGTTCATTTTGTAAACATTTCAGTATGTGAAACAATGCTTGGAATCACAGTGTGTGTGCTCTGCTATAATAACATCGTGACAACAGTAATTTACCCACTTGGCTCCTGTATGTGGCTTCTGACATTGTTATGACCATATTTTTTTATGCTTTTGTTGCATGTCAACTGGGTAGGAAAAACCAGTTCTTTCCAGGGAAAGCAAATTGTGGTATGATCTCCTGCTGTTTCAGTGTTTGCTCAGGTCTTCTGTCAACGTCTTGCAAAACATCTTTTTTTAAACATCTTTTTTAAAACATCTCCTTTTATCCAAAGACCTTGCAGACCACCAGCTCTAGAAAAAGTGGATGTCCTCTCTTACTTCAAGATGACTGTCCCTTGTGACTTTTTTGGCTTGACCTAGATAACACAGAGTCTAGTTTTGGTCCTTAGAGAGGTCTCTGACCACTGCTGTGAACTGATACAAGGAAAAAATATGATACAACTATAATTCTGTAGTTCAGTGGGTTTCCCTGAAGCTCAGCTGATCATCTTGCACGCTATAACAACACAAGCCCCCGGTTTATGATTACAGAGTATCACACACACATAAAACTCCTGAGATTTGCATAAAACATGACAATTTAGATTGGACACAATTTGTCACACACAAATGAAACCCTCACAATCAAGTGCTTTTGAAGTTGAGACTCGTTTATTTGTGAGGGTGTCATCTTCATAATAGAACATGTTGTTATTTAATCAAGCCTGCAATACTCTCGTGGTTGAGTAATCAAATAAATGTAATCCCTCTCCTGCCATTAAAGTAGGTTGTTACAGAGATGAGAGTTTTCTATGAACACATAACAATGGGATAATAAACGGTGTCATATTTATCATTTGTGAGTGTGACTCCTCCTGTCACGAGTTGACCTCAATGAGGAAAGCCTATTGAGTGCTCTGGCTTTATAGCTCCAGGCAGGATGGCATTGTGACCTAAGTTGTAAACTGTCAGGTGAAATGAACACAGGGACCAACAACAGTTTGTACAGATAACATTGTTGTCTAGGTGTGAGTGCTCTTAGTGGCAGGTCCATGGGTGTTTCATGTGTGTATGTGTGACTTGTGAATGCCATTTCAGTTATGGCCAGCTGACCATGAAACTGTGGCACTTATGGGGGCTGCAGCCAGCGCCAGTTGCTGCCAGTGGGTGAGCAGCATCAATTGGAGGAGATGCTGAGGCAGCCAGTCCGCGTCTCAGCGTCATGGCAGAAGCAACTCTCTAACTGCCCTACCTGTTTTAGCTGCTAGCGCAAGACACATCACTCTTTCTTGGTTGCTGCTGTTAAATCTGCTGCTAATTCTTCTTTAGCTCGCTTTATCCAATCTGCTCATTCATATGACGAGGAGGATCTCTTCTCCGCCAGCTTCGCGAGCTGTTTTGCGAGCGGCTTCGACGGCGTTTTAACCATCGCGCCTTCCAAGGATATTATCCACTCTCCTAAATCCTTGAGCTCCTTGACTTGATGACAAACTGGATTTCGTCACATCAAAGTGATCTGCCTGGAATTTCGTCACAAAGTAAACCGCCACCAGCAAGAACAGTTAAATCCCTCATCAATTATGTCTTAATGGAACTACTGGATTCCCCTAGTAAACTGAGAGAGGTGAGTTGTTTCGCTGTTGTTAAGTAGCATGCCATTTAAGTGCATGGGTATGGTTTTGGGACATGCAAGCTTTTTATCATGGATAGATTTGACTGATTTGAATCGGGCCAATCACACGAATTCCACAACAAGGAACAGCATGCTTCATGGCCCTTGTTATTGACTAGACACTTACTGTGATTAATGTAGCAGACTCTTGCATTAGGCATATTGTCCTTTCTGATGATACGACATCTCGAAAAGTAGAAAAACAAGCTCGTTTTTGTTTCTCTAAGTAAGAGTCTGGAGCTGTGAGACAAAAAACTCATATAAGCAGTGTTTTGATTACTTATACATCTTATGTGTGTTTTTCTTATTTCCTTTTCTGCCTAATGTATGTACTTCCCTTATATAAACATTGTAGACTACATATAACTCAGTTTACTATAATACAATACACTCAACACCAATGACAAAGAGAATACTTGATCAGTAGTGAATGGACTGCTGGCTGCAACAGTATTCAGCACATATAGTATATATTCTGCATTGCTGTAGCAAAACATAAAAGGTTCACAGGAAGTCATAGAGAGGGAGAGGGAAATCAGGGTAAGCCGAGAGGTGGCTGTGTGTGAAGTCTTTTGTGAGGTGTGGTGTGAAACAGCAGTAAAACTTTGTGACTTCACAGGATGTATGAGATACGTATAGCTAAGCCATATTTGTGAGCCATGGTCGTTATAAAATGAAGCTATGAGCCATAAATGTAAGCCATAGCTATGAGCAGTGATAGAAGACTGTGTGTGACAGCAACTGTGAGTCGCACAGTGGTGAGTCTAAGTCCATGGTTTTGAGTTTTTGGGAAACGTTGTGAGTGACAGCTGTGAGCCAGTTATAATTTTTATATAACTGTAATTAAGCCATATTGGTTACCCTATATGTGTGAGTCCTAATCGTGGGCCATAGGTTTGAGCCACAGAGGCTATCTGTGAACCACGTTTCAGTGAGTTGTTATTTGAAATAGCTGTGAGCCACAGTTGTAAGCCATAGAGCTCTGCAATCTCAAGCTGCAAGTTACAAGTCATATTTTATTTTACAGATGTAAGCCATGGCTGTAAGTGTCGCTGTGTGCACTGCAAGCCATAGCTATGAGCCATAGGTAAATTTGTCTGTGAACCATTGTTTGAAATAGCTGTCAGTCATAACTGTAAGACTTGTAAGTCATAACTGATATCCAAAACTGTGATCCAGTGGCAGTGCTATAAGCCATAACTGTGAGTGTCACTATAAGCACAGCAAGCCTTAAATTTAAGCTAATATCTGTGAACATAATTAAGTCTATGAGCCATTGTTTGATATAACTGTGAGATACAGCTCTAAGTCATGGCTGTGACATGTGAGCCATAGATATAATTTAATTTATATTATTACTTAATTCATGACAGTGAATCATAAAATAATCTGTAAGACATTGTTTGAAATTTAAGTAAGTTGTACAGTGTACATACATCTATCATCCAAAGCTGTGAGCTGATTCCCTGAGCCACAGCTGTGAGTGCCACTGTGAGAACTGAAAACCATAGCTATGAGCACATTATATGTGAGTGAACCATAATGGTAAAATGAGTATATGACAGGGTGATAGTTGTATGCCATGGTTGTGAGCCATATCTATGAGCCATGGTTGAGAGTTACCCTCAGTTTTGAGCTAGTGGTGAGTGGAGGCAGAGCCATGGATCACCATTAAGTGAGGCTTACACCTGAGAAGGGAGAAGGAGGGAAGAGCTGTTCTAACAAGAATATAGTCTGGAGGCACCTAAGGGGGCTAAATGGCTCTTACCCCTCTATCACCATGTGTCTGTGAGGAATATCATTCTGTTAGTTGGAGATTATCTTCTCGTAATGAACGCTAAATGATGAGATATGGTGTTGAAACCAGAGCAGCTTCATTGACTGGGGGACTATAGCCGAGCTGCTCCCATGAGCTGCGAGCACAAATCATCCGCCAAGAAACAACAGAACATTGGTTTCTAAGTAAATATCACTGCCTCACCAGGTCCAATCATAGGCTAGGCCCTGTGCACTGGCTGTTACAAACCTCCACTCACCACTAGCTCAAGCACTGTCTTCACTTTTTGCATTATAATGTGTGCTTTTATATTTGATATGTAGTAATCGGTCTGTAATTGGCTCATTGTCCCATTTTCTTCCCATTGTTCATCTGACTGAAAAAAGTTGTTTACAGGAATTTTGAGTTCACATTCAGACATACTATTTCATAATTACTTATCAGAGTGCTATTTAAGCCAGTCATAAAAAGATAATTGTCTAATCATGCATTATTAGACTGTGTTTTCAACTTCATTCAGTCAGTGTAATACGTCATTTGTCAATTGTCCAGTTTGCTTATTTGTATTAACCAAAAACAACGTATAATTCATCATGAATATATCATTAAAATATCACAATGTGGCATAGTGTATATATGTACCTTCTAATATATTCATTGGGCTATTTGACTTGTATTTGCGGTTTGGTTTTGCCAATTAAATTGTCAAACTATAAATTTGACAGTAAGGCTCCTCAGTGTATTCGTGTGTGCTTAGCAAATCTGCTGCCAAAGTGCTTGGATTCGTGCCATAATTGGGCTGCTGAAACTGAGGTCACTTGAATGTCACTGTTTTAATAGCATCCATACTGTGTACCAAACATGCAGGGGTGTGGCGCAGTTGTGGTCTCTTCACATAATGAGTTTCAGAATACTTTTATTTGGATACTTTTAGTCTTGACCATCCATTCTAGAATTAGCTTGATAGATGCCAAAGATGCACGTACAGTCGTACACCCTGTCAAATAAACTTCTAGGAGGCGGTGGGGTTCTACAATTGATAAACGCAGTAAGACAGATAAAGAGGCCTTTATTCAGACAATTATTTATGCAAAAATAAATGTAGAACATAATCGGAAACATATAACCAGCTGAACTACTGTCAGAATATTTACAGATGCTTACAATTTTTCACTTGATGGCCAATTCTCAGAAGTGATCACAATCATGATCACCAGTTTGCTGTTTTAGCTTCACCATTCCGCTGCACTGCTTTTGGAGTAGTACCTTGTGGTTTGTACTGCCCAGTGGTCAGTCCAAGGGCTCCACTGCTGATGCCACTGATGACACTGATAATAATGCCATTGAGCTGTTCTTTTATATTCTGATGTTTTGACTGATACTGTAAACTTTTTTTGAGTCTTGTTTTTAAGATGACTGCAACGTTGCTGAACTTTGTTTCTGATACTACTGTTGTTGATATTACTGCTGTTGTTGATATGTCTGTCAGTTGATCAGGCATAAGAGACTTGTTGTGATCGACTTTGGCCTATATGTATGAAACAAGAGCTTTTGCTAAAACAACAACTTGTCTTTACAACTGATGTTGATATACTCTTAGAATACTTTGTCACAGTTGTTGTTGCTATATATTCGCTATAGGCATCATTTCTGCCAATTCTGACAATAATGATGCCAATATCAATAGCTCTAAACTGCCACACCAATATGGGCGATATAACAGCATTTCAGCAGATTCTCTGGGTGTGTGAAATAGGCTGTTTCTGGTACAGCTGATGCTGTTGATACTGTAATGTTGTTGAGGATTATCTAGTTATATTGTTAAAGCTGGTGATAAAATAATATACCTGTTACAGCGGATTCTATAAACAGAACAATGTTTTTGATAAAGTGATCTTGTGAACCCTGTATGGGAGATAGATAGATAGATAGATAGATAGATAGATAGATAGATAGATAGATAGATAGATAGATAGATAGATAGATAGATAGATAGATCGATCGATCGATCGATCGATAGATAGATAGATAGATAGATAGACAGACGGATATTTAGACAGATAGATGGATAGATGGATAGATAGATAGATAGATAGATAGATAGATAGATAGATAGATAGATAGATAGATAGATAGATAGATAAATAGATAAATAGATAGACAGATAGATCTTATCATTACTATTGATTAGGCCTACACAATTATTGATGATGTCACCATGGATGTTGAGGCCAAAGTTTATTCCTGCATTGTTGTTAAGCAATGTTTTAAAAGCAGCCACACAGCTGGCAAAGTGTTTAAGGCTCCCGCCCAGCTTCGCTTAAGGTCTTTGCATGCACGGGTTCGAACCCCGGTTAGGGAACCTGAAATTTTCAGTGGACCTTTATGAACAATATCCCAGCTGGATGTTGTTCGGATGAGACGTTTAATTGGTGGCCCCTTGTATCAGAGTCTGTGCTAGGCAAGTTAAAGATCCCTCACATGGGGGAACATGTTGAGGACTCCCGCTCCCTCTCTGTTGAAACAACTGCTGTTGAAACTGTGACCGGTGAAACTATGGCTGCATGTTGAGACTACAGCCATAACTGCTGATGCTGCTGCGTCTGATGTTGTTGATGGATGCTGAGAGGATGTTTGATGATGCTACGAGACTCTTGGGAGGGGGCAGAGGTCATAATAGGCCCCTACACGTGTCTGTATCTGTGCTCAGCCATCACCAGTCACGTCCTTATCACAGCTATTGTAAATACAGTCAGAATTGCAATAACCAATAACATCGCATCAACTGTGGGTGCTTGTATGAGCAAATATATAGCATTCTACATGGGTTGTGAGCTTACCTTGTGTATGTATGCTCAAAGTTTTCTTTGACATTTGTCAATATGAAAATTAAAATTTATGGTGTTACTGTTACCTTTGATGAATGTTGGACAGCGGTTTCATCCATCCTTTGTCTCATTGGTGCCCTCTTCCTGTCCTTACATTGTATTGCCTCGCAAGTTCATTAATACGGGACGTCAAGCCCCAATCAGACATCCATCCCTCATGGAGCCCTTCCACATGTCTGCAAAATATAATTTGGTTGCTTTACACAAGTTCAATCAACACATTTTACTAACTGGAGTTAATGTGGCCAGTGTTCACCTCGTAAAATACTAGACCTAGACCATTGAACACAAAATACTCTTTTTGGCCAATATGAACGAAATTAGCAGATGCACTTTAGATAGTTTGCATACCCTTAATGACAATTTCAACGTCAAATCTAACGCACAGCTTCGTGATATTCAAAGTGTTTTGACATCTGACATCAAAACTTAAATCTAAAGTCAGAACAAAGATGGCATCAAGGATGATCTTGTCTAAAACAAGACAACCTGAATGAAATCTAATAAGATAAATACGGTTTTTAATATTCATGCGTCACAAAACCGAACCACATGAAAGACGCTGGAAACAAACGGAATGAAACATTTTATAGAAAAAAAAGCTAAAGATATCGTTTGTTATGCTGAGTTATATTTGCTTTTCTAAGCCCAAATATTTTAAATGGCTAATGTTCTATTCCATAAATGATGTCTTTAAATATTTGTTTTAACTGAATCAGCATGTTTGAGGCCTCGGGGCCATGACAAAACTATGTTATTAACAGACCATACACATATTCGTTAGAGTTGTCATGCACAGTCAACTATTAAATTTGATTTAAATAGTATGACATCGTATTCTCATGAATATGATTGTAACTACAGTCACAACCAGAGAGGTGAATACTTTATATTTTTAAGAACATCTGTATTGTCACAGCAGATCACACATATTTTACATTGAGATTGGTGATAAATTCATAACAGAGAAACATGTGCTTGTAAGTGTTATGTCTCTTTTGCTGATAGTATAACATGATAAACAGAGGACACATTAATCACCCAATTCACCCATAGTCTACAAAGCACTGAAGAAATCCCTTATTTTGAAAATAAACTATGAATTATTTTGTGTGTGGCTGAAGCTTCTATCTCTTCTGGACATTGGTTCAAATTGTTCGGCTCTAATAATAGTAGCAAATAAGGTGCCATCAAAGCCTTCAAAGGGTCTTCAAACACCTGCCAAATTTGAATCATTACCTGATGTGGTTCTGCTCTGTAAAACCAGGTGCCGTCACTTTTCCTACCATAAAAGCAATAGTTTCCTATCATAAAATGACAATTGTTTACATTCATAACGGTAGTTTAAAGTGATTCAACTGATTATACATGGTTACAAATAAAAGTATTTCGACTTCAAATATCTTACAATATTCTGCATTAAAATTTTAAGGCCGACCATGAAGCAGGAGATCAGTCACATGACACGCCAGTAAATAGTGATATTGGTGTCTTAAAAGTGTTATTGGTGTGTGGAGAGTGATATTGGCGTGTCCCTATGCTCGTAGCTGCAACCATGCACTCAATTGCCTAAATATTACTTTAGGGAAGGCCTGGGTAGGAGGAAATCTAGCTTCTTGAAATGCCAATATGTCGTTTTATAAATATGCCCATTGTAAATAATTGGAAAAATTTAGTATTCTTTTATTTTAAAAAAGTAAGATTCTTTAGAAAAACCAGTATTTTACAAAGATGTATAAGTCAGAAAATTTTTGTGCAGAATATAACAAATAGTGGATGTTGAGTCAAACAAAAATTGAGTTTTATTGGCCTCAGCAGTGCGGCCTCGACCAATATTACTGCTTCGGCCAAAAAAACTCCATATTGGCCTCCTCACCATCCCCTATCTATATAATATCGACCACTTCTGTAATTCCACTGTTTAATTCTGGGCCATACGAGATGATTCTGCCAGTGCTACATGTAGTTTTGTTGTCATTTTTGCAAGAAAATAAATTGCCTTTACATCTTGCAGTTAGTAATTTTGAAGATATTTCTGTCAATTAAATGATCTGTCATTAATTCTACAGCCCCAAGACATTTCTGCATATTTGGAAAATTATTTGCCAAATTGCCATTCTATTGTTAATTCATCCATTGATAAAACAAATTTATACAGGATAAAATATTCAGAACAACTCTAACAACACAGTTATATTGATGCATACCTAGTATCTTCCAAACTGGGATTTTTTGCACACATAGTTTTACAGACTATTTTCCTATAATTTTATATAAGTTTCCTATTCGTATTTGAATAAACTTTTCTAACAACCAAAAATGTGAAATAAAAAATTAAGAAAGTAATAAATTCTTAAGTTTTCTAAAACCAATTCCATGCCTTTATAAAGCAATTGATGTCATGTCAAATGTTTTATCATAAGATGACTGACAATCAGTGAATAAGTAAACTTTTATAAATAAATCCTTTCTCCTTAAACAAACTTTTGCAACACAACAATCGTTTTAGTTGAGATTATATTATGAAAAGGGACAGTGACAAAATGATCCTGTTACAAAGCTCGCATATCAGATAAAGCCAGAAATATAAGTGAGTATGGATAATGAAATATCAAAGGAATAGAAAAGGGGATTCAGATTTTAATTATGAAAAAAAAAAGCATATCAAATAGCAATTTATTGTTGGGGGGGGGGGGGTGACAATTGCCAGGATAAAAGATTAACAAAATATAAAAAAGAAGCTTCCGATTGACAATGAAGAAAATGTGTATGTATCAAATTGTTATTTTTCACTTGCTCAAACATGAAAATGAAAATAAAAGCACCACAACATAGATAAATAAACAAATTGCCTCGAAAATATAAAATAACATAAAACAAGGGGCCTAGACGGACCACTGATTGATGTCATGTAGGCAGAGGGATAACCAATAGATTGGTTGGGTATATGTCAACCAATAGATACCAATAAGTTATAAATTAGACAGACAGACAGACAGACAGACAAATTCTTTATTGACCTGTGTAAAAAATATACACCCAGCCCTATATGGGCTTACAAGTCATCAAAATAATTCAAAAGTAACTTTAACAACAAGTTTTCTGGAAACTACAATATTAAAACATTTACAATCACATATTTACAATATTAAAACATTTACAATCACATATTTACATTATTTAAACAACAAACTTCTTCTTCTATGGAAAGCTTTAAACAAATATTCTGCAGTAAATTTAACTAAATCCTTGGACATCAACAACTTAAATTTTTCTTGTAATGATAAAAAGTAAAAATCCACACAATGATCTAAAACACGAGTTAAAAGTAAATTACGTAAATCGTTATAAGTATTACAATGGAACAAAAAATGATTTTCATCTTCTAGAACATGATAGGAACAAAATTCACAAACTCTATATTCTAATGGTATATCATTGTAACGTCCTGTCTCTATTGCTAATGGTAAAACACCGAACCTAAATTGTGAAAGAACAGACAAATGACCTCTATCATAGATTTTATATACATAATCCTCAGTACCAAATGTAGTTTTAAACTCCCTGTAAGTTCTTAATTTTGGCATGTTAGTTACTTGATTTTTCCAGTTGGTTTTATAAATTTCCATCAGTTGACGTTGTGCATTTTCCAGGTTAATAGGTAAATTTTCTACAAAATCTTGAGTAAGATTCAATTTAGTGAATATTTGTAAAACCTCATTACTCCAATTTCTCTTGTTAATTTGTTTATCAACTTCAAACACTTGCTTAGTTAGTCTGTTTTCATCCATGTAAACAAGTCTATTCCAAAGACGTAGCATTTCAATATGACGTCTAGTTTTTGAATCAATCCATCCCATATCGCCTTTAAAAGCATGTTTTGGGGTAAAACTATTCACACCTAGAAAAAATCGTATTGCCCTGTTTTGTATTGCTTCAGGTTTAGAAAAGTCTTTGTAGCCCCAAACTCCTGAACAATAATCCATAATAGGAACAACACCTGAATCAAACAATTTACTGTATGTTTTAAATCCTAAACCTTTCAATTTGTAAACTTTGTTTTGGATACTTCCAAGCGCTCTTCCAGCCGAGTTGACAAGGGCAGTTGATGTAACATTATAATCAAGACATTCTTCTAAGATTAGGCCCAGATATTTATAGCTTTTTACAATTTCAATTGATTCATTTCCATAGGTAAATTCACAGTTGCTAACATTTAGACCTTTATGTCTAAAGTGGACAATTTTTGTTTTACCAATATTAACTTTCACTTTCAGACTCAGCAATTAAGGCCAAGTCATCTGCATACATAAGAATACTTAATTTAACATTGTAACATTTACACCCATTTCTAAATTTTTAATATCTAGAGCTAAGTCATTAATATATAAACCAAAAAGAGTAGGGGATAATGGATCACCTTGTTTAACCCCTGAACCTAACTGAAATGTGTCTGTATTAGCATTATTAAGATTTACTTTAGCTACTGGGTTGGTGTATATACATTTTATGGCGTTGAATAGTTTTCCACCAAACCCCTGTTTCCTGAGTTTGAAAAATAGTAGTTCACGATTAACTGAATCAAAAGCCTTTTGTAGGTCTATAAAGGCGACAAAAGTTGAGCGTTTTTTATTTATTCTATTTCGAATAGTACTAGTTAAGCTATAAAGATGGTCTGAACAAGAGCGTTTTGGTCTAAAACCATTTTGTTCATCGACATATATATCATTAATCTCTGCTATTTGTAACAATCTGTTATTGATGATGGCTGAGAATAATTTAAAAATACATGACATTAGACTTATACCTCTGTATTGTAGTGGTATTCGTGGATCTATCATATTTGATTTTGGAATTGGTTTGATGATAGCCATATTCCACTCACTAGGCATGATGTTAGTAATGTATATTTTATTAAATAGAGATAAGAGTAATCCATTTGACAACCCATTTTTAAAAATTTCGTATGGTATGTTATCAACTCCCATGGATTTATTTAATTTTGTCTTTTGAATCACTTTCTCTATCTCTCTAATCTCAATTAAGTTTTCTTGATCATATATTATCGGCATTGCATTTTCATGATCTTGTAAATATTCAATACATTTGTTATAAAAATTTAAATCAAATGTATCCACAGATTTAGGATTGTACAGGTTTTTAAAATCATTTTTCCATTGCAGCATTAGAGAAGTGAAAGATGTTCATTATTTGATGGACAATTCAATGTAATGCCAAACCTCTTTGAATACATGTAATTTGCTGTGGTGTTGAGAGTTTGACAAGTCATTTGTCCTGTGAGCATGTCAAGAGAATCTGATATTTACTATTGCAATGCCAGGTATTTTTCAATATATGTGTAGCACAGTTTTTAGATGCACATGTAAGCAAAAAGGAAAGAGCCTGGATGTTGCATGAACCATAAATCAGGAACCAAAGATGCACCATAAACGTACATTTCCAAGCCTGTTATGCCACAGCAACAATATATGCAGTGCACAGCTTCTTAGCTGAGTCTGGGGCCCAGTTTGTCATCCAAATGACAAATAATTGGCCTGATATGGGGAGCAGGCTAGGCAAATTACGACATAGCAAAGTTGCTTGTTTTGTATTCAATATCCACACAGTTTCGCTTTCATCTCCCTTCCCTGGTCGACAGAGAATATGTAAGATAATTGCAGATTGCCAGGCTGTTTGAAGCCGGCATCCATCTTGAATTTTAACAACATGCAGTAAGGGCAGTGCAAAGGGATTTTGCCTCAGTGTAGCCTTGTGGAGCTGCCATTGGTGGGGCTAACAAGGTCCTGTGTGTTCTGTCCTGTTGGGGCCTGTTCTAGTCCTGGGTAATGGATGACAGTGTTGCAAGGCTCATCCCAGCAAGCCACTGAGTAAGGACGTTGTCCAGATTAAGTTTGGTGCTAAGATTGAATTCCTGTGACCCGTCGAAAGGAGCTGGACCCTGACTGGTCCCCCAATGATGTTATGTATGAATAAGACGTCTGGTATCCACAGCTACCAAGTTGTATCCGCTGGTAGCAGTGATTGAACCGGTGGCTATTTGTAGCCACTGGTAGCCAAGATGTAGCCAAGTTGTAGCCAATGGCAGTCACAAGTGAATTACTGATTGTGGTTATCTATATCATAATAATGATAGCCATTGCTATAGCCAAGTTCTTTAGAGAGTTAATTGGTTGTACAGGTAGGCAGTGGTAACTATACTTCTACATGTTGTAGCCACTGGTAGCCAAGATGTAGCCAAGTTGTATCCTATAACAGTCGCAAGTGAATTACTGATTGTGGTTATCCATATCGTAACACTGTTAGCCATTGCCAGTCAATGGTAGCCAGTGTTAGCCATGTTGTGTCCACTAGGATAGCCATAGTTGCATTCAATGGCAGACCTTCGTAGCCAATTAATCATGAATGTTAATGCAGCCATGTTGTATCTTTGTAATTGAGACCACTGCTAGTGATAACTAATGAATTCAATGGTAACTTTTTGTAGCCCAATTAATGGAGCCTTGTTGTATCCAACATACAGCCAGTGTTTGCCACTGCTAAACCTAATTTGTAGCCTCTACATCATGTTAGCCAATTCCTGTAGCCATGTTGCATCATTGATAGCCATTTTGTAGCCACTTGCAGCCAAGTTGCATCCTGTGGTAACCTTTGGTATAGCCAAGTTATTATAAATATAGCAATGATAATTCCCTGGTAGCCACTACTAGCCAATTTGCAGCCACAGGTGTAGCCAATTTCTTTCACGAGTAGCCCTTGTTAAAAAAGTTAATAAATATGTCTACTGGTAGCCACTGTAGCAATTAACCACCGATGCGTTATAACACAGTCGAACTGGAAGATACTGGTAAACTGTAGCCAATGGTATCCACCTGGAGCCACTAGTATAATTGCTGGAAGCCTGTGGTAGTATAGTTACTTGAGGCTACCAGTAATTCGATGGAAGCCACTGGTATAGCTACTGAAAGACACTAGTCGAGGGCTACAGTCCGTCCAAACAACAACATGTGCACAGATTGGTGATTCAGTATAGCGGGTAGTGCGACTCTCCCAAGGTGTCCCGCCATCTCCTGCAGTTACCAGAGAAATATGGCTGCTTGATCAGTCCTCTTGGGAATATGGCCCATCTAGCGCTTCTGAGACAATTGATCATCGTGGTGCTAAGAGATGTGAGGACTGGAAGTGCTTCGGAGACGGTGTTGGTGACAATGTTCTCCTCTCCCCCTTGCTCCGTCCTCGCCGCCCCCTATGCGTACCGGAAGTCGTTACTTGTAACTTCCGCTTATCAAGCACTTGCCACTTGTGCTCACTTGTGCTTGCTTGTGCTCACTTGTGTTAGCTTGTGCTCACTTGTACGCTATTGTCTGCTTATCTACGAGGTTCGCCATCATAAGAGCTCAGGCAAATATTGGATAATTAATCTGAAGACCCCAGAAGGAGGGTGGCAAACAAGACCTGGGGCACTTGTACCACAGGCTACAACAATGATTATTGGAGCCCAGGGCAGCAAGGGGTTCTCTATGAAATTTTGGCATGGGAACTACAGTGTATAGGCCTACTGTATGTGTACATGTGTGTACTACATAGCTCTGTTTAGACCCTGTGAAGTATATTCAGCCTGTGAGTCCACATTGTTTTTTGTTGTTTTAAGTGATGTCTGGCTGCGACTGATAATAATATCTGATATTATTTGTATGCATGGTGCTGCATGACAGTTTTCAACAAAATTAATGTGTTTAATACCATCGCCATTCTCATTATGTGGGTGTCATAGTTACCTTCATAAAGCTTGTGTAGGCCCACCAGAGAATTGTTTACACTGAACATCAACAACAAGGGCGGCAGGGACTATGGAAATGCAGTAAATGCACTCTTACCACAGAAAACACGCGGTTGTCCACTCTTGGAACTGAACCTGAGTCCTAAAGACTAGCAGCTTATTTGAGCGTGTTGCCTGACCGTGCAGTTAAATGGAGAACCAGCTAAGACCCATTATGAGATATATGTGAAGAGTCTTTACTTGTTTTTCTATTCTTTTGGAACAAAGCCAAGGTTTTACACCAAAAAGACCATACAATATCATGTTATCGATCTATCGGCATGTTCTGATTATCTTGGGACACATCAATATGGGTTCCACTTCACTTCAAGAAAAATGATGTGTAAAGCATTCTGGTTAGGGAGTTTATCTCTCAAGTTTATTTCATCATTTCAAAATCAAGGCTTCGAGCAGGAATCCTACCAGCTTCGAGCGGGAATCATACCCGCTACTGAACAATTTGATGCCAGTCTGCTGCCACAGAGCTAAATATAGAATGCTATGTTCCTCTGGAGAGGGAGGACGGAGGACTTGGAATGTGCATGGGGCTCACGTTTCAGCCGGGAAGTCCTGCAGATACAGTGGTTGTCAAGATGATGGCATTGCTTATAGAACAGGCTAGAAATGAACAGCGACGATTCCCACAAGGCATTAAGTATCAAAGTGTGAATTGCATATTGATTGTTGTCTAGCAGCTTATCTGCTGCAGGGCCTCCCATTCCAGCCGGCCATCTCCAGACACCAGGCTCGTGGCCTCCCAGGATCCCTGCTCTTCTGCTGCCCTGCCCTGCTCCTTTCACAGCTCTAATATCTCTATCTGCATAAGCCGATGACTTTTGCTGGCGCTCCGGGTGAAGATTAGCTCAGTGGCGGGGCATCGCGCCTTCCAATTGCTCAGACCGCGATTTGATTCCTGCTTGTGGCCTGCTGCAGACAGTTGTGGTGATCACGAGTAATTGCAGCGGCTAGTGTCTGGTAGTTTTTAAAACAGAAGGAGTTCTGAAATAAAGATATTAGACTGCTCAACTCATCCGATTTTGTTCTTGAATACCGATAACTATGATAAGTGAAAGAACCATAGCACATTCTGTAGCTTCATACTCACAGCTGCTCAATCATCATATTTTACCATTTTATGACCCCTTAAAAGTTTTTCCTTGCAAGAAGGTCATAAAAGGAATTAAAGAGATTTTGGAACCCTAAAACATTTTGTGAGTGTTTGCTATGCCCAGGACTAACAGATAAGGATGCACGGTGAAGGCTTTATGCCATGGCCTATATTCATGCACTCTGGTAGGCTTATTAGAACAAGATGAGGACACAGCAATGAGGTGAAGGAAGACTGAAAATCCCATGCAGCCGGGGTTCATGCATATATGACCCAGCAAGAGCTGGAATCAAAACAGCCATCCAGCTTTTAAAAACTCAGGACCTTACCAACTGAGGTTACTAAAAAGATGATCCCTAAAAATGATATCATACATTATTTTGCACATTAGGGTTACTGGATTTGATCTATATTCAAGGACACTGTATATCATAGCAGTACCTATATATCATCTACCACCTACATTTCGGTGCATAAATGCCGAAAGTAAAACCTTCCTTTCATAAAACAACATCCTTGTCATTCTGTGCTATCACCAGCAGTCGAAAGCTAGATCTCGACAGAATTATGGGATGTCTCTTGCCATTTCTGGATCATAATCCAGCAGAAAAATGTTCTGATCCCCAAGTGTCTCCGAGGATATTAAGGAAAATCTGCAGAGCTCTAGTTCAGCCCCAAGATATTTGCAGGAAATATAAATGTTTTCTCTGAAGCACATGCTTGAATTCTTGAATATTTTGCTTCCATGATGGAAACATAACACACATGTTTGTATATATATGATATATATATCATGTAGGGCCTTTTGCTGGTATATTTGAATATCGGTCGAGTGTTGGTTATGCATTAGTCTAATGTATTCCATTCGCTTTATTTTGATTATCAGATTGCTTGTGTAACAACCTATATTGAACTCTACTGATGTAGGCAGTAAGTGATTTATTTTCGCCTGCTTAAGACCATGCCTGTGATATCACATTCGAGTCATACAAGTCATTCACTCACATTTTCTTACAATTTTGAGGGAAAAAGACATGACTCGATAGACTTTTTTAAAAATCCATATGCTTTTAAATTGGAAAGAATATAACATGAAATCTAAATATACAGCATTTTCTGTTATCAGCATCCTACAGACCATTGTGCCATATAGCACTCAAATCCAAAGTGAATGTCCAGAGCAAATTTCGAACCTATATTTTAGCAAAAGGGATGCTGAAAGACACTTGTTACAGTACACCAACAGGCTATAAGGACTTCAAAATCAATCATAAGTCAGTTTGGCAACATTCTGTCATTGCAATAACTGAAACATTTGTCAAAACAGATCATGACAAATCGCAGCCGCTTATTAGCATTTTTAACGTGACTCACCATTGCAAGCCCATTTCCTATGACGTGTTTTATGACATCGCCTGGTTTCTAGAGTGCTTGAGCTCCCTGGATCCACAATTGTGAAGACCATTATAAGCTTCGTTACTGCCACAGCAAAAGGGAAAAATCTCGTTTATACAGATATCAGAGACACACAATGTACTTGTGTAACAGCATCAGTCGAAAGTGTTTCTAGGAAGCAGAGTTTTGTAGTTTTGATATTGCCTAATTAGTACACATTGCAACTGGAGGAAGTGTATGTATGAAGCTGGCAATTAGAGGTGCACAGTCTGCAGTGCATTATATACTTTGCGTAATTGCTCCCAGGGAATTAAAAAAACCTGTTGAAACATCAAAACTCTTACTCTCTTAAAGCGTAATGCTTCACTTATATGTTCAGATGTCGTCTATATACACAATAGGTACAATCTGAATATACCCTTTATGTACGCAGAATTTACATCAAAGAGATCACTTCCGTGTTTTGAGATAAACAGGATTTTTTTTCTCACACTTGGAAATCGTAATAAAGATGTCATAAAGAGATACTGGACCTTCTTTTTCCACTCCAGCACTGTATTATCTGGGTGTACATGTACGTAAATTCTACCAACATGTATGATACAATTTATAAATGAGATATTTTGGTTAACTCAGTTCAAAAAGATCAAGTAATGACACTTTTTTTTTTCCTTTTGAAACCTCCAATAATTATTAGCTATATCAGGATTACTAATTCATTCAAGTCACAGTCAGTTTGCTAGAGTTGCTCTCATGTGTGAATACATTTAGATACAGGAAGTGTAGCCTTTTAAAACAGCAAAAGTCTAAAGCAATGACACAAGCTAAACTGAAGTATACAAAGATGTGGATCATAACAGATACTTGAAACTTTCTAAACCAACAACAGTTACTCATTTATGTATATATTATGTGACTCTGAAGAAAGCTTAATACTGCTGACTTTCTGAATAGCAAATGCAGTTTTTGTTTTTGGCTTGCTTCTTTAGTATGCCACTCCAACTGCTTTTAAAATATGATGCTTCTTCAATCTTCTATCAAAATTGTATAGCCAGCAGCTGACATCAAAATTGGTCAAACCAATTTAGGATGAGCAACCTGGGAGTGAACCATCAACCTCTTAAGCACACCAGTGCCACATCATGGCGGTCAGTGCATTTGGATAGTACTGATGTCAAGCAGCTTAAAAAATAGGAAAGCAGAGATGGGCTGTTTGCATGGCAAGAAGCCATCACAGTCTTATTCACCTTTAGCCATTCACTTGTTTAATGAGGTGCCCATGCAAATGGATTGCTGCCACTAATGACTACTTGTTGACCAGCTTCCTGTACTTTCACTCCCATTCCTGCCACCTTTCCCCATTCCCATGTAATTTACACATCTGATGTGACAGTGGTGTGCAGGTATAAGGAACCACAATGCTGTAGGTGTAGGTCTTGTGTGCGTAAAACTAGAGTTTGTGGTATTTAGACCATTTGTGGTATTGCTCGTTTCTACTATATAGGAATGTCCTGAAGCAAGCTCACAAATACATTTAGTGACTATATGTTTAATCCTGCTATATTTGACATGTTCTTTCTTCTTTAAATATCCTGAAGCAAATACATAAATAGCACATGTAGAATCAGCATGTTATATGTCATAAAATGCTCCCGGATACTGTCATGTTGCATCTGACGTGAGGACAATATATATAAGCCTATATAATCTGCTCAAACATACATACATACAGTGACTTATTTAGGATTATCATAACAAAACTTTATGGTATAAATTTAACACCATGATATTAATTCAAATGAGCCAAGTTTGGTCGAGGGAAGTCGAGTTTAGTTGAGGGAATCCGAGATTAGTTAAAGGAAGTTGAGATTAGTTAAGGGAAAACAAGGGTATAAGAGGGGAGCCAAGGATAGTTGAGGGTATTTGAGGGAAGTAGCGGGTAGTTGAGGGTTTTGCAGAAATGTGAGGCTAGATGAGGATAAAAAGTGAAAAAGGTTCAGTTGAGGGTACTGAGTTTATGTTTTGGGGCCTGGGGGGGGGGGAGGTGGTGTATCTTACCATGAAGCCTATACTCCAAATCCAAGCATATGGCCATCTTATAATTATTATGATATCAGCCTCCTTTCAAACCATTTTGCGACAGCGGCAAAACCCATATCTTCACAAAAATGGATGCTGAAAGACTCATCACAGTACCAAGGGGCTACAGGGGTTTCAAAATCAATCATATATGTCAAACATTTTCGGTTTGGCAAAAATCTGTTGTTTAAATAACTGAAACAGATCATGACAAATTTCAGCCGATTATTAGCCTTTATTAATATCACTCACTGTTGCAAGCCCATTTCCTATGACGTGTTTTATGACATCGCCTGGTTTCTAGAGTGCTTGAGCTCCCTGGATCCACAATTGTGAAGACCATTATAAGCTTCGTTACTGCCACAGCAAAAGAGAAAAAATCTTGTTTATACAGATATCAGAGACACACAATGTACTTGTGTAACAGCATCAGTCGAAAGTGTTTCTTGGAAGCCGAGTTTTGTAGTTTCGATATTGCCTAATTAGTACACATTGCAACGGGAGGAAGTGTATGTATGAAGCTGGCAATTAGAGGTGCACAGTCTGCAGTGCATTATACACTTTGTGCAATTGTTTCCCGAGGATTAAAAACCTGCCAAAACACACCAAAATCCTCTCTTACAGAGTAATGCTTCACTTGTATATTCAGATTTCATTTATACACGGTACAATAATGTCTAGATACCCTTTATGTACGCAGAATTTACATCAAAGATATCACTCCCTGGTTTTGGTGTAAACTAGAACTTTTTTCTCATACCTAGAAGTCATGATAAGGATGTCTTAAGGAGATACTGGTCCTTCTTGTTTCCTTGTTTTGGTGTAAATAAATTCTTTTTCTCATACCTATAAGTCATAAGGAGATACTGGGCCTTCTTTTTGCTGGTTCTGGGTGATTCAACAACATGTATGATAACATTTTTAAATGAATGTTATTTTGTTAATCAAGTTCAAAATATCACTCTCCTTCAGTTTTTATTTTTTGAGACCTCTAATCATTACAATTAATTCTAGTAACAGCCATTTTGTTGAATTTGGTGTGATGTATGAGCACATTCACGCATATAAAGTGCAGCCTTTAGGACTAAGTTCAGTTCTGGCTCTTCCTTCTTACTCAGTTTGCCACTCCAACTAATTATTATGCTTGTCAAATTGAAGTCTTGGACAGTTGACATCTAAATTGGTCAGACCAATTTAGGATGAGCAACCTGGGAGTGAACCACCAACCTCTTAAGCACATCAGTGCCACATCATGGCGGTCAGTGCATTTGGATAGTACTGATGTCAAGCAGCTTAAAAAATAGTGAAGCAGAGATGGGCTGTTTGCATGGCAAGAAGCCATCACAGTCTTATTCACCTTTGGCCATTCACTTGTTTAATGAGGTGCCCATGCAAATGGATTGCTGCCACTAATGACTACTTGTTGACCAGCTTCCTGTACTTTCACTCCCATTCCTGCCACCTTTCCCCATTCCCATGTAATTTACACATCTGATGTGACAGTGGTGTGCAGGTATAGGGAACCACAATGCTGTAGGTATATGTCTCTCGTGTGTAAAACTACAATCAATGGTATTTAGACCATTTGTGGAATTCCTCGTTGCTACTATATAGGAAAGTCCTAAAACAAGCACAAAAGCATTTAGTGACTATATGTTTAATCCTGCTATATTTGACATGTTTTTGATGTTGGAATGTCCTGAAGCAAACACATAAATAGCACATGTTTTTTTTGTCTTATAGACTATAGAATCAGCATATATATGATGTGATGACAACATGTATCATCTGCTAAAGCATACATTGATGTGATGACGTAACAGGATTAAGATAACAAAATCTTTATCGTACTAATTTGACACCATCATATAAATTCATATGACGATGGCAATTTCAATATTATTTATATCTTTAAATACAAATTCCTAAAGATGTCTGAATAGTTAGATTTCAGCTAAAGGCAGCATGCTTCCCTGAATACTTGTTGCATGCCATGATGAAACTTCTCTGCCAGTCTGATTGCTTGTAACACATGCTGGCATGCACTAATCCTTGTGATCTCATGTTTCATCAGTCTGCAGTGATTACTTGCTTCATATAGCTGTACAGTGTACATACTGTGATTATTCAGTGTTGAGTTTTCCAGCTAAGTTTGTAGGAACACTGATTGGCTCTCAGATAGAGTTTTACACTGATTACAATCGACTCTGATACCCAGACAGACACTGATTTTGAAACAGCTACACTGATGATAAGTGCATAAGTTAAATACAGTTTTATTAGATACACTGATTACACAGATCCTGGTACCTTGATAGCCACTGATTCATAGACAGCTACACTGATTACCAACAAATATTAGACATTGATTACCGTGATCCATGATACCAAGATAGACGCTGGTTACAAAACTGTCACACTGATCATCTGCAGAGTTTTATTGGATACAATGGCTTACATAGTACCTGGAATTAAAATTGATATTGATTCACAGAAAACTACACTGATAACTGGAAGATAGTTTTATTAGATAAACAGATTACCATACATCCTGAAACCCATGGTACACATACATCCTGATACTCAGACAGACGCTGATTCCAAAACAGCTACACAGATTACCTGGATTATAGTTTTACTACAGATATATTGATTACAGTTTTATTATAGATACAGTGATTACCATAGACCTTATTTCCCTGATAGGCCTTAAACAGACACATTGATTATATGTAGAGTTTTATGAGATAAACTGATTAACCGCTGATTACACAGACTCTGATACTGAGATAGACACTGATTCTTCACATGTACACCTATTACATGTGTAGATACAGTTTTATTAGATTCACTGATTATACTAGATCCTGATACCGAGATAGTCGCTGATACCTAAACAAACTTACTGATTATATGTTTCCTCAGATACACTGATTACTGGCTGATTATACAGACCCTGATACTGAGATAGACACTGATTCCCAGACAGATGCACTAATTATCTGTAGAGTTTATCAGATACACTGATTACAGGCTGCTGATTACACAGACCCTGATACCAAGATAGACACTGATTACCTATAGATATAGCTATAGATACACTGACTCCGCAAGCAGGTATCCGCACTGAAGACCACATCACCTGTAGTGCTGCATGATAGACAACAGTGATAGACAACAGTGCGTGCCCATCATGTAGACAAACCATCAACCCTTGCTGAATAATTCACTGAAGAATCGTGGTGAAGGCAAACCTGATCTACAATTTCTGTGGCTGCTCAGAAAAGAAGGAAAAAAAGACTCTCATTATTTCCCCAAAGGAGGAAGTGAGCTCTTGTGTTACCAATTTGACATGCAGGTTATAGCCGAACGGTATGAAGAACAAATATAAAAAGGACTTTTGAGATTCATTCGCCAGCGAACAAGATGACAGAAGCGGAATGTCACAGATAAAGACAGGCAGAAAAATGATAAAATGATTCAGACAAAACTGTATTAGCCAAAATGACAAAGACAAAATGACAGGGACAGAGGACAAAAATCAAAATGAAGGAAAACAGAGCATGTCTCACGTCACAGAATCACATGATTTGTCTGTGTGGCTTTTTATTTGTGCCTCCAAGTCTTCTGTAAGTCTTGAATCTATATGATTCACTATAGATATTGTGGCAATGAGGCTGTAGATTGATTACTGGCCAATGGGAGCTGATGCACTACCTTGCCTGGGGAACAATTGATCACCTGTAGAACCCACCTCATTACTGCACTGCTGCTGCTATCCACATACTCACACTACACTTTCAAGTTACTCGGTGCCTTTTTTGTGCCTTTTTTCATCTTTTCTTCAACAAGGGTGTCTGACGTATTCTAAAGCTTTCCATATGAACATTTGGGTATTGTACAGCATACGAGAACTTATCTTCGAGGTGCAATTCACCAATCATGGTTATGTCCTATGATCATGCCATAGGCTGCAATCTAATATCAATAGACAGGCAGTTGAGAGAGAGGTCAAGATATTTTCATGTGATTCTCCAAATGTTTGAAGTCCATAGACTTATTTCACGCGAATATTTTGGTATTTGGCCTCTCCCAGAAAAAAAAGAAACTTCGAATGCAAGGTATGCAAGATATTGCATCAAAGATGGTACCTGCCTGAACCTTTACGTCATTCTATTAATTTGCTGTTTAAAAAAGGGTAACAAGGGCAAAGATTGAACCTCATCTTGGAGTGCTCAACACAATATACATACCAAACTCTAAAAGCAACAGCATCTATCAAAACTGCTGGCCCCTTTCCAACATAAAAGACAATACTTCCGTTTCCTTTGGTTCCGTACAATGCTGTATCTACTTCCTACATTTTAACTAAAAAAAATCCTTCTTTTGCGATACAATTTTCTTTTGTGTGGATCATTTTCCCCATGGAATGCAGTTCCATTGTTTTGGGCCAATACTTCTATGTTCCCGGACCAATGTTTTCTTAGATATAATTACAATGATGCAGATTGAATTGAATAAGGCCAGTTGTATATTTTTCTAAGTTTCTGGTTATTTCTGCCCACACGTAAAGGAAGAGAATAAACTTCTTTCAAAACAATAGCCCATTTTTACAAAGCACTGTACAGGGTAGGACCAGGAATACGCATTGCTTTACTGCTAATGAGTTGTATCTATTGTTTTTCACATACTAAGAACAGCAGAAGATGTTATATGATATGGGCATCACCAGATTTAGCAATAGCAAAAATAGCTCAACCCAGTAATGAAGACGTGTCATATCATTATGCCTCAGGCTACAATCTAATTGCTGAACAGAGATGGGCTGGAGACTGAGATTATTATCATGTCATGATTTCCCTAATGTTTCAAGTCTGGAGATTTATTTTACCAGAAATTTTGAGATATTAGTCTTTATGAGACAAATCTAAGTTTATAAAGTGTACCTTATAAATCATAATGTGTGTACTATGGTTATGATCTGCAATCGTTGTCAGGGACTGGAGCCTAGCTCAATGGTAGATTGATATGGTTGGGGGGTTTTACGTCTTCATTTTAACAGGAAGAGAACACAGCAACGAGAAGCTCGGAGGCGGTGTTGGGCTGCTAACCTTTTTGACCCGTGTTCTATCTACGCTCCAGGCAGCCCTCCAGTAAAATTGTTGGACGGGTGTTTTATCCTATGCCAAGAGTGCTTTTTGCAATATTGTGGTCCCAGTCTATTCTATGAAGCCAATTTAGGGTAAAAATACAGGACATCAAGCCTTGTCCCTACAAACAGTCCAACAACGAAAACCGCCCTTATACAACTCGTAAACACCATTTAGCAATTGGACGCAATAGTATCAAGCGTGTTGGCGAAGTGTTAACAAGATGATCCCGTGTGCAATATGAATGTGAGGCTCATAAAGGCTCATGAACATGTCAGCCAAGCATATCTCATGGCATTGTGAAATAAGCCAGGCTAACTCAATCCCAGCTACTAGTCCGGATCTCATTCACAGGCACACTGCTGCAACTGGCGTTATTGCCTCTAATTCAATGTCCAATATCAATATTGCAAATAGTTGCCAGTTCTGCCAAGTGATGATGAGAATATTATGCATGATTGAAATTGGGGGAGGGGGGGGGTTGCTCTGTTCCAGGACCAGACACAGCAACAGCAATAGCAACAGCAACAGCAACAGCAAAGCTCTGAACAATCCAACAACAAAGACTGTGACCACAATCGTCACAAGCCCACAGCTGATATTTCCCTCACAAATGTCTAAAAATTGGTTGTGCAAATGTTGAAATAAAATCCCCTTTGCCGAACGCAGACTTCAGTGGGCTTGGCATTTACATGTCAATGGACATTTTGAAGCAAACCCGCCCCCTGAAGACAGGCCTTTCAAGAGCTGTGATGTCATCTGCATTATTAATTCAACATTACTGGGCAGGTTACAGTGTGAGGGAATTTCTCCTGAGGGCAATTGCTAGTTTGCCTGGTACTTGGCTCCTCACCACTGCCACTGAGTTGCTGCCAAGGGATGTGCATGTTCTGAAGAGATTGTTTCTGCTGATTCTTACCAACATTTCTTATGTCAGTAATCACCACAGAGCTGTATGTGCACATGTATTTTTCAGCCCACCACATCATCCCAACGCGACCTTGATGCCAGACTTAATTAACTTTTAGCAACATTGTCTTTCATAAATCTGAAGTTCATAATCATCAACGTTGTTTTTCCGTCTCTATCCGATTTCTTTTTGTCAGTCAAAGACTCCATATAGATCTGAGAACATTGAATATTCAATACGAACGCCCTTGCTTGGAGAAAGTCAATACCCCGTTGACCTCCCCTGTTGAAAAAGAACATCTGCTTTTACCATGTTAATCCAAAATGCAGCGGCCTTCGGAGTTAGAGGTCTTGTATTGAGCAATGGCTGGGTCGCCCAAGGACCCAATTAGAGCCTTGCATTTTCTTAATACTGTTGATGCACGTGTCAGAGGGGGAGGGGAAGAGAGAGGGAGAGGAGAAGGAGAGGGAGAGAGGGAGAGAGAGGGAGAGAGAGAGGGAGAGAGAGAGGGAGAGGGAGAGGGAGAGGGAGAGAGGAGAGGAGGAGAAGAGATTCTATTATTTCTTCCTTCTCTTCCTTTCTCCTCTCCCTAGCTCTTGAATCTTCGTCTCCTTCCCCCCTTCTTTCCTTTCTCTCCTTCACTTCCCAACCCATTCTTTTCTGTTGTCTTCCTCCTTCTCCGTCTTCCCCCTCCTAGAGAGATATGAGAGATATGAGAGAGGGGGGGGGGGTTATAAAAGGAAATGAGGTTTTCGAGGGAGAGAAGGTAAACGGGAAAGAGGAAATGTTATCATGAGAGGAAAGGATGCAAAGAGGGAGGAAAGAGGGAATGGCGGACACAAGGAAAGGAGGGGATGAAGTAAGATGAGAATAGGAGGAAAGAAGGAGATTTCAGAGGAGATATCGAGGCGAAGAAACAAGAGTATTGGAATTGGAAGGTGGCAAGGGAGAGGAGAGGGGGCAGAGGCCAGAAGGCCGAAGGGCAGCAGCCTCATGTTGGCGGTATTTCAAAATTAACGGGCATGTGGTTGTCAGGCTATTAATTGGACAGGCTGCGGAGGCAATTGAGTTCAGATTGCAGCCAGGGTGAGAAGGAAATAGAGGAGAAGGCGAGGGGTCCAAGGCCAAGACTGAGATGTACACATTGGACTGGGCTCATTAGCAACCACTTGTAATCAGCACACAGCAGCAGGGCTGAGCAGGCGCCTATAACAAATTGACCTGCTAACACAGGAGCGCCCTGTGGAACACCGCCACTCCATTGGGGGCTAAAGAGCTCATAGACCAATAAACTGTTGGCCACTACATATTCTGGAGGTTGTATCAACCTAAACACCTGTACGCTTTGCCCTTAAATGTCCCACTCAAATGATTTGCCATGGGCTCTTTACTTATAAGTAGCAAATGAAGTTGCTGTATACACTGTGTTCCTTGTATGTACATGAAAAAGCAATTGATTTTCCTCCATCCATGCTTTACATACTCCCTCTGTTCATAGAATTCCGTACATCAAAAAGAGCACAAGCTATTAAGCGCATGTAAAGGAAACCGATACTGTTTTTGTCAAATCTAATCACTGAGCAAATTTGAGGCAAGTTCCGTCATGTAACAATACGTAGGAGAACACTCAATACCCATCACTGTTTCTCGAATTCTCAATATCAATTTTAGATTGTATTACTGTCTGGAGTAATTACTGGAAATGGTTCTTCTTAAATATATTCGAAGACAATCAGCAACTTAATCATGTAAAATTATAAAATTGAATGGCTGTGTGGGAGGGCTCATTTTGGTATCAAGATTATTTTATGAAATATTCCAACAATACAATCCTGACAAAGATACATGACTGCATGTATTCCAAACGTCATGCCAGACAAAAATTAGATGGTTAATGTGGATCATAACATTTTAAAATGATAGATTCGGCAATTGGCAACATTAACATTCCATATCTCCTTGCTAGAACATGTTACATAATAAGTGCAATGTCAGTGCAATGTCAGCTGGTTAAATCAAAAGCAAACTTGCGACAATCTGCACAGATCATTTTTCTATTCCTTGCAGTGCAATTGCTCCAAATGCAAGTTGACGGGTCACACAGAGAACTTGCCACAACTGTGAATGTTGTGTGGTGACATTCAGAAGGTACAGACCAATGTACCTGGTTTAGACCATATTTGAAGGAGTATCGAAACAATGATGTATAATTCGTGGACCTTGTGTCAAACCACCAGTGGTACACAGGTAAGTGACACTAATAAAATTAATTTGCAAGTTTGAAATCATGCATACTGAATTCCTTGTTGTTCATAAACTTACATACATTTCAAACAGACAGTGCAACTCGTTGTGCCAGAACAGTGCAAAATCGCCTTATCTAAAAGCCAATAACCACTTTAATAATGCAACTACATTCTGAGAGAATGCATTACCCTGGAACCTGGACATTGCAACACCTTGTAATTAATTTGTCATTTAATTGAAATGATGCAAACATACAGAACAGAAATTGAAATAACAAAACCTCCAAAAAATGTCCTCAAAGTCACAAAATAGTACAATGTAAGGCCTATACTTATAGGCTAACTATGACATGTATGCCACAAACACATCATCTTCCTATACATACAATATACAGCCTATTCATGAGAGTATTGAACGGAGCATCTGACTAGTAATCCAAAGCACCCCCAAGGACACACAGCGAGGTCAGTCATGCATCCTCCACATCCGGTGGAATCCTGTCGCATCCTGTAAGATCCTGTAAGATCCTGTAAGATCCTGTGGATGTAGTATCCTGTCTTCTAGCTGTCTCATCAAAGCACTGGGACAGCCCTGAATAATGAAGGCGGAGCAGGTGTGATGAAAAGTTGGTTGCTAATGACACTATAGCTTATGCTGTTATTCTGGAGAAGCCCAAGGGGAGCTGTTGGTTTAAGATTGCTGGGCAATTATACATTAAGAAATATGTTATTGCTGTTCATCAAGTAATAGTGTGGAACAGCAAGAACTTCCCTTTGAGTTCTACACTATTTTCACATTGGAACAGCTCTTGTCAGCGTGCCCTGGCGGTCCGGCATCGGCCTGACGTCGGTCCGATGTCAGCAGCATCGGACCGGCTTTGGGCCGACGTTGGGCCGACGTTGGGCCGACGTTGGGCCGCCGAGGCACGCTGATAGGGTTGTTGGTAAAATTGTGAAGTAGTTTATGATGTGTTTGCAGTCTTGAGCTAAGTGTCGGGAAATGTATTGCCGGAAATTTGCATTGCAATTTCTTGTCTGCCCTGTGCCTCCTCCATGCCTTTACATGCATGTAGACCTATACTTTACCAAGTCACTATGTGTTACACATTCAGTTTAGGGCATCAACACTGTTCATGAATGCTGTTATCCTCATTTCATGATGCATTAACGTGAAGTCCTACACTTAGAATTATACTATGGGTAAAGAATACCACGAACAGTAATTAATTTCTACTAAGTATAAGGCTTCCTTCTATATGGTGCATAAATGTTTAATCTTATTTACTGAACAAAATTATTCACAAACTTTGGGAAAAAAATATTCTATTCATGTAATGCAGTGTTATTATGTACCGCAAAGAAGTCAAACTGAGGGAAGAAGTTTACAATTTTCACTGTATATGCCTATGTCGTGGGAAATGGAAGACGGTTAGAAGAAAAACGCATTGTATAATTGGTATATATCTAAGGAGACAAAATCTCTCTGCAAAGAAGAATTTTTGCTATATCAAGTTACAGGAGTGAGCTTGTAAGGGGATATCTCAAAAGAAATATACCATATATTCAGTAGGTATAACTAAATGGATATTAGACTGCCATAAGACTATCTATATCATAGTCTTAAGCCTAATTTGGTTTTACCTACATCATAGTCCCACTGTGTAAAATGGACCTCATATATAGATCTGTATTTCATTTGATAGTGATGCTGGCAGACAATTGCTTGCAGAAATATGATATATAATATATATTATATTATATATTTAATGGCGGCCTCTTCCTTTCAAGTTATATTAAATTTTTACATCTCAAAATTCACCAAGAGACCAACCATACATGCAGTACCACCATCTTTGTGTCAACAGGCAGCTGGGTGGCTGAGTGCCTTCAGTGCCCGCCTGCTCCACTGAAGGTCTTTACCTGCATGGGTTCGAACCCCGGGTAGAGAACCCGAAATTTTCAGTGAACCTTCATGAGCAAATTCCCAGCTGGATGTCGTTCGGATGAGACGTTAAATTGGTGGCCCCTTGTTTCAGTGTCAGTGTTTGGCAAGTAAATGGTCTCTCTTGAGTGCCCAGAACTGGGCTTAGAGGGCTGCATTTACCATATCTATCTATCTGTCTACACTGTAAAATTTGAAATTTTGAGTTAGCTCAAATGATTGAGTGAGATGGTTGCACAAATTGTTTGAGCCATGATAGCTTGCTGTTTTGAGTTATGATATTCTTTATGCTGTTATAACTTACAAACAACAGGCTATCTTGGCTCAAAGGAATTGTGCAACCATCTCAATCAATTAAACTAACTCAAAATTCAAAATTTACAGTGTATCTGTCTATCTATCTATTTATAAATCTATCAACATAGAAGGGTGTAGCTCAGCACAGGTTCTAAATGATCACCGTTCTTGTACAGTGCCATGGTAAGCAGTAGTAAGCACAGCGATAGCATCTCCATATGTCGTTGACCAGTGTAAGTAAAAGTAATGAGGCCTGATTCCCAATGGTTAGTCTCATGCAGATGGCACCCTTATAGGCAATGAGGAGGGGATCCAATTTCATTTAACTAAATAGCATCCTTGCGTGGAAGATGCCAGCCTCTTAGCTCACATTTCAAGGATGCGTCAAGCAACCGCCAAGCAAGTATTTCCTCATCCTTCCCCTATAACACCCAGTCCCCTGTTGCTGGCTGTTGCTGGCAGGTCGCTGCTGGGCCAATGTAACTAAATGCTGGCCTTCATAACAGGAATCATCTCACAAAAAAGAAATGTCATTAGCCAGTCATGCTCTTGAATATGGGTTTGTCAGTTGGTCTGAATTTCTATGGAAAATTTCTATAGGAGGGTGAAAGGGGAAGAGGAAGGGTGGAAAGGGGGGGGGGTGTTTCAACTGACAACAGAACCAGGCAGGAAATGAACCTAGGTGGAGCAAAGAGCAAGACCTCCTCTTCATAAGAATTTCATCTTCTTCTCTTTTGATCTTGGTAACACATTACTGGGGGCTTGCTTAAATGCCAAAGTGTTGAATGAAATTCTGAGGGGAAAACTTCAACTTTGTCTTTCCAATTGGTTCCCATTACCACCCTGAGCTACGAATGGCCCTGCATAATTCAGGATTGCCAATCCCTATCATTGTTGGTTAATACAATTGCAACAGACGGAATTGCTAAGGAGTCGAATCTACTGGTGACAGTTGGGGATTCCGGAATCCCCCTGTGATTATGATGTCACAGGAGATGACAGCTGGGATCAGCCAATGTCTGTATTTCAGCTGAGCTGTGTATTTTACCAGCTGCTATGTAGCCAGCTCACTCTCCACAGCTCAGTTGATTTAGATCCATTTCTACATGCAGCTAAATTGATGTAACTCAATTCATTGTGCTCGTCTGTAACTCTGCACTTGTAACTTTGTTTTTATGTAAACAAAGTTCAGCTAACAGCTGCTAGTTTTAACTAAATTTCAATTGTTCATTTACTTACTCTTCCTTTTTTTCACCTGGATATAATTGCTCCAGCTCAGTTGCTGTATACAAGTATACCTCAGCCTCATACTTGTACCTCAGTTTGCTGTCGACAAGTTGCTGTTACAGTATCCAGGCCGCTATTAGCTAATTTTCTGCAGCTCAGTTGCTGTATGTGTTTCCAAATTTCCAGTCAGTTTCTGACTCTCAGTTGCTATAATCCCCAGTTGCTGCAGCTCATTTCTATAGCTCAGTTGCTGTAGCCCTGTTTCTGTAGCTCAAATTTTGTAGCTCAATTTTTGTAGCTCGGTTTCTGCAACTCAGTTTCTGTCGCTCAGTTTCTGTTTGCTCAGCTACTGTAGCTCAGTTTCTATAGCTCAGTTTCTGTAGCTCTGTTTCTATAGCTCAGTTTCTGTAGCTCAGTTTCTGCAGCTCTGTTTCTGTTTGCTCAGCTACTGTAGCTCAGTTTCTGTAGCTCTGTTACTGTAGCTCAGTTTCTGTAGCTCAATTTCTGCAGCTTAGTTTCTGTTTTCTCATCTACAGTAGCTCAGTTTCTGTTTGCTCGGCTACTGTAGCTCAATTTCTGTAGCTCTGTTTCTATAGCTCAGTTTCTGTAGCTGTTTCTATAGCTCAGTTTCTGTAGCTCAGTTTCTGTAGCTCTGTTTCTATAGCTCTGTTTCTATAGCTCAGTTTCTGTAGCTCTGTTTCTGCAGCTCTGTTTCTGTAGAGCTCTCTGTTACTGTAGCTCAGTTTCTGTGGCTCAGTTCCTGCAGCTCATTTTCTGTTTTATCAGCTACTGTAGCTCAGTTTCTGTAACTCTGCTGCATGTGGCTCCTATGGCTCCAATGCTGAGGCAGCTCTCTCTGTGGCGTGAAAGACCTTCCAAAAAGTCAAATTATTTCCACTGATGTGGCGGGCGATGTTTGGGGGCAATTTGCAGGGCTCAGGGTTGCTTGCTTGGCAGCTGAGGCCGTGGCCTCCATCCATGCTGAATTATTCTCCATTCATGCAACTTGATATTCGCTAAATCTTGAACAATATGAATCTGATCATACGGTGAAATGCTTCCCTCAGCTGTCATACCATGGATGTTTAGCACGGTAGTCTGTGTCTAGGGTTTTCATCGATAACCTATATCTCGATCGATCAATGGAACAATGATATCGATCTGGCAAAGTGACAGAAATTGTTTTACTAATAATTTCCAAATGGGAGGGAAAACATTATGTTTCTTATGAGCAGCTGTATTTTGGAACTGTGATATGAACAATGAATGATGTTGGAGTGTTTGCCTTATATATGTCACGAGAAATGAAAAATTCATTATAGTGGGCATGGCGAGCCTTTACTGTTGCAGTTACAAGTATCTTGATGTCAGGAGCCTGTGTGTGATAATAAAAAATATGACTCAATATTTCAGCTGGGTGGTGTAGTGGTTAAGGTTCCCGCCTGCTCCGCTGAAGGTCTTTGCCTGCATGGGTTTGAACCCCGGATGGGGAACCCGAAATTTTCAGTGGACCTTTATGAGCAAAATCCCAGCTGGATGTCGTTCGGATGAGACGTTAATTTGGCGGCCCCTTGTATCAGTGTCTGTGCTGGGCAAGTAAAAGATTCCTCACATGGGGTAAATGTGTGACATGTCGAGGACTCCCACTCTCTCTCTCATCTCATCAATCAATCCTCGTGAGTGCCCAGAACTGGGCTTAGAGGGCTGCACTTACCATATCTACCTACCTACCTATCTACCTATATAGGAATACAGACATTTCAGATATATCAGTTTAGGAAGTGGCATAGATTCAAGAGTTTAAATGCAAGAATTTAAAACACAAGAGCACGAAGGTTGCCCCTAATTGTCAATCGGAAGGATCCGGAAATATTCCACATCTTCTTGAGAGGGCAGAATGAAAGCACTTGAGCCTAATCTGAATCAAATTATCCCTCTTCTATGGAGTATTTCAGTCTCCTTTATTCCTTGTTTTTAGCAGTTCAAAGCTAAGCTTATTACCTCCATTCTCATCACAAAATACGTTTAGGATTTTTATCAGGGAAATTTCTTGTCATCTTCAGTTTTTATTTAAGGAAGCAAATTGAATTCACTTGTGAAGTGGGAGTGTTTTTCGCCTCCAGACTTCTGGGGCTCGTCGCTGGTGATCTTGGCAATTTTCTGCCCGTTTTAATTCCGTTCTCAAAGTCTCGCGAAGTGAGCTTCGGAGGCAGCCAGGAGAATGTTACATTCCAAGATGTCGACAAGTGATGCACATTTTGGTATTTGTTCTGTTGGCTGTGAGCAAACAAATTTTGCAGATGACAAACCTGAAAGAAGAGGATGGAGAGTGGTTTGTTATCTATTAAAATGGCCTCTCCTCACAGAAGAAGAAATGGAGTTGGTTTTCACCTTCATTACTCCTCTTCTGTCATGTCCTATCATGTCATGCGCTGTATTCTGCTGTCACGTCCTCTGCTGTCCTCTCTTATTTTACTCCTGTCCTCTCTTTTCCTGTCCTGTTCTGTACTGTCCTGTCCAGAAAAATAATTCCGACATACGGAGACATGGCGAGGTAGGCTATATTCGCACAGTTACTGTTGGATGTAATTTTTCAATTGAAGATACAGTTCCGTGCAGAAGGAAAAGGTTGCAAATTGCAGGAGGTTTCCCATAACAGGGACCAATGTACAAGCATGGACTCCGTCAAAGAAATGACAAAAATAGTCATCTCATCAAAATTTGCCTCTTTTTAATTCCTTGCAAATCTCGTGGAGTGAGATTCAGAGGTAGCAAGAAGAATGTTACAAGATGTCGACAAGCGATGCACATTCTGTATTTGTTCTGTTGGCTCTAGGCAAACAAATTCTACAGATGACAAACCATTGGTGGCTCAGGAATCAGTCTTGCGCCCAGACGACTGCCGGTGATGGACAAAAGTGCAACATTTCTTTCCACAGAAGGCAGGGGATGAAGGGTGGTTTTGTTATTCATTGCAAAATCTCCCTTCCTCTCCTCTCCTCACTAGTATGAACAGTAGCAAGGGCAGAGCGGAGGGGAGATCGAAGATGTAAATCCCTAGGAAGGCATATAATGACACTGTCACTTGGTAAATGATTGGTAGCCCGCGCCCTTCTACAATCAACGTGTCGCTTTACCAATGCACTCCTTGACAAATTGACCACCAACTCAGGAGTGGAATACGTGTCAAGAATATCTTTCAATCTAACTTTTACTTTGTGTCAGTCCATTGTTTCTTTCATGAAGTTTGTTGGACTGCCAAGCCTTCATGCATATGTGCTACAGCAATGTACACTCTAAGCCCAGACCACGCACTTGACATAAATTGTTTAAGTGGAATCAACTATTTTTCTTTTTTTAAGCTGTGTCAGCTTATATACTCTTTGTCAGTTTCAATGGATTGATATTTTAAGTCAACACAACACAATCTTTTTCAGCCATACTCGTGAACTTCTGAGACACAAACAGAATAAGTTTACTCAGCTTAATTCGCTTATGCCAGATTTGTTATGCCAATAGTTGAACATCCTATTTATATTCGATTCATTGGACAAGCAAAAAATAACATTGTCTTACCTACTTACTCTGTGGCCACATGGGTTAGTGGTTTGTTTTGTAATCTGAAGGTGTTGGCTTCAAACCCAGTGAGATTTAGATATTTTTCGTTACACCTTACATTTATGGTACAATTTATGGTACAAAGGTTGGAGCAAAAGTCAACAAATTTCAATATTTTGATTTGTTTATCATTGTGGACCCTGGTTAGTGTCCTGTCCCACTATGCAGAATCTGAGTCAAATCACATATTCTGTTTTTCATAATCTATTTATAGAATGTTTGAGGAGACTAGGTGAAACAGCTTGTTGCATTTGCTTGACATCGTGGCCACATTGGTTAAGTGGCTGATCTTGTAATGCAAAGGTCTTGAGTTCAAATCTGGAACAGAGTGACATTTTCTTAACAATGCAATCTGTCATTTAAAAAAATGACTTGAAGAAACAACCTGGTGTGTTGTGTGGACATTATGGCAACATTGGTTAAGTGACTGGTCTTGTAATCGAAAGGTCTTGGGTTCGAATCTGTAACGGAGTGATGTTTTCTAAATACCCTCTGTTATACAACTTATGAGAAGACTAGCAGAAACAACTTGATGTTTTGTGTGGACATTGTGGCAACATTGGTTAAGTGACTGGTTTTGTAATCAAAAGGTCTTGAGTTCAAGTCTGTAACAGAGTGACGTTTTCTAAATACCCTCTGTTATACAACTTATGAGAAGACTAGTAGAAACAACTTGATGTGTTGAGTGGACATTGTGGCCACTTTGGTAGGGTGACTAGCCTTGTAATAAAGAGGTCTTGAGTTCAAATCTGCGACAGCTTGACATTTTCTTAATTATACTATGTCTTGCAGAATTAGTGAGAAGACTAAGAGAAATAACTTGGTGTGTTCATAGGACATTACGGCCACATTGGTTAAATGACTAGTGTTGTGATACAGACTTCTTGAGTTCAAATCCCTGACAATTAGACATTTTCTGTATATTATGTAATTTATTGTAGAATTTCTGAAAATATCAATGGAAAGAATGTCAACTTGACATTGTGTATGTGGACATGTTGATCATCTGTGTGCATTGCCTTGACATATTTGCAGGCATTATGAGCAACAACTCCAAATGTTGTTATTTAATGGTATTTTTTCCAGCAGTTCAGTTGAACTTGGAGATATTTTTAAAATTGCCTAACTGTAAGTAGGATCAAACTATTGAATTTTTCTTTTTCACACAATGCAGGGTGTATTATCACCATAACTTTTAATAATTACTTCAGGGAAAATATATATATGTAATTATGCTTCCGTTGAAATACTTAATATTGGTTTGTGAGCGGCCTTGTAAAAATCTTTGAGCAAGCTGACCTGGGCTGCAGGCCATTATTTTATCTTAATTACAACCACAATGATATGATCTACAGATTAGAAAGATCACTAAATCATTACTAAAAGTTGTTTTAATAAATGTGACTGTATATGAGTGTTTTTTTAAACATTGACTGGATATCTTGTTATAATAAGTAAAGTGCTGACATCTATATGTAGAAAGTGGTGTTACCCACACTCCAATGTTTTTAGCAGTTTTTCTTGTCATAATTCCTCTTGATGTTGTTAGCAGTTTTTCCTACAATGCCAAGTGGCTTATTGCCTTAAGGACCATTTCTAACACCTTCAAGACTGTTAACTTGACACAGCAAAGCCATCCTATTGATTTCTCAAATTTGAAGAAGTCAACATTTTTGAAGGTAAGAGAACTCGGATATTCTGTAGCAATTAATGCATTTGTCAATATTGAATACTTATTTCATTGTTATGAATATCAATAGAGCATGAAAATGTACTTTTCTTAATACAAAAACTTGAAACTGTAATGTGAAATTCAGTACTAAACTATGGGGCATCATGATGTCAAACTAATTCAAAGCCAGAGATTAAAAACTAGCAAATGGAAAGCAATGTCATTATTGCAATATTATCTTAGTGGACATGAAATTGATAATGACAATTATGTTGTCTCTGACCTGATAAGTGATTCATCTCAAATGCTAAGACTATAGATAGTGTATACAGGCATTAAGGTGATGACAGTGATGACTATTTAGTGTCGAGGGGGAGGGGTTGGAGTTTTTATTAAAAAAAAAAAGTTCTTCATCAGTTTTGGTGAAATTGGTGAAATTAATAAATTCTTTTTGGCCAGACTTGAAATAAATAATTTCTTGTGGGGGTATTTTTTAACAAGGTGTTATTAAATTTGATTTAGAAGTGAATATTTGGTGACTTTGCACACTCAACATTTATAATTGGTGCCGTTAGCCTGAAATAAAGAGGAAAACTCCAAGCCCCCTTGGAAATTAAATGGTCGCCCTTTTTGTCTTGGCATTTTTATGATTAGCTGGCTGGCCACAAAGATAAGAATTCAAATAGCTACAGAAATATTATTTGATGTTCATAAGGTCCATTTGCACTCATTCATTAAAATGTTCATGATATATAGACAGAAAAATGCTGATGTGTCTCAAGCAGCCCTTAGGCTTTGTTTTGAGCCAGATTTTGTCAGAGTGCATAATTTACTAATAGTAATTATGTCCTAAAATGTGAAGATTATGAAGCCGAGCAATAGGACTAGTTATTGCATATTGCACTAAATTTAAATTGGGCCATACACTTTGTTGTAAAACTCCATTCTCAGTCACACCTGTAGCATTCAGTTGGTTGGTGCAAGTAATTAGCATACTATTAAACTTAAATTTTTCTGGCATAATATAAATAAATATTTCGAACAAACTCAAAACACTCAAAATATTATACAGTAATCAGGACTTCAAATTTATTGTTAATCATATTCCTAATTCCCAATGAATTTGCACATTAATTATACTATGTTTTATATAAATTGTGTGCTGCTTGAAAATGATATTGGTAAAATATGTTTCAGATTTACAAGCAGATTCTTGACATGTCAACCAGAGGACATTTCACGGAGGCACCAGCTGAACTATCTAATTACATCGGATGCAGGAGACTCGAGAAAATTTGCCAGGTAATCATTGTAATACATGTTCTTGGGTTTCTGGTCTTAAAAAACTCAATTCTCGTAAATATACTTGTGTGGAAATCAGAACATAACTGCACATGTTTATAAATTCCACATCAGAACAGCTGTATCCTTTTGTTAGATGACATGCTCAACGTAAAAAATGACTTTTTAGTCCCTCTGCGGGAATTATTTTTCCATACATGCTTGTTTGTCTGTCCACTTGCCTGTGTATTTACAACTGACATCATTCTATGTTGCTATCAAATGTTGCCAGATAGGGGAAGGGATACACATGTTGACCATTGGGACTTTTAATTGTTGAAATTTCAAAACTTTCGTCAATTTATGTTTGTTTCTTTCATATTTGCAGAAGAAAATGCATATGAGGCCTGTCACACCTGAGCAGCACTCCAATCATGCTACACTTCTTCAGGGATACAATCTGAGGTCAAAAGCACATTTTTTGCAGGTATGTACAATTCAGTCTATTAAATTAGCTTAAGTGTTCAGAAAATTTGGAGCAGCTTTCCTCTGTCGCAAGTAAATTTGATTAAAAAAAAAAAAAAACAAAAACATAAAACAATCCAAACAACAGTTGAAGAATGTCAACAATGATTAACAGAGATATCTTGAGATCTATGCTGATTGATGATCATTTGCCATGTTGGGTATCCTTTTTCAATTAGTGCCAGTGAGCCACTGGTCACATAAGGATGACAATAGATTATGCCATTTAAAAAAATTAATAAGGTAAATGAATAATTCTGCAAAGGAACATAATGAATATTTTTGAGAGGAGAGAAAATTGATTTCTGCAAATATCTTAAAGCCACACAGTTAATATTGTTTGATAACATTATATCATCTACATGCAATACAATGTATGTTTTCTTTTTCAGGATGTAACTTCAAAGGCTACCTTGACTGAGCAACACTGGCTTTGCTTTGTGAGGATCGCGACATTACAACCAACCTCAGTACTGTCACTTATCACACAAACTGTCCAAGAAATTGCTCATACTTCCTCCTTGATTTCATCTTTAGACAAAAGAACATTTAACATGAAGTTTTGAAATTTCTGATGTCCGAACAATGAACAGAATAATTAACCGCACCTCAGGACGTTTGAAAAATTTTCCCAATGACTTACCGATGGACAATTTGGTCATTGAAAATTATCCTTGCTAACTTTCTTTATGGAAAAAATGACTAGTTGGCTTTGTTTAAAAATTGCTTGCTTGGGATTTTTGGTCATTAGAAATTTCAGATTTGTTGCAGTTACAAATTTGTATGGATATATGCACAAACCTTTGTCAGGTTTTGCTTCAATAAATGATTTTTTATGCGTGAATAATGCAATGTATTTGTTCCTTGTAAAGATCTTACTTACGTACATTTTGTTTTTATGTTATGTCTTTTTATGTGTTTTTGTTGCTCAAGTATAATTTGTCATCCTTTTACTTCAAAATCTTGTGAATGACAAATCGTCTTTTATGTAAAATTAATGAAGTAACAGATTTATATTTTTCACTTATTGCCTCTCGGCACGATTGACCATTGATTTTATTGACTTCTTGTTTGCTTTATTGAAAATAAATGCCTTTTTAGACTTATCTCTGGTGCTTTATTTTATTTGTTCAATCAATCTGTTTAATTTCTATAAGTTCTAACGGTAGGCTATTATTGATTAAAATTCATAAGGTGTCCCAAAGATGACCAATTTCATCTTGGTCCAAACCAATGATCAGTGGTTGTTTATCATCCGGTCACTTTTTCTACCAATTATGCTATATCTTGTTAATCACTTTAAAAATAGCATAGTAAAATCTATCCAGAATAATTTAATTTATTTGAGCAGGCTCATCCTTTTTTAATTTGGCAAAGGAAGTATAATTGAATCAATTCGGGTTAATCTAATTGATATGAGCTACGATAACACCTTTTTATCAGGTTAATCTCGCATAAAAGTATTTGTTTATATGAACTTAAATAAAATTTGCCATGTTTTCACAAGTAATTCAGCATATTACAGCTTAATTAAAAAAAGTCATATTAACTTATTAACATTAAGTCACATTCAGTGACTTGATTGTGTTATTTCAGCCATTCTTGCTCAATTCAGATTCTCCTAATCACATTTTGCTAGTCTGCCTTATTTCTATTATGTGGTTATAAATTATAACTTTTTCATTTTATAGAGTAAAATTTATTTAGTCAGTCAGCCTCAGCTGTGTTATTTAAGCCTTTGTTAATT
The DNA here is from genome assembly GCA_026936325.1 of Platynereis dumerilii. Classification (NCBI taxonomy): domain Eukaryota; kingdom Metazoa; phylum Annelida; class Polychaeta; order Phyllodocida; family Nereididae; genus Platynereis; species Platynereis dumerilii. The sequence continues at coordinate 873,720 of JAPTHN010000058.1, read as the reverse complement.
TTGGTTTGATTATATTGTACTAGCATGACCGATTTGCAGAATATTGTCTTGTCCAATTGAAAATTTGTTGTATCAACTCAATTCACTTTATGTGAAACACTGAATTCAGCTTATTTAATGTAGGCCAGGCTAGTGTATCTCAGTTGAGTTCCAGCCTATTTTTTAATTTCTTTAAGTCAGGTAAACTCAATTCACTTAAAATTATTGACACTTAAACTGTGAAAATGTTGGCAAACTGAGAGATACAACTTCAAATGAACAAGCTGAACTGACTCAATAAATATATTGCAGCACCGTTGCCCCAATTGAATTAAGTCAAGTCAGCTTGCTGAGGCTTAGAGTGTAGATAGAATCGATACTCTCAGCTCTGAATGTTCAGAACTGAATGTAGGCCTTTTCTCAGCTTACCAAGGCTTGTTTCTTTCTCACTTGTCCAGTTAAGTATCACTAACATATTTTAGCCAGCCGTACAATTGTAGATCTCAGAAAATCAGTTTCAATTGGGTTAAAACTTGGGTTAAAATGTGTCATGTATGCAGATGATACAACTTTGTTAACCATGCTCTCCACAAATGATGGCGGTGCAGTTAATCAAGAAGTGGTGCTAAATGACGAATTAGAAAAGATTAATACTTGGTTGAAGGTTAATAAGTTGTCTTTAAATGTTGCCAAAACAAAATATATGATCTTTCATCCCAAAAACAAAGTTATTAGTGACATGAACTTATTCATTGATGGTGATCATTTAGAGGGGGTGAAGACGTTTGACTTTCTAGGTATAGCAGTGGATGAATGTCTGACTTGGAATGAGCATATACATAAGGTCCAAATGAAAGTTACCAAAACATTAGGGGTAATGAATCGTATTAAACTGTATCTACCCTCTGAAACTCTACTTATCATATATAATTCCTTTATTTACTCACAGCTCTTGTATGGAATTTTACTCTGGGGACCAAGACATAGCAAACTACTTAAGCTTCAGAAAAGATGTATTAGAATAATATGTAAAAGTAAGTACAATGAATACAAACCCCTTATTTAAAAGAATGAATGTTTTGAAACTGGAGGATATTCTTAATCTTCAAGAATCGAAATTTTACCATAAACTAATAAATCGAAAAGTGCCTAAATATTTCCTACAATTGAACTTTCCAAGGCAGTCAGACATTCATCCCTACTCTACCAGAGATTGACATTCCTTTGTTACACCACAATTACGGTACCTGATATCAAACTGTTCAATAAAAAATAGAATACCAAAAATTTTAAATGATGCACCATTAGATATTATAGAAAAGATGCACTCTCATAGTACATATGGTCTGGGTTTTTACATAAAAAGAGTGAGGGTTAGTGCCTATCCAATAAATTGCACCATCGAACACTGTTATATATGTTGCGCCAGGTAGCCCAGAAATGTTAAATGTTATCAATGTTACAAACAGCTAGAATACTTAAATACAGCATAATCAGTGTACCCACCATGTAGTAGCCTGTCATGAAAAAATTTGTCACGAAAAATTTGTCAAGTTATCTGACAACTATGTATAAGTATGTAGCACTATTTATCTGTGCACACAGATTAAATTTAAGTTAAATAGTTAATAATATTTTCATACTCATATTGACAATACTTTCTTTATACAGTTATAAAGCTATGCAGCATGATTAGAAATTAAAAATTAACGAAATTGTAAGTAGGGGGGCATGCATACCAGAGACCAAAGCCAAAGTGTATGCATCCCAGACCAATTATATATGTTTAAATTATATTGCTACGATGTAAAGTGTGATATTTTTTTGGTCAAAATAAACTTATCTGTCTGTCTGTCTATCTTGGAATTTTTAAGGTCATTCTTGAAACCTACATTAGACTATAACAAAATTTACTTTACACAGGAAGAATATGTAACCAATTGGTACCAACTAAACGCATTAAAGAGCTGAAAGTATGGTTACATTGACTTATAACATTGTGACAAAACACCCTATTTCGGATCTGATGTGGATACAAGTTTTTGCTGCACTCAGCAGAACCCGGTGCAAGATATCATGATTGAAAGTTTCCATTGCCTTTATTTCCCAAAGTCTCAAATCGCAAAGAACTGCAAAGCCAGAAGCGACCTCAGCTCCCAACGCTCTTTCACGAGGCTAAGAAAACCGGTCTGGGTGTAATAGAATTTGGACCTCTTGAAAACATTATCGTTAAATCAAATTCAGACCACGCTCTGAAGGTTCCTGCAAAGCTGCTGACAATAAGTGAGGTAAATAAAGAAATGTGTCAAGTTAATGGTTTTTGAGACGAGGTGATGCCTGGGCACAGTGAGGAAGCACTTTTCAAGCCTCGAGAGTAACATGTCTTGCTGCCATATTCCCAAGGACTACCATTCCGGAGTAGCAGCACAAAAGAATAATCTATACAGCTCCAACTCCTATATCAATGAATTAATTAAATGGAAAAAAATGGTTCTTGAAACCGTCTGGGGAGAGTTCGATTCGTGGACAATCTGCAAGGCCACAACCCGGTGTCCTGACAGAAATCGACTTCGAATGCAAGAAGAAAGAGATGAAATAATCTTAGTTGCTGTCAGCCCAAGGTTCCTTAAGTCTATTGTTGCAATTTAGTTTTTGTCATTTGCAGTGGCAATTGCATGCTAGCTTTTCGTCTTCTCCCATTTCTTCTTTTCCATTCCTTTGTTCTGACAAGTTCGTGAGGAGTAAGTGCACAAAGCAACATTGAAGACACTCCACTGATTACTACAATCTTCAATCTAGTTGCTTTGGCTAAATAATGAGCTGGCACCATTGCAGCACCGTAATTGGTAAAGCTGTTACAACGAGAAAATACTAGTGATTCTAAAGTATTTTCATTGATATCGCATCCCTATGCTTGCAATGATATACACAACGGCGTGTGATGACTCTTGTATGAGTATATGTCCTTGGTAGGTAAAAGGTCCTCACGTGGTGTAAATATGTAACATGTTGCAGACTCCTGCTCTCTTTCCCATCTCATCTTTCAACCCTCGAAGGTGCCAAGAACCAGGCTTAGATGGCTGCACTTACCATATCTATCATATCCCTGTAAATTGAGTCTTACCCTTAACTTATCATGTTGTGACTTCTTGTCAAAACAATTTCCACCATTCACATTAATTTTGTTTCAATGACAAATTAACCACACATTACAACATGAAGTACCTTCCATGACTTTACCGGTGTTCCGAAACAGCCAAAAGGAATCATATCACCTGTATTTTCTTCTGCTCTTAGAGCCAAAACAACAATGCTGTGATCCATACTACATGGTGTGGCTCATGCTACTAGCAATGTACTGCTCAGCAGTTGGGCCATCATTGATGAAACAATTTGGTTGATATTGTTTAGTCTGGTGGTGAAACATGCTTTGAAGTTAAATTGTTCAGAATGACTTTGAAAAAGGATATTATCAAAAGATCTATTCTGTTGTGTAGTGTACTCATTCTGAACTCATTTTGGCAGTTTGAAATAGTTCCAGATATCTGTCCGTAATCCTCTCTTTATCCCTTATAATTATTGGGCCTAAAAAATATAATGTGGAATTGTGGATAGTTGTAGAGGTACATTGTAGATTTAGTTAACTTTGCGTAATAAGTTGGATGTGACAGCTGATACTTTAAAAGACGAGGTAAATCAGCATCTGTCATCGCAGATTGTGCCTCTGTTCAGTTAAAAGAAATACATAGTCATCTGGATTGGATTCCACAAAGGAAGATGTAAGAATGTTTTATGACACCTGGCCAAGTGCTGGGTCTGATTAATAGCATGGAAGGGGTATGCATTGTGCCATGCATGTATGCATGCAGTTTGTCTATGTAAACACAGCGATGGCCTTCTGAAGGGGCAGGCAATGACGGTGCTTTCTTATTTGACAGTTACTTCCCGTCTAGATTTTCCTCTCTGGAATTATTCATGGAAAAGGACTGCAGTCCTGGAAGTCATAGAGGAGTTATGTGAAGGCAGCCGGAGGTTCTTCTAGCCTCGGACAAGTAGGACAGACGTTATCGAGCTCTGTTTTTTGTTATCTGGCTTCGATATCGACACGCGGCATGATTCATGTTGTCTTCCATAGATTGGGGCTCTCTTCCAACTCCCAAGTCAGAACCTGACTTTATTGTATCTGATCGATGCCTCCGCTAAATCTTTCCATTCTGAGTATAGCACAAAGTCAATGCTGACAGTAATAACCTGTCTCTCCATAGTATTGGAGTATTGGTTGTATGTTCAGATTAATACCATTGCCTCCTTGTGGGATAAACTGTTTAATATTATATTGCCTTTCGCTAAGCAACTAAATAGAGGTGCTTTAGACTGTTACATGTAGCTATGCTCTGACTACAAAAATGTCTAACTTAACTGAATTGTCACTCAACTCAATCTATGGTAATACTTTCATATACATACCATTGGGATGAACCATAAAATATTATGTTGCCTTTTGTTAAGTGACTATATGCAAAGGGCAGCATTAGACTGTGAGATTTCTGCTGAATACAAAAATGTCTGTTTTAACTGAATTGGTACTAGACTGAAATGATTCGCTTGTGGTAGTGTGTTCAAATTATACCATCCTGATGATTCACATACATAATATCATATTACCCTTCACTAAGCGACTTCAAAGAGCTGCTTTCTGCTGTTGTTAGCTATCTACTGAATACAAAAATGTCCACCTTAACTGAACTGTTACTAAACTGAAATGATTCATGTGTGTGAAGCTTACTCCATCAGAAAAAAGAGCAAGGGCCAGAGGCAAAGTAGCTGTTAGCAATGGTCTGGGTAACGAAAGCCTTCCTCCGAGAGTGAATGGCAAGAGAGAATGGCAGTTACTTGTGTCCGTTTCGCCTTAGACCAGAGCGCTGTTTGGCTGAATCAATACGGAGCGTGTATGGACATTCTTTGTCTAGGTCTGACTGAACATTACAAATGGTCTCTTCAAACCGCTGACATTCAGGTTGCAGACCTTTGATATTTGCAGGATATTATTTAGGAAACTGGAGACTGCGGTGATTACTCCTTCGCTGATTTGTTCCAGGGAGGAAGTCCTTCAACCCCCGAGCACTCTGCACCGCATGTCACTTACATAACATTACAAGCCGTAAAAAAATATACAGAGGAAAAAGAAGAGACACCACTTCCCTGGACCGTCTCCAATTACCTGATATGCCGAGGACAACGGGTGTTTGAAGCTGTGACGAAGCCATCCAATTAGACTAGAATTCAAAGTTACACGCCTTGAGTAATGGTCTGTAGACGACTGCAATTAAGAGCTAAAAAGGTTCCTTATTAATCAACAAAAGACGTGATAAGTAAGGATAATGAAGCCATAATTCTCCACAAGCCGCACATGTTCTTGGAAACTCATACCAGAAGCACTGCCAAATGAAGATGTCTATACTCCCAATATTGCAGCGTCTTAAGAAATATAGTGGACGGGTAGACACAGAGATGATCACTCTATCGATCAGGTCATCCGGGATGCAGGGCTTATATCCATCAAGCAATAACAGAGATCAGTCCTACGGTTGAGCGGGTCCGGCTATCAGCCTCTTGGATGTTATCACACAGGTCCGGTAGAGCGTGCAGGCCATCAGGCCACTCTTGTCTTGCCGGGCTCATCTTACTATTGCCGGGCTAATTGGTTTAGAGGCGTACGTATTTAGTCGAGTCTGCAAACTATCCCCTACTAGGCCCCCACCTAATGCACCAAGCATGATAAATCATGGCCCTCCTTCCCGCAAGCTTCGCTATGACAGTGTTTGTCGATAACCACTTCAGCTTGTAATCAGCCGCATCCATTTTTTGAAGCACAAGATCCTGTGTTCCGACATTGTTCCATTTTACGTGATGACGTATTACACAGCGTTGCAGACTGCATTACAAATTGTCTTAACAAGATGATTCATTGTCTTGCAAATTCAACTTGTAATTTGTCTCGGGCTGTCCTGTCAGCCTTATTTAATAAGGACAAAAAATGAGCTTGTGTCTTTGATTTTACATCTATACAGGAAATCAATACGCGTTTATGCATCACGATCATTTTCAAAGACATGTCGATTCCGCAACTGCATTTAGTTTGAAAGCAAACATCATTTACAGTGACATTTCCTTCGCATTTTTTGCATCATCAAAGTACAATTGATCAGATGGTGGTACTAAACATGGACAAAAGATGTTAGCATATGGTTCGAAATGCACAAGAAAAAGGACATTTATTACTTGTGCTGGGTTGCACAGTCAAGAAAAAAACTCAGCGAACAGAAACATTATTAACTTAAAATTAACAGATTTGTACTTAGTGACCTATTTTTATTTTTGAAAAAAAAAGAGAAATGTATCTAAGTTCGCATTGAGTGGTAGAAAGACAGGCATTTTTCCATAATTATTCTATATGTATGTCGTATGCCTTTCAATCTACTTGAAAGTCACCAATAAGTAACAAAGGAAAAATGAATGTCACACAAAAAATTCAGATGTGTGGTGTAGAGCACAGTGTTTCTGTGAATCGCAATTTTTTTATCTCGTTCGCTGTCTAATTCACACTGTTTTACAATTGTGGGCGAGTGGTATTACTTACGGGGTGCGTGAGCTCAAGAAATTTACTTCATTCTACTTCCATGATGTGTAATTACCTAAGGTAAAGCACACCGACTGACTCAACACCGCAGCACCCAAGGCTCTGTTCTTCCCAAGATAACATTGCACTTACACTGGATATCTTTATATCTTCCTGCTTTGGTGCACAATTGTCAGTTCCCATGGAATATACTAAGAATATCACAAGAATATTATATGAATATAGCGTGCAAAACAAACTCATTGTTTAAGCCAACAGCAGAAACAGAACCTGGATGCATGCATACACAGTACAATGCTTAAATATGGCTCAGTTTAGCTTCTGTCTTTAGTTAGAAACAGCTACCTGATGTCTCTACATTCTTTTTTGAAAATATGAAGTTATGTTGAGTAAGTTCTAGATGAGTTAGATATAGGCCTATATGGATTGATAAGGATTAGTTTATCCTGGCACATAATGGACAGAGAGATATTTATGAGATGTTTAGTTATGAATAGATTAAGAAGGACTTAACTAAGTTCAGTAAGAGAAAGATAGGTTTTGATAGGTTGAACTATTGCAATTAGTCTAGCTTCTAACTTACCTTAGTTGGTAGAGCAAAATTATACATAGACAGAGATATGTAGCTCCAGGTGAATTTGTCACATATGTGTATATAGCTATTGAATTTGGATTAGCTGAGTTTAGTCTGTGTACAGCTATAAGGACAGAAAACAGGCGGTTTTTTTTTTACTGCATTAGAAATTGGTGATGGTCACTATACATTTCTAAATGAAACCCTTCGAACAATGTAAAAAATAGGCTTGCAAATACAAGTTTTTACTTTTGAATACAACACAAAGACTGTCGACACTTGGATGGTACTCACAATACATGGTGAGACTGTCCACCACGAGCGGTGCCACAACGCTTTTGAATGGTTAGATAACCACTTGCATAAGGCATTGTTCGCTATTGTTTTCGGCCTTTCTGTGAAACATGCTTGGCCAACAACAGTGTTGTGTTGACCAATGAGGAGTGAGATATCAATAAGAGAGTTGCAGAACCAGGCACAGTCTGTATGAAATGCAACCAGCAAGGTATTTGAGTCAGGCAGTGAGTTGCCTTTGAGTAAACCTAGTTTGCAGACAAGTGACACCCTAGCCATCTGAGGATATTTGGCCAAATTACACAAACCAAACAAGAAGGGATGTAGAGCTGTGTAGGTCAGCCTCTGCTATTGATCAGTTCTTCCATGGTCTGCACCTGTATGCAGCCAAGGGCTCGCAGCAAGATTGGGAGACATCTGATATGTTTGAGGTTCACGACATGTTCCTCCATGTCCTATATCTGCAGTTTGACGCGCACTTGGATGCTCCTTTGTATCAAGGCTTACATTCTATGAAATTGTTTTAACGCAGTAATATCATCCACTACATCTTTAACAACCGAATACAAATCTTACAAGCTATGAGTTTTTCATTCGTAAGATCAGATGTCACTCACAAAGCACAGAAAAAAGATCCGCAGCAAATATATACAATGATCTCTGACTGCGTTTTGTTACTATTCTATATTCTATGTAATGAAAGAAAAGGCAAAAAAGAGGATAGCTCGTGTCGTAGTTCTTACAATAGAAGCCCTCGCCACTGGGCCACCAGCCTCACCATGGACTGAAACGGTGATATTTTCAAGACAGGATTATGAGGCGGTGACCTTGCAGACAGAAGAGGGCAAAACGAGAAGAAGAGAGACAGAGCTCTCCAAGGTTCTTCCATCACTTGCTCATCAAAGCAGGAACACTTCTTAAAAGATAACCCTCGGGGCTGTGTTTCCCGGTTTCCCGTTCTGGCCTTCTCTAGTTTCATGGCCCTCAAAGGGAGTCATAACCGCCTCAGGATGATTTGGTCCGAAATGGAGAGAATCGCTAGCCCCAGGCAACCGCTGCCTGATCTATACTAGCATCGACACGGCACATCCATAAACGTACCACAAGGACCCACAATTTGACCAGCATGTCTGCGGCACTGTAGGGTCTTGGCTTTGCAGTACGTTAGCATCTTTGCCTATTACAATTGCATAATAACTCAAGGTTTACTGCAGTTCACAACAATTGAGCTAAGAAAGATCTCTTCTGGGCTATATAAAGTCTTTAGGGCTTGAGGGTATTCCACAAGGGCCCATACTTTGACCTGCATGTCTGTGGCGGTTTGGCTTTCTTAGTGTTAGCGCTTTAAGACTGCATAATAACTCACAGTTTGTAGCAATTTAGTAAAACGAAGGCTTTGGAGTTATCCCAATCTTAAGGGACTGACCATCACTGTAAAGGCCCCCCCCCAAAAAAAAATTACATGGTAGCACGATTTGCTTCAGACGGCAAAGACAAAGATGTAATATTTGTTGTTCAAGAATACATTTGTATGGTATAGTTACTTGTGGTGGGACCAATATGTCTCTGTTACATACTTTTGGCCTTTTGGAAGGACAGCATATAATAACTTATTACATAGAAAGGATGACATTTGTTACATTCAAGACATTTCCATAATAAGACGAGGAAGCCCTGCACTCGAAGTTGTATCACAGGCAGACGCAATAGATCCAACAAGCCTGTGATTTTGTAGCATCTATATATCTGTCCATTAAGATAACATAATGACTTACAATAGCTCCTAGCGGTAGAGTGAAGCAGACCATTTCTAGGAGATCTGAAAGTTTCGGAGGTGCTTGGAATTCAGTTCTAAGGGAATCATATGTCAGTCTTCGGTAGTGCTTCGGGCTTGTGTGCAGGGCCAGTCGGACAAAGGCTTCAGCCGATTGCTCTCTCAGGAACCACAATGCCAATGTCCCAGTGTCTCAAAGGCCTTCAGCCTCCATTTCATGCTTGACAATGGTGAGGTGTTAACTCTCACACACTTGGCCGCTCTGAATACAACCTAAGTCGGCATCGCGGGCCAATGTGGCGATTGCGGTGGCCTTGATAAAAAAAGCCACACCTAATCTAGACTTTACACTACCCAATCTAATCAAGCCGCCTTAGTCTTCTTCCAAAGCACAATGCCAGAGAGTGAGGTTTATCTGCCTTGCAGCAATCCGAAAGCTGAACACCGAGTATCAGGTTTGGCATTCATCTTGTGTAAATGTATAATATTATGTACATTTCAAAGGATGTTCTTTCTCCATACAATTCATAACCTCAGGAGCCATTGATGCTGGCAAAAATACAGGCATCACCAAACATCTCAATTACCATTGGTGTGAATATTCCTCTTCACTTAATCAATGGTATAATATTGGTACTGCACAGTCTCAATTTGCTTAAATGTTGACACTAACCATTGCTAAATGCATACTACAAACTATTTACAATGTAAAAATGTCATATACATATGTTCAAGCATAAAAAGTGACTTTTGCTCCCTCTTTTTTGGAATTAATAGGCTGGAATACCTTGTGTATGTCTTTGCTCTGACAGAGTTGTTGGCTGTTCTATTGTGCTGCTGACCTCCGGGTCAAGGGTCACCTCCAGGTTATGCATACTTCTGTAGAGTTCCCGAGGCCAAGGCACATTCTAGCCACTTATCATATGTCCCCTAAGAGTCTGCAGTATTTCACTGCCAGTAAATTGTGCCTGTGGTTATTTAACCACATGAAAAATAAAAGAAAACACTAGGACCAGGCACCGGTCTGAATAAGGATGCCATGGATTATATTGCTCGCATTGTGTATAGCCTTTGGGATTTTGACTCCTGTGTGGGCGCTATAACTTCATCCCTTTGAGCTTTGAAAGAAAAAAAAGGCAAAGGTTATAGATGTCTTTTATAAATGTCTTTCATCCACCATTATAGTATATTTGATAGAAATGCTATCCTTTATAGAACCTTTATAGAAATACAAAGAACTCTAAGTCAGAAAACGCTTTTTCGCTGACAGTTATGGCTTTGTTCGGACCACAGTATAAAGAAATTTACAGCACAATAATGCACCCACAGCAAAGGCTCAGGAGGAGTATATATCTTCAGTGGAAAGCATTTGCTTAGAAAGATCTATTGTTGTTGCTGCGTGAGGATCATGAACATCAGCACAAGAAAGGCTCGGCGCCACAGGCTGTATACGGCTTGAATTCTTTGATTTGTTGACTACAGATCACAGTGAAGCAGAAGTCACCGGGGTCTCTTTCCTATATCGTCTCCAAATGATTGAAGTATTAATTAAAGGTGTCGTTACTGGTCCGCAGGGAATCAGTAGTAAGGTAGGCCACCATAAGGAAGCAGCCAAGCGCAAAATTACTCCTCGCCTGTCTGTGATTACAAAGCGGAGTGAGCAACTTTTACGGCTCTCTTGTGGTCCCATCAGGCCCTTACAGTCCCAGCTAGTGGGAAGCAGGCCCTCTCAGCAACTCAGAGACATCCGAAGAAAGCCCAAGGCGCCCCAAGCACTGATGGATGATCCCATATCAACGCGCCATCTCCGACTGTTGCGAATCTACTCGCGGATCTATTACGTTTTGTATGCTCCATAAATCCGCTTCTTTAATTCAAGCAGAACCTTCGGACCGGCTGCTGGGGACTGGATGCGCGCCCGCTGATGCTATCCGTGGCTTTTCGCAGGAAGCAGAGATTCAATCGAGATCACGACACTTGTGTCAGTGATTTGTTCTTGCCCAGCAGATGTGGAGCGCAAGGGGGTTCTGGTCGAGCTGCTGCTGCTGCTGCTGCTGCTGTTCCTGAATCTGGTCCTCTCTCATCCTCCTGATGGATTCCCTTGCCCACGAGGATTGCTCTAATGTGCCCTTCCAAGTCATCGGAACAAATGTCTGATACTGGCTCAGTATGAAACAGTCGCGATATTGACATAATATGCTAATAGAGGCAATAAGTAGCGACACAGGATTGGGCCAAGGAGAGCCAGGGTCCCCTGGAATCATAAGAGACACATCCTTGATGCAGTATGCATTAGTCCCTGGAAAAAAAACAGCAGGGAAGGCTAACCTCGTGAAAAATGGCCTTTTTATTCCTTTCATAAATGACTGCGTTATTCGCTGCATCTTGCCCACTTGCCATAGACAATGCTAGATTCTTTAGATATGAAAATACAATGCTATGTAGAGCTCTTATGTTCTTTGTAATGTTAGTCTGAGGAGGGATAGCCATAAAGAGAAGAAGTGAGAGTCAGAAAAATGGTTTTCCAGAAAAAAAACGCTGTGTCCAATTCCAAGTGTTTATCTGGAAAAATGCATGGAATAGCCAATGCTATTGTTATTCTTGAGCAATTAAATGTGCAATGGGGTCAGTAAAAGGCAAACACTATGTATTTGACAGCAATGAGCACACATTATACCCGATTTAACAAATTGTATTAGTGAAAATGGACAGAAGCAAACATTTTATAGGAACCTTCAGAGTGCAGGTCTGAAGCACTATCTGGACAATGGTATCACAGACAGCCATCAAGCATTGCTCGTAGCCCTGAGGCATTCTGAGAAACAAAGACTTCCAAAAAAACTGTCCAGACAAACCAAAAAATATCACAAACAAGTTAAATACAAAGCTATTGGAATGTGTAATGCCAGGAAGTCCACTAAAGCTATTGATAATGTTGCACTAAATGTTGTAAGGCCTCAGAGGAGATCGAATCTAATATGGTTTTAGTTTAGTGGCACAGCTGGGGTGTGTGGCAACCAACTTCAGATTGAAAGGAAAGGCATCAGGTCCCAGTGAGACCCATCACAGCAAGCAAATTCCCTTGAATTCTCTTGAAACTGCGTTACATTAGATTACAAATAAATCGCCAGAATGCGCAGCTTTGGGTCTATACAGAGTCCGGACTGGATGTTCGTTAAAGCCATTTACTTCATAATAACCTTAATGAATTCGATTATGCTGGGTTAGCGATGGATTTGCAAACCACTTTCGGAGTGAAAATTTATTAAACTGCAAATGAGATTGGGAGATTGTGTCCCCCTTTATGCAACAAAGTTGTGTAACGGATTCATGGTTGTGGCTGGGCTTGCTTTCAGCCTGCTTTCAGCATGGGGCCCCTTGCTTGTATTTAAAGAAATGAAGATTAATTGATTGTCTGGGAACAGTTTAATTGGTGTGGAAAGCCAGCACCACCTTCAAGTGCAAAGGAAGCCCAGAGGATGCCAAAAGGAAGCTGAAAAGAAGCTCTAAAGAAGCCCAAGACATGGTTTGAACACACTCTCTTAATCATTAGCTGGCATTTACCTGCTTGGCTCTCCAGTCGGCCGGAATCCAACATAACCAGATTGTTGTGTTTGCCACACCTCCATGCGAAAACAAGCCGCACGTTGAATCGTATTAGCAAGAGCAAAAATCGGATTAATTTCCAGTAGTTAACATGTGACGTTCCTTGAAACAAGTTGACAAATGCCAGCCCCATCTTCTCATGGCCACAAAAACATTCAGTTTGAAACTTTGTGGGTTTGGGAGTGTGGGGTAATTTGATCACTTAGTTTGGACTGCTTCTGTTGGAAAGGAGGGAGAGGAGATGATCAGTCTGAGACAGAGCTGTGGAGCAATAGAGCAAGCATTAGAGCAAAGCAACACGAGAGCTCCCAAGCAAGAGGAGACTGCTCAGTTTAAGAGCAAATAACAGCAGCCTTGGAGCAAGGCAGGACCACTTATCCTGGCAAATTTGTGTCTCTAAAATGATCCTGCGAAAATTGCCACCAAAAACCATTTTGATTGGCTGCGAGATACAAGCGAGAGCGAGGCTGATTTGGGGGAAACAAACATGGCGGATGCAGATGGGATCAGCTGAGGAAACCCCCTGATCAATGATCTTCACTCCAGCACAGCAAGTACACATCAAAAGTCTATCAAAACTCCCTGCTCAGACATCACCAGAAAGAAAAGGCAGAGCTAGAAAAAATGAAAGAATATAAGGAAAACGTCCTGAAAGCCTTTTCGCCTCCAAGAATACGAAATAACACAAATAGCTGATGGCTGATATGCATGATTTAGTTGCTCCCTATGTCCCAGAGAAAGTTATCAAATTCCTCATAAAGAAAATATGCATGATCTTGTAGTCAGAACAAGGCTGTACACATACTTTGTAGATTGAGTTTCTTTCATTGTTCTATTATGCAATAAGTATGATTACAAGAAATATCAACATCCTATGTCTTACTTCCAGGTCTAATGGAAGTATCCATTTTGCTGATTTCTGGTCGACTTTTCAAGAGGCTATCATGACATTTGATAGTCTTCACTGAGAAAGTATGCATGATGGAATACTCTTATTTGTGTGCTCTTTTGCAATTTAACTATGTTTAGTGGATCGTGTCTTAAGGAAACAGTTAAATTTGGTGGTGCGGCTTAGCGGATAGGAGGTTTTTCGTTCATATATGTATGGTCACAGGTTTAAACCCCAGTCATAGCAAGAAGGAACTGAGTAGATCCTCCTCGAACCATTGCATCACTCTACCCAGGCGTAAATGGGTATACTTGACAATAGAAACCCATGGCAATTGTAGAATGATTGACCAAGAAGTGCCATAATTTGGTGCAGGTGGTGTGTGTATAATTGGCAGGGGGCTAAGAAACATTCAAGCTTGATCATGCCTGCTGGCTACCGCCATAAATCGTAATATCAGCTGAACTCATAAAAAGTTCGCATAGGTTAAACTCAAATACATTAACATTAATTTATATTTATTCTTACCATGCGTGGACTTCTGTATAGTGCTCCTTTGCTCTTATATAAAATTACTACAACCGTCTTTATGTCTTTAAGTATCCTCTCTTAATTATGTCTGTTCGACATTTAGAGGGCTATTGTGACATTTGATATGTTTCTGAAAGAAGCTATTATGAACTATGAAGCTTTGATAAATTCCCAGAAGAAAAGCTTCCACTAAAAGGTCACCGGGATACGAGTTAGGTTAACATCTGGATAAACAGAATGGAGTCTGTTTCTGAGGGGCTCCCTGGGCGATAATAGGGCGATTGTCTCTTGCTGCTCCAATAACATTGGTTTATGGGGCTTAATGCAAGCTGGAAATTCTCAGCATGGAGTGAAAATCTCTAAATTACAGCACTAGTGATACAGACACGTGCGGGCAAACATGACTAGCATGTGAGGCCCGGGTATAATCCCTGTGGGAGGGCTGTCTAGATATTGATATGAAGGAAGCACAAGTCTTGTTTACTCGTATAAGTCCATCACAAACATGTCCCTCTTGGGTACAGGAATAGCAGAGGCAAGCAGAAGGAATTAAAAGCATTGACATCCTCAAGATGACCTGCCAAAGCCTAAGGGGGTAAATTTGTAGCTTCCTTATAGCACCCTACAGGATTCCCACTCTAAGCCCGGGATTGCCAGATAGGTCCATATGCATTTGATGCGACAATTCAGCATATGAAGTAGGGGGTTTATGCCCCGGCATCGGTTTTATTGCCTGCCTTGCACAAGCAGTGTCAAGCTCTGTATTTCATCGATTGCTGCTCATATTGACCAGTCATGGCATGAGTGAACTGCTTGTGAGCTGGCCTCTGAGTAAGCTTGTCAGTTGAGTCAGCTTGTGAGTTTCCTTGTGAGTTTGCTTGTGAGCTTGTGGTAAGATGTTGCAATTTGATTGATTACAATTCTCGAACATAGCTATAAATCACTCCCCCAGTGTTGCTCATTCACTAGCCTCCAATGAGGTGTGAAAAGGTGTTGCTGGAGCCTGCTGATGAGTCTGCATGGAGAGGAACTGCCTCATCCAAGCAGTCTACAGAGCAGGACAGTTGCTCAGCAAAACTGCCCTCTTCACTGCTACCATATTTGTGTTGTACATGGCAGGGCAGAGCAAAAGAAAACACAATCAGAGCAAGAGTAAGCAAGAAATACAAAGTACTTGACATGCAATGATTTATTAGTAAAAACGTTGCGTTAGAATTATGCCATTGTAATGTTTTGTGGTGTGGCATACATTGTTATCAGAAGAGAAACCTACTGAAGGTACATGTAGTCAATTGATTACATTGCTGGATTCCATACAGATGAAAACTTTCGGGACACTTGTATCAGTAGCCATGCGTGAGCAACACAGCCCTCTTCTCATCTCACCAACAGTCAACATTTGAGGGTGCAAGAACTGTCCTTGGAGGGCTACACTAACCAGTTTATTTGAATACAGTGGTCCCTGTGTTATAAGACCGCCCCTTCTGCGGTCATGTAGCGGTCTCTCGTGGGGGTGCGGTCTCATATCGGGATGCAAAATGCACTAAAAATACTACTTAGTGCGGGAGGAAGGTGGTCACATAAGGCAAAGCGGTCTTACAACAGGGGGTCTTATAACGCAGGGACCACTGTACTTACCAGTTACCAGCTGCAGTAATAACTATGACAAGAGCCGAACCAGATCAGACCATAACCTACCAGACCTAACCAAGGCAGAGCAAGGGACCACCATGGAGACCCCGATCATGCCATTAACCATGCTAACTCCATCCCCTGAACAAACATTGTCACACAAATTAGAGTTAAAGCCAAAGAGCAAACAAAATATTACCATCTCATTAAAACCAAACAAAGCGAAATGCCAGGTTTAATAAAGTGCTTCAGATTAATCCCTTTTCAAGTGCTTACATCCTTTTTCTGTAAAGAACCAGGGACTCTTGATGGAGCAAAGGATGGCATCCAGTCTGGCTGCTTCAGCTGCTGGAAAGTGGTTTCCACATTACAGCCTAACCACAGAAGTGATTAATTTAATCAAATGTTCTGTAGGTTGCAAGTGATGTCATATCCTCATACCTGCTAATGTTGCAGCGTGTCTGGATTCAGCTGCTGGGGACTTGTTTAAGTTTTACAGCCAATAGAAGCATTCTTGAAGGCTCTTGTGGGTTGTAAGTGATGTCATATCTATGTGTAAAGATAGGAAATCACTGAAGTTCTCTACAACCATAAGTAATCTGGAGTAAGCACCCTTATTTCCTCGGCTGTAGGCCAGACCTCTCGCAGTCAGATGTAAATGTATTAGGTTTAATGCCTGCAGTCCTACGAGTCCATCCAACTTTACAATAGAGGCTTAGAGTAGCGTGGGGCACTGGGGCATGCAGCCCCCCTTAACTTCGAGGAGCGATTTGACCTACTTTTTGTGGTCGATTATTTAAATGCTTATGTTGTCAGGAAGGGATCACTTGACTCTACTTATAACTAGTGAAACAAATGTCTACCAATTTTAATAAAGGAGTTACGGCCCTTTTTGTAAAAAAAATAAAATGGCCTTCTTACCCCCCTATTATAATCCTATGGCAATTTTTTTTGTGAGCGCATTCAGCTTGAAAGTTATTTCTCAGGGTTCTTCTATCATTTTTAAGGCATTCTATTCATTTTTTCTGAATTTCAGAATTTTTCTGTTCATACATTTATTTTTTAATATTTTTTGCCCTGTTTTAATTTCGGCCAACTTTTTTCGATTTCAATTAGCTATTCTATCAAGATTTAAGGTAAAGTAAACATTATGAAATGGTTCCTGAAGCAGCTTCGAGGCCTCAGTGAAGGGGGGCCTCATGCCCCATACCATGTGGGGCCTCTCGCCCCAAACTCACATATTTTAATTTGACCTCTATATTTTGAGCTAAAATGCAAAAAATATGATCCAAATCATATTTACGTAATGGTCATAAAGTGAAGCAATGCAGACATCCATTATTCTTTTAACAATTTCCTAAGTTATTTCTGACAACCGCTTTCAAAGAATTAATCAAAGTTACAAAAACCATGCACCATTTTTCGTTTCTTTAATTACTTCTATGGTTTGGTGCTGTTTGCCCTGAAAATTTGTGATGTCACCTAAAAAGCCTCTAGCTTCAATCCTATGAATAAGCAAAACACCAAAAATCTAAGTTTAGATATTACCCTGGGGGGGCCTCTCACCTAACCCGGGCTTCTTGCCCCGACCCACTCTACGTATATTAATTCTCATCAAATTTGAATTTGATGAGAATTAAAATAAATTTGAATTTTTCTCAGCTCCCAATAAATTTGAATTTTTCTCAGCTCCCAATTGAGCCTGCACCAGTGTGCAGCGAATTGCATGCGCACCATATTAGCCAGTCAAGCACTTCCCGATTGTCATCACTGTCTATTGCCAAACTTGTACCCATTTACACCAGGGTTGAGTGAAGCAATGGGTTAAGGAGGATCTGCTCAGTTCCTCCATGCCATGACTTGGGTTCAAAACCTGTGACCATGTGGGTAGCAACTGAACACCTTATCTGCTAGGCCACAACACCCGCAGAATGTTCAAGAAGTTTATGAAAAGGCAAAGCCCTTGAAGGCAAATAGAAGGCTCAGTGCTTTCAGTTTTTCAACAAAAAGCCTGAAGAAAACTCATCCCACTGGTTTATATCAAACTCAGTCCCCATAGACAACTATCTAATCTAATCTAATTTTTCTTGAGCTGGAATTAGTATTTTGCAAGCCTCCTCTATTTTGGCATTCATTTGGAGCTGCATCAATCACATTAGCAGCAAATATCAATGCTCTAACTCCCTATGAATATATATAGTGTTTATTGTGGTGCTTTGTACATGGGAATCATGGGAATACAGATTACAGCGAAATACAATCTGAGTCTAAGAAGTTGAATTATTCCTCAAGAGGTTTTAAAGATGGAAAAAGGCACTGTCAGATTATTGTGCATCATCCCAGCAGAAACAACTTGTAAATGTACAGCCAACTCATTTTACACAAGGTTCTGTAAATCGCTGGTGGCAATTAACTCACAAGGGATTGTAAATGCATTCAATGCACTTTCAAAAAGTCGTAATTTACGAGAATGAAACTTATTTTTCATTTAATTGTGTAATGATATTTATTATTTGTATACCTATAAATGCAAACGTTCACTCCCAGAAACTGTCTATTGCTACTGCTCCAAATAGGAAGATACTCATTTTATTTCGAGAAATATCTTAGACCTTACTCTTTTACTACTTCTAGGCTGAAGTCTAAAGAACAAAGTGATTGACAATACAATTTAACCACTGAAACTTTGAAACCTGGTCCAAGACCTTTAGGTTTTTCTTGAATCTTCTTAAATCTTGAATCTTCCTGAATCTTGACTGTTAGCAACAAAAAAACTTACGAGTTGGCACAGACAATGACATTAGAGATTGCCTTTGGTGCCACAGATTAGTCAATGACACAGCGCAACCTTATAAGCTGAAGGACATGGCTGGCCCTAGGGGTAGGCCATCATCGAGCTGTGTGAGACAGTAATTGCCTGTAGATTGCCATCGATTGTATATTGGAGGTGGGTAGGAGGAGAGGGAATGCTAGTATGTTGGCACAAGACACAGACCGACGTTAATCATGCATAGCCCCATTGATCAGGTCAGCCCTGGTAATTTCACACAGGATCCCAGAGCATTGAAAAGCACTGACCTCAAAACTCAACCTTGTAATTTCCCCTTGTAGGTCATTTGTAATCAGAAAATAGATTGTCAGATTCCAGCTGCTTCAGGTGATTTCTGAAGTCCATCCAAATATTATATAGCTAACTTAATCAAACACTATATTCTTGAATGAAATAAAAAAAACTGAAAAAAATCATTTTTACGTGGCATCTTACAGATGATTTCATATTTGTAGACTTTTCTCAAAATATATTTAGCAAAATTTCTGGTTTGACATCAGAAAATCCTGCCAGGTGATTGTCAAGTTGCCCACTTCATGTCACTTTTTTCAGCATGCTTCAAGCAAGTGATGTTTGCTGGAAAAATGATGTCATAATTCTGACCAATAGTATACAGCGAAGGCCAACTTTGGAATGTGGCAGTTGTTCACACATGTCAAACCGCAATCCACATGAACTCTTTCACTTCTTCATGAACAGTTGCATTTCACACTCTTGTGTACATTTTGATTGTTTCAGTTGATATTAAATCAGTTTCATGCTGACTCTGAATGACTTCACATCTATTTACACAAAATTATCATGCACCAATTTTTCACACATGTTTCAAAGGGGGGGGGGGTACTTATTACTCACAACATGCTTTAGCGAGGTATGAAATTTGAATAAAAGAAAAGAAGACATACTAAAAATCCACATGGAATGTATGAGAGGTACAAATAAGCAAGAAACCAAAGGGGGTATACATTTTTGATAGAAAGTTCCAACAAAACTCCCCATAATCATAAATTCTGAATGGTCACTCAGGACAGGATGGTAAGGTAGTGATGTGGTCAACATTCATAAGAAAATCCCAGTGGGAATCAGATCAAGGACCCTGTGATTGGCAGCCCATTGTCCTGCCGCCTGGGCTGAGCCCCTCTTCTGAGAAAATGTTACATTCACAATTATACATGTTTATTTTCTGTGTAAACAGTCATTGCATGGATCACCTGATCCTAATCGTCTGAATGCACAACATTGGACTTGCAGAATGTATGTACTGAAAATGTGTGAAACACAAACTGAAACTCTCACTTGAAACTGCTGAAGTCAGTCCCTGTTAGGAGATAAATGGCTTAAAATGCCATGGTCACCCATGTAAAACGCTGTGTCACTTTTCAGGAGAGAGTGGTGTCATACCCTCTCTTGGCCAATGAAAATTGCGAGAAAAATTATGTATTTTTTACCTCAAATGTCTACAAATATGAAATCATCTGTAACAACGATTTGTCAGATTTATATGATATGATTATAAAGCTCTTTTGAAAACTGTTGAGCATTGTCTTGGAGATACAAACATTGATACTCTGAACGATCAAAATTTTAATATTCGTTCTTACATGTATCATTGCCAGTTTTTTCGAAAATATCGAAGCTGTCAGACACAAATACTGATAAACTCGACAAACGTCAAACAAGTCCAAAATACACCAACCCTACAGGGTTGCTGCTCTTGAAGTGAAGAGAAGGTCGGATATCAGTTTGTGCTTCAATTTGGAATCTAACCCAGGGTCCTTTGAAACAAAGCGAGCATGCTCCACCACCCCTGCATTGATCTGCTGAAAGGTTACATAAACATGCATTGACAAACCCCACAAATCCTTCATACGAATATTTGTGATATCAGACAACTGCACCAAACATGCAAACCAATCAGCAAACTAATCTGAATAAATTGAACCAGACTATCAATAAGCCCATCACACAGAGATTGTAATCAACTCAATAATCACCAGAACAGCAGCTGACAACAGTCAATAATTGTTTCATTACAAATGGTTATCTGCTGTGATTTCTATCTCTAATATTTCTGAGTCTACAGATGTGTGCATATTTGCAAATTCTGTGTCTTTGGTTGAAGTTTTGAGTGAAGATAGATGCAAGTGTATTCACATTCGACGAATGATGAGTATACATATATGCAGCTGCTAGTGCACATTAATGACCTCACAACAGACCCTATCCATTGCACTGAAATTAACTATCAATTTGTCTTTGGGTAGCTTGTGACCTCATTGAGAGTGGTGTGACACGTTAAATGACTTTTCCTAAAAGCATTGAATTTACTCGACGTGACCTCAATAACTGCTTGCGATTCATACAGAATATAACATTGCAGGAATAGGGATATGACCTCACAAGGAGCATTTCAGTACTTTTCTGTAAGCACTTGTCATTCGTCTACTGCAACTCACCCTTATAGCATTCAGCATGTTCACTCTAAAAAAATTCAGACAAAATTGGTTTTTTAGATTCAAAATGTTTTTTGAAAAACCAAATTTCAATGCAAAAAACCAACATGGATTTTTTTAAAAATCCATGTTGGTTTTGCATTGAAATTTGGTTTTTCAAAAAACCATTTTGAATCTAAAAAACCAATTTTGTCCCCACATTTTTTTAGAGTGTTCAGTGAGTCTGTCGTTCAGTAGTAGAAGCTATGAGGTGAACAGGAAGATTACAAAGAATTACCAGGAACTGTTGATGATGTGGCAAAACCATCCATTAATTTTCCAATTTCAAATTAAAACAAAACTCGATTGATTTCAGTCTTTGGATAAAATATCTGTCAACAACGATAAGAAAATATAATGTGAAACAACATACAATGTAAAAGACAGAAAATATACACTATCATCTCCAGAACTAACAACAACTTCTTTGCTTGATGTATTGATTTGACAATGGGCCCCATGCCATAACTGTTATTAACAAATATCTGAGCATTATTATAGGTCTCAATATCTCAATAACCTATGATTAAGTATTCAATTATGCCTCATTATCCATCATTACCTATGCTGGAGTTGGTTACAATGTTACTGAGCAAAACAGATTTATCTTGTTTAATTAAAGCCCTGTGAATTATGTGAAAGTAACTGGCTTATTACGGTAAATTGCTGTTGCAATAATGTGTCTGGTGAGTTTCTCAAGCATTCTCTTGTACTTTTATAGCTTTAATTAATCGTCTAATTAGCAACGCATCTAATTGTATGATCTAGATTATCCTAATTTTAGTTAAGGCTGGTTTGCTAATTAGCTGGTCTTGGCCAAATGAAGAATCTTTTCCGTTTTAGGTCATAAGTTTACAATCCAGTGTGTTCAAATAAACTTGATCTATTTATCATGGCCAGTCTGAAAAAGGTGGTCCAAACAATAAGATAAGAAAATATGATATGAGATGAGATAAGTGGGGATAATTAAGATTGAGATGAAATAGGATAAGCCAGGGTAAGATAAGATTGAGATATTATGAAATAAGATAGGAAAATATATCGATATGACATGAGTGGATATAAGATTGAGTTAAGATAAGATAGGAGAAGAGATTAGCAGAGACAAGATTGAGATAAGATGAGATGAGTGGAGATAAGATTGAGTTCAGATGATATGAGATTGGTTCAGATGTGATGATGATGAGATGGGATAAGGTAAGATATGATTAGAAACAAGTTCCGATATGTGATATAAAATTCATATGATGAGATGAAAAGAAAAAGATGATCTTGATATGAGATAAGATTGTATACAAATACAAGTACGGTATGCTCTCTGCGGGTTTGTTTCCTGTATTTCTACACTAGCTATATGCTAGAGTAGGATTAGAACCCGGAGCATATCATGGCATGGGACATTCCTGCAACTTCAACTTGGTATTTTCTTTCCTGTTCTGTTGAGTATCTTTATAGTATTGCAGGAGTAGGAGGCTCTAATTAGTGGGATCACCCAATAGAGATTGGTTGCCACTGCTGATGAAGGGGAGGAGTTTAAAGAGCTTGTTGCTTATAAAGCCTAAAACTTCATCCAGCCTCCTTCGCTACTCCTCGGTCTGTATTGAGTCATTTTCCAGCCCAGAAGATTTGCAGCTAGCTTAATTGGATTGTTCTCCCTGGAAATCAATACAATGGGATGGAAGGGGAGCTTGTTTGGGCCCCCTTGATCCTCAGTGTTGTTGTTACCATTAGCCAGGAAGACACTTGAAGATGTAGTGTCCAGCAAACTGTGGACATCAGGCAAAAACTTGCCAACTACTGCTTGCAAGACTTGGTGTATTTAGCAGTACTGTCCTTGGCTTCTTTTTCGCAATGGTGTAATGTTGTTGGCAACCGTTGTTCCAGTTGAAGTGTTGTTGTTCCAAGCAAAGCTATGGAAATTGTTGTCCAATGAAAATTTTGTTGGAAATTATTGTTCCACTTCACATTTCTTGCAACTATTTAGACTTGCCTTAATTCCAGTTGAAATGATGTTGACAACAGTGGCAGTTTGTAACTGTACTAAGAAATCCCAGTTGCAACTTCTGTTTGCAGCACACTGCGTGCTCACTGCTTTCTATTATTGTTTACAACTGCTATTTTCAACAGTTGTTTTCAATTGCTGTTTGCAACTCTTGTTTGAGACTGTTGTTTGCAACTGATGTTTGAAGCTGCTGTGCGCAACTATTGTTCGAAGCACCTTCTTTTCAACTTGTTCTCTTGATAGATGTTTGCAAACTATCTATAATAAATGTTTGCTGTCTACAATATTACTGTTGGGGCACAGTGAGACACTTTTTTTATTTCCAAGTGTTCCAAAATGTTTGCAGTAGTGAGTTAAATGAGATCAGGTCTGCAATGTAGGTAATGACATTGGGTATATTGTCTAGTAGTTTCAGGTTCCTACCTTTTACAGGTTTGGAGAAATTTTGAGTTGCATCACTGCTCGTTAAGTGGCATCTGCTGCCATAACCACCGATCCTCAGGATCTGCGGAATTGTTCTATCAATTGTTGCTACAGAAACTACTGTACTCTAATAAAAGCAGCTGGCTAGGTGATATTTGAGGTCCTTTTTTGAGCATGTTTCGAAACTTCATTGCACAGAACACATGCGCGACTTATTTAACCTGCCGCACCTGTTACATACTGATCAAAATTCTCCTCTGATGCTTTCCTCTGGATATGAGTCATATGACTCACTAAAATCCATAGTTTATAGCAGGAATTTTGTTTTTAATAGTGAATTGTGAGCTGTGCATTACATTCAGTCATTTGGAGTGTATTTTGTGATGTCTCACTGTGCCCCGACTCAAACTGGCTCATTGTGCCCCACGCAGCTCTCTTTATAAACATTTTGAATACCATGGACCGGATGCCTGCATTGTGGTTCATCACTTCACTGAACTAAGACAAGTAATCAAGGTTTGAATCCCTGGCAATTGATTTGCATTATACCATTTATCTTGGGAATTATAACAAAAAGTCATTTCGCAAAATTATTTACTTTTACAGGCTAAAAACCAAAATATTGAAATTCCACTTCGATATGCTGTGTAGGCATGCAGGATATAGAATAGTCTCTCACTTACTTACTTTTTGTACTATACAAAAAAGGGCTGATCTGTAACAGTACGCGTTAGACGCTACGGGCTTTGTATCACTGTGCCTGCCGTCTCATTGTGCCCCACTCTCCCCTACCAGTAACACTGTTGGTGTTTTGTGACATTTGTTATTTGCAATGTGACTGGTTTGTCTAATCTACTACGATTGCTCACGACCGCTCAAACAATGATGTTGTTTCACAAATGTGCATTGTAATTATTGATACGATTCCCGTTTCACAAATGAACGATCACGACCTTGTTGTTGAAAGAGCTGAGAGCTGAAAATGATCTAAGACAATGGTGACGTGATTTGATTTTTTTCTGCAACCAATCATGTAGCCAATTAGGATATGTCGTGCCAAATTCCATTAGAGGAGGAAGTAACAATGATGGCAATGAGCATTAAACAATGTTCCCATGGAAGTAATTCTATACTGCAAAAAAGTGACAATTGCTCCATTACTTGATTATGTAAATTACAAGTTAAGATTGTTGGGTTGATGGAGCTGTTATGATTGATACTGCAGAGGAAATGGACGTCATATCAGTTCAATTTATTAAATTGGGTTATTCAAAACCACTCATCCCTTCCATTGATTAAAGCAGCAGATTAGCATGGCAGTGAAGTAGCTCGGATATCAACATTAATTTAATCTCAGTGTGGTGTGAGTTTAACTTGGTTTAACTTGGAGAGTCTACACTGTTCAAGTTATGGGTTTTAAAGCTTTCGGAGCCACACAAAAGACGGGTGACTGCAGATTGGAGCGGTCAAGAGACTGAAGCAGCCAAGTCTTAGGGGTTAATCGAGTGACCAAGTGGGTGAGAGAGACAGACTCCGTTGACCAAACAACCAAGTGGAAAGGCTTAGCCCACAGATTGTGCGGATATCCGCGAAAGCCCCTTCTTGACAATGCCGGGCTGATCTGCATAGAGCCGCCATTCAGGAAACTTCCTTGGGAGCCAATGGGCCCGGCCAACCACACTTTCTTGGGGACTGTATTAATATTGATAAGTGTACCATTTATCACCATCCACATCACCCAGGCTAGGAAATGCATTGTACTTCATAACAAATTGCTCTATGAGATATGCTACCATTACATTATGTCTTTACATTTTTATATCTTTTAAATGTGATTGCATTGTCAAGACGTATCCAACATTTCATCGATAAATCCTCTTAAAGTATCGTATAAATCATGACCATGATGCTGTCTGTAGCAATATTTCACTTTGAGAAATAGGCTCCAATAGCAGTGCTGCTATATTCATACACCCACTGTTGTGCCAGCCACATTTTATATTCATTTCATCTGGAGATAGGTTAAGGCTACCCTGTCCTGGGTTATATCAAGAAGAATCTTTGGTGGTTGAAGGAACTGTCTTTTGAAGCGGCCCTGATTGCACTACAGATACGCCCCGGGGGAAGGGCTATTATCAAGAGGCATTTAGTGAAGTCACCAAATTCAAGCTGTTGGTGGTGCCTAATGGCTCATGCAGATAAGATTCTGGGACTTGCAGTCTTTGCCTTTTGCCTTCTCTGTATGGACCCAGGCCCTGATCTTTTCCAGCAGGTTGCCTGTTTTCAATGGAACTGTAGAAGAAGGTGGCTGGCTGGAATTCAGCTGCTCTCTCTGACTCTCTCTTCTTGCCTTCATCACTGCTGCTCTGCTGTTTACAAATCGAGTGCTTCCCAGTCTCCCAATCGAGTGCAGCCATCTCATAATAAGCATCATCCTGGAGACAATATTATCCAATATTATCCAATGTTATCCAAGAACAAACTGTGAGATAAGAGCCACATGTGTTTTCCCAAGGACATAACATCAGAAAACAGCTAACTGATACCACAATTCCAGTACAAGACACAAGAGTGAGTTTTAAGCAGATAAGATTCGTCTGAATGTAAATTTTATTCCAAAGTTTTATTGAACTTGTTCATCCTTCAGAAATAAGATTGATGATGGCCAACTACAGAAGATTGTGTGTTAAACAATAGAAGTGGGTGGACAGACTAAAGAGAAGATTGTGTATTATTAGCCTACAAGAGTTGCTGACAGGCGTTTACTAGGCGATGATATTGATGGGAATAGTGTCTCGCCTTGGCCCCGAGCGATGTGGTTGTGGACGCCCTCCCTGTAGTTCTCGCGAGCGAACAGTCAATTCGCCAATTTCGATATGAGGTCAGAGGTCACAACTGACCAATGGGGTGTCAGGGAAGTACAAGAAAGCCACGCCCAGGCAAATCACTTCCATCCGGGTCTCCGACTCGACAAGCATGAAACACAGGTTAATTCGCTGAACTTAAACACGTAATTTTATCAGTGCGCCGGGACAAACTGCCTGTAAGCGACATCCCATACAGAGGCGAGGCGTGATTTCATTTGCTCCCGTTTGAATCAATGTCCACAAAGTTGCCTTGGGGCGACGTAGATTTGATTGCAGTCAAGCATCCAGTAGGCCTGGTTTAATCTGCGCATTGAGAATACCGCGATTCGATTTTAACTCCAGTCCTGGGTCCGGCGGCAGGAATGCAAATACTGCCTGACAAATCAAAGGCATTACCAGACAAATTAAGATCTTTGTCAAATCACAGTCCTCCGATGAAATGGAAAAATATCACTTTATGAAGTTAGGCTGTAGACCGAGGCAGTATCTGGCCAGCTCGCTTGCAATAAGCCACAGAATGTTAGCGGCTCATGGGGCTAAGTCGGTGTGTCTATACGTTAATAGGAGCAATAAGCAGTGGATATTGACGAGACACTCAGATCTGATCACTGCTAAAGGAATTAAGTAATTGACTTAGGCAATCCATTTGTGCCTGCTGCCATCTGAAGGAAACGGATACCCACAGAAGCTGATGGAAGACAGCTGGGAAGATATCTCGTCAGATTCCCTTTCACCGTGTATTTTCCTGGCTATCACATTCTAGCAATCTATGAAAGGGATTTAGCGTGAGCTCAAACAGCTGAAAAGGCTCTGACTCCATCATTTAACATTTTTTTATCAATTTTGTCACGGTGTAATCACCATTTGAATGAGATGGGTTGTCACTAATGACTAATGTCCATTATGTTTGTGGGCAACACAGCAACTGCTAAATAACGGTCTCCTGAACCATTCGAACCATTGTGATGCATAATGAATTCAACAGATTAAAAATGGACCATTTTGGCAGCATCGATGCTGTCTATCGATAGGTGTAAGTCTGCTCTAGAGGGCCAGATTGCCCTTGGAGTGTGCTTAAGGCTTAGATTATAAAATGTAAATCTGGTGTAAAGCATAGAGCCAGCCCCCTGGGGTAGAGGCTGTTGTGGGTCATACATTTTTCATCTGGACTTAAAGGCTGGCCACTGACTGAGCATATTGTCTCCAAGTCAAGTCTCCAAGTCAGGTCTCCACCGTCCCAATTCACCTACATCAGCAAGCAATCTCCGGGAGACCTTCCATCATCATAGTTCTTGACACTAATTTTCCTGTCTCATTAGCATCTGTGGATGAGATTGTGTAGAGCATATGGATCTTAGAGGGATGGCTAGACAGGTGATGGGGGAATTAATCAAACCAAGGGGCTGAGATTAGTTACACAGTGAGAAAGTGTGTGAAGTTGAGAGTGCTAATTGACTCACAGGAAAGGGAAGGTTGCTTCTTTCATGTTGCAGTTTAATTGCATCATAATACAGCCAGAGCTGCTGTGGCTCAGAACAAGGTCATGCAGTGATTCTTTGCTTCGGTTGCTTAAGCTCATGGGAAGCGGGAGATGACAGAAGAGACTACAGCAGAGACTACAGCAGAGGCTGTGGGAGTCCAGGCCACTCAAACACGTTGGTGCAATGACACCAGCCTGATGGCCTGCAAGACCCACTCAGTCTCTCAACACAGCTCAAGTCGGTGTGATGAACAAAGTGAAACTTGGCCACCTCCAGGTGCGAGCTGCAAACCAACTCATCACCCCATTCTACCTGCTCTAATGACCACTTGGTGAGAATAGCGAGCAGTTTTAAAGCCCTAGAGCAGCTCCTTTGCCTCCTAATCTCCACAGCTTGGAGTCTGCCTCTACAGTAGATATACCTAGATATACACAGTGAAGAGGAGAGAACAGCAGATGAAAGATCCCTGGCTTAATGCAGTGTGATTGTACCTCCGACTTCAAAAGGGCGCTCCACTCGATGCAGCGTTCGGCTGGAAGAAGCGCCACTAGAGAAACGTTTTAACTTCTCTGTTGTAATTCTCCCCGGTCAAATACAGACCAGGGCCCTTTCATTTAGGAACTTATCAAATGTGGGCGTGTCCTGGGGAGAATGATGGTGGGTCCGGCCAATAGAGGTCACATGTCCGGGCTTTGCTGATGACAGAGGTCCTGCTCTGGCCCTCGCGGGGAGCTCGACAAGACTGAAGGTCATATGTCACTCTCGTTCCATAATGCCCTTGTACATCGTGGTCATTTAGGGCGTCAATATCTCTCTTTTCAGTAATGATCCTGTGACCTTGAGCCGGGGACTGCCAAGAGTTAAGGTCATCTGACTTAGACATCACTCCACCTCCCTGTAATAATGCAGACCATATCTAATCTTAAAGATGATAAGGAAAGTCTGAAGTGTCCTTATGAGCTGACTTCATTGATATTTCCATCTGCCTAACCTTGCCAGTCTATGAAATAAACAATTAGTTCTCGCTATCTTGCTCTTTTGACCTGCTTGCATGATTATATATTTGTATTTCCTTTGTTTTGCTGTTTGCTTTCAAACAACAACCGTGTGGACTGTTGATCGCACACTGTGAGTTGGCAAAGAGGAAATAGGGAAAGGGAGAGCTTTTAGTCCACACCAATTCACTTGTTTCCGCTTGCCAACTGGTGTACTGATGTTGACTTAGACTGAGTGGCAACCATCCCCGTCATGAGCAAATTTACTTGACACTGATACGGCTTATAAATAGCCCGGCTCCAATAACCAGCCCCAAGTTCTCTCCCCACTCCTCATTTGCATTGGTAGCCGTATCGTATTTGGTAAATGTTTTGCGGCTTGTAATGTTTTGCAGCTTGTTGAGTTTTGCAGCTTGAATGTTTGCAATGAAGCTACTTAAATGACATTGTCATCATGTATCTTTTTGTTGTGTTTGCAGAATGGAGGAGGACGAAAATGTGACGATTTGTGGTTGCTCCCAGTCGACAATCGCTCTAATGAGGACCGCTGAAGCCAGGAAGAGTTCAGGAAGACTGTCGTTGTTGGAGAGCGTCTGATGTGACTGCAAGGATGGATACCCTCACAGCAGTCACCCTGTGGCTCCTGCACTTGACCCTCTGTCTCCTGACCAACCACCAAGCTCTTGCGAAGTCCCTGACCTACCCCATAGAAGAGGAGCTGCCGACAAACACATTGATAGGCAATGTGCCCATGGATGCTCACTTGGATGCCAAATATAACATCACAATCCTGGGTAAATTGAGATTTAGCTTCCTCACCATCCCCCCTGAACTGACGGACAATATGTTTTCATTAGAGGACCGCAGCGGAATATTGCAGACTATCGGCCGGGTGGACAGAGACACCATCTGCCCCAGTTTACCTAGATGTGAGCTCGTGTTCGACATAGCAGTGCGCCCAGCTAAGTTTTTCCAAATCCTCAAAGTCAAAATACAAATAGCTGACGTCAATGACAATCAGCCAAAGTTCCCGCAGACTCACTTAGTTTACCAGATCTCTGAATCAGCTCTCCCCGGCAAGAGCTTTAGCATCCCGGCAGCATCCGACCCAGACAGTGGCAGGCATGGAGTGCAGCATTATGAGCTGGTCTCGCAGCAGAAAAAGTTCCAGCTGAAAGTGAGGGAGACTGCGGACGGAGCAATTGACCTTCGCCTGGTGCTAATGGAGGAGCTGGACAGGGAGACTGACGACTTCTATCAAGTAAAAATTGTCGCTTCCGATGGCGGAAGGCCCGTCAAAAGTGGGAGCATCCTTATTGATGTACATATCTTAGATGCAAATGACAATGATCCCAAATTCCAGAATGCCTCATACGAAGTTAGTGTCTTAGAAAACGTCCCCGTCGGCACAGGGGTCACCAAGGTCAAGGCGCGTGACCCCGACCAAGGAGTGAATGGAAAGGTCGAATACTCTTTTTCTCGCCACACGGAACAAAATTACGGTGCTTTGTTCGGTATTGACAGCGAGACCGGGGAGATATTTGTGAAGGCAGAACTTGATTACGAAAAGGCCTACATATATTTGTTGTCTGTGACAGCCCAGGATAAGGGCCCAGACTCTCTACCAGCACAGGCCAATGTGGTGGTTCGTGTTCAGGATGTGGACGATAATGCCCCTCAAATCACTGTCAACACCCTGACAACTACAGGAGACGCACACGTCACTGAAAATACACCCCCAGGGACCTTTGTTGCTCATATCTCTGTCATGGACGCTGACAGCGGTGACAATGGAAAAGTGACTTGCAGCCTTGATAATGATAAGTTCCTCTTGCAAAAACTGTATTTAACAGAATACAAAATAGTTACTGCCTCCACGTTTGACCGGGAGCGTCAGCCTTATTTTGACTTACGTTTACGATGCATGGACCATGGCGAACGTCCATTGAGCTCATTTGCTCACATAAGAGTGACAGTTATGGACGAAAATGACCATGCTCCTGAGTTCTCACAGCAATTCTATTCATCCACAATGACTGAAAATAACAATATCAATGATTTAATATTGGTCGTAACTGCATCAGACAGAGACGAGGGGAAGAATGGTTGGGTGCATTACAAAGTGGCTGATGATGCAAGAAATATGGTGAACATTGACCAAGACACTGGCTGGGTCACTGCTAATGTCATCTTTGATCACGAGCAGGTTCAGGAACTGCGATTCCATGTGATAGCCTCTGACAAGGGCGCAGAACCCCGATCATCAACTGCAACTATCTTAATTACTGTCTTAGATGTCGACGATGAAAGGCCGGAATTCCAACAGCCTTCTTATCGCTTTGGCGCCTTTGAGAATGAACAAGCAGGTGCAGAAGTAGGCCAAGTGATAGCTCAAGATAAAGACTCAGACCCTTATAATTATTTCACATACAGGTTAGACAAAAGTCGAAGCCCCACAGACGTTTTTGAAATTGATCCTTACAATGGCAATATACGCACAAAGCAAGTACTGGACCGCGAGGACCGCCCGGTCTATTATCTTGTGGCCGTGGCTCAAGGAGATAGCTCTTCCAAGAGCAGCTCCACCAGCATCTCGGTGTATGTTGCAGACAAGAATGATAACTCCCCAGAATTTAAATTTCCTGATGCTAAAAACAACACGATTCATGTGTCAAACCTGGTGCCCACTGGCCATGTCATTACTCGCATTCAAGCACAAGACAGGGACAGCGGCAAGAATGCCAAACTGACATTTCATGTTAACAGCGGAAATGAGGAAGATTACTTCACCTTGGATAAGACAACTGGTGCTGTGAAGGTTAACAGAGATCTTTCTCAATTCAAAAAGCAAACATTTGTTCTCCACATCCGCGTTGAAGATGAGGGAGAACCGCAATTGGCCTCTTTAGCCGACTTGCAGATTATCGTGAACAATGCGTTGGGATACCAACCCCTATCCACGGGGATGCATATTTCTCGTGACAACCTTATTATCCTCATAGTGTTCGGTGCTGCCACTATCGTCATCTCAACCATCATCATTGCAACCATTGTCATCATCCGTCGCAAGGACCGTCGCCAAGAGCGCGCCGACGACAAGAAGGCCGGCGAGACTGAGAAGATGCTCAGTGGGGAAGAGCAGTCTAACCCCGGCCCAAGAAATATATCCCCCGCCTCTAACCATCAAACATACAAACGCTACATAACAACGAAAGACATGGGCAAAATGAAAAAGGCTAACTCAAGAGACTCTGTTCTTGTAGCCCATGTCAATAGCGCAGACACAAGTGGTCGGAATGCCCTCAAGGGCCCCAACAACTCAGCAATAAAAATGGTAAGTTCTCTTCCTCTTGTACATCATGTTGTAGCAGACTAAGTGGCTTGTTCTTGTATTGTATCCTCAGGATTTCCAGACACAGATTTCAAGTTGTCGGAAACCGCAATCATTCTTTTTTTGTCGTTCCTATTAACAATTTTGAATGAACAAGGCAGTTTGCAATTCAGGGAATTAGAGACTGGGTGGAATGCACTATTTGTAATTATCAGTTTGCTGAAAATTCTTTCATTGCTTGCCTAGAGTTGCTAATGCTCTTCCAATGAAGATGGATTGTCTGTTAATCATTTGAATCAAAGACGACTAACTCTGCAGACAGCTATGGCTCAAACCCATTAGCTCTTAATAGCTTAATATCATGTGACATTCATGTGGAAGGGAAGGGACCAGCAAGCTAATTCAGGAAAGTTCCATTATGGTCAAAGATTAGTCCCTCTCCCCTCATGCTAATCACTGAGGAAGTCCAGATCAAATTTCTGGTAATCTGCTTCAGCCAAAACTTATCATTAGAGCCCTTTTGTCAATAACAAAGAGAAGAGACCCAGGAGAACTCTTCAAATTCTTCATGTGTGTCTGCTGGAAGATGTTGGTATACTTGTTCATTGACATTCCTTGCTCAGTGGTGT
The DNA here is from genome assembly GCA_026936325.1 of Platynereis dumerilii. Taxonomy (NCBI): domain Eukaryota; kingdom Metazoa; phylum Annelida; class Polychaeta; order Phyllodocida; family Nereididae; genus Platynereis; species Platynereis dumerilii. The sequence continues at coordinate 840,751 of JAPTHN010000058.1, read as the reverse complement.
TGAATTCCTTGATTTTATTCCTGACATGAGCATGTAGACTGAACAAACACTGCGCCTCCTTTCTATCAAATTTTGTAGAAATATAACCTGCCGCGGAATATCTTTACTCCTTCGCATTAGAATAATTCCACGTTTCATATTTGGATGCATTAACTTGATAGAATTTTGAGCCTCGGTCTCCGCCCACATTGCAAAAGGTGACCAGAGAGAAGCATATTTTTGGCAAACTCTTTTTGCTATTTTGTGGATTTGCTTCATGCAGCCTTCTGAATGAACCTGCACATTCTTTTTTCATATCGACTGTAAGCCTCTCAGGTCAGTGTGATTCTGGTGTTCTCCGATGACCTGTAATTCCACCGCAGACTTCTTTTGGTCTTTTTAAAATTCCCGGATTATTTTCCTCGCGATCATTTGATGTTGGGATCGCAAAAGTAACAATATCCTCACGTCTATTCTGTAATGTTTTATTCATCTGTTCTGGCAAATCTCCTCTTTATACTTTTTCAAAACTGCAAAAGATTGCTGCAGCAGTTTGATTGCCATAAATAAAGATTACTTCTTCCATAATAGATGGCTTCGAAGATCTCTGAGCTGGAGCGTTTACAAATGGCTCCTGTGGTCGATTTAAGCAGGGCTTCGTGGCAGTGCATTTGTTTAATATAAATAGAAATACTAAGCTCCTTAGCCGCTTCAGTTTAACTGGCTGGTAGCACACCTTGATTCTCATATTTGTTATTCGCTGACCGCAATTGGAATCTGTTGAGGATTAGATAGATAAAAGCGAAATACGAAAAAAGATTGAATTACTAGATTAAAACCGTGAAGGTTTTTTGTGATTGTGAGAAATGGCAGGTTTTGTGGTCTCAGAGCGTCTAACTGATTCTGAGATGTTGGAGGAATGATAATATTGTTCAGAATTTCAGCCAAGAAAAAGAAAAGGCTGCAATTAGAGAATGGGAAGCAATTATGACGGCTTAACGCCATGTGCTCACCTAGGAACCCTTGCCATATCGGTTTCATCCCATCCCCCAATGCAATTCACCTTGCGTCTTTGATCCGCGTCACTCCAAGTTAATTGTTTTGCTCTTTCTGTTAAATC